>CM045763.1:204598112-205123111 GCA_025200525.1 Camellia lanceoleosa | reverse complement strand
ATAGTGTATAAATGGAATTCTACTTGATATAACGTTTGTTTATTTACATTTATTATAATTTCTTTGATTTAGCCTTGAGTTAGTAACTTTGTTCACATATTGATTGGAGTTGAAATTAGGCATAAGGCACCTCATATGAAGATTTTTATCGTGGCATGCATTTGCCTAAGCAGTCGATTTTCATTTCTTTTGTGTATTTGTTTTCATTTAACTATGCGAAGGTAAACTAATTTCATCAAGTGAAACTAATTTAATTATCTTTCTAATTTAATTGATGTGCGGTAATCGAATTACCGCCATCTTCAGTGAAACATTACTCGCCAGTCTTTCACTTTGCACACACTTATGGGGAATGCATATATTTATCTGAATTCAGTTTCAAATGGAAACTAAGCTTCTTTGTTACTGCTTTGTCATGGCACTATTATCCAATAGGTGTAGGGAAAGTGTCTTTTGACTTGCAGTCCATCTTTGCTTACTGTGGATGTCTTGACCCATCACAATGTGAGATGAACATGGCGTGAGTGAATGTGCATTTCCAATATGTATTTGAAGGGCTAGTAATAAGGGCTGCATATATTTCATTCAAAAGTATTTTATTTCTTTATGTTGATTGTTTTCTTTTTCATATATTTGTTTTTAAAATGTTGGTCATAGTGCTTTAAATTTGCATGCGATATTTTTCCCTTTTTGTCCCATTTGAACTAATATATATTGGTGTTATAATTGATCTCATAAGTTTGTTTTCAAGCAGCAGGGGAGACTGGTTAAAGACTAAATATAGATGAAGAGGGTGTAGGAGATTTGAGTACAAGCCTTGGGTAACCAATGGGATAGTATGAATCGGGGCGGTAGTCGTATTTTTTTTATCGTGGTTTTAAATTGCATTATTAATTTGGCGGTGATCGGAGTATCGGTCAATGTGTAATGAGAATTGAGAACTGTACTCAATTATTATTTTCAAACCTTGCCGTCACGAAAAAGTCGTTATTAAGCATCAATTGACCTATTTATCTAATTTGAATGTTTCTAGTATTTTTGACTAACATTGTATGCGTAAAACATGTTTTATAATTTATATTGAATCTTGCTTTGAAGGAAAATAGTGGAGGCTAAATACGGAATAAAAAATTTCACTATTTAGATTTATTAAAATCTTGAGGTTGATTGGATTCTTCTCTATCTCCCTTGGCTTTTCTTGTGTATGTTACTTGACCCATATTTGAATCTTGTGATGTAAATTTCATCTTCGATGTTGGATACATTTAAAGTGGAGTTCACGTTTGGGATTGTTATCTTTCACACCTTAGTTGAGTTCCACTTGTGCGTGATTGTCATTAGTAGTTTCTTGTCTGTGTATAAGTTTTTGACATTGTGATTACCTTATGATTCATCTTTCTTGTAATTTCTTTGGTTGAAGTGTTAGAATGTGTAGAGATGATCCGTTTGTTGAATTTTTATTACGAGCGAGATACATTTGTTGAATGGTCATTTAATTTGTCTTGATTGTTGACGAGGACTATTTGGGGACATAGGTTCTTGAATACCAACACGATAATATATGGGTAATATATATAAATTTTGTGACATGTATTTGTGAATTGTTAATCATAACACAATCATTAACTATTCAATAAGATGTAAATGTTTTAAATGCTTACTGTTAATGTCCTCATGTATTTGTGGTGTTTGTTCTCATTATTTTAACTAAAATGTAGAGTTAATTTGTGGAACCGATATCTCAACGTAGAATTGTTATATGTAAGAATATCTATGCTGGCTATTAACGAAAGCTTTTAAGCCTTCTTAACATTTTATAGGCACCAAACTAATGAATTTTTTTTTTTTTTTTTTTTTTTTTGCAGATGGTTTGGACATACAAATCACCCGGATATATAATTTTTTGACAATTACAGGGAGGGCATTGTTTTTATACCTCTATCCGTTATATATATAGTGGTTCGAACAAATTAATTTGGTTATTCATGTATTATGTATGGATTTCTAAATTATTGACGATTGGATTTAGACTTGGAGTGTAAGTGTGGAATTTGTATTATATATAGATTGGACGTTTTTGGATTAATTTTGTGGATGCTTGGAATTGAAAAAATGTGTGCACATTGTTGAATGCTTTAATGGTTGATAATATATTTTAGTGTTGATGGATTATATTATTTATTTATCTGAAGTGTAATAAAGTTGTAATATAAATGAATATAGGTTTTTTTACAATTTTTTTTTTCTTTAAAAAAAAACAAGTATTTGGCCACAAATGTTTTATGGCTGACCAAATAGGTAATAAAAGTTTTGGCTACTAATAATTTAGTAGCAAAAACATAACCTAAAAACATTGTTTGCCACCAAATAATTAGTAGCTAAAAATTTGATAATGAGAGAAATAAATATTGGCTACTAAATTTTTTAGTCACCGGAAAAAAAAGGGTATCATTTGGTGACTGACTAAAACTTTTGGTGGCAAAAGTGAAGAAATGAATCTTAATAGGTTTTTGGCTCTGAAGCAGTTTTAGTCGGCAAAAGTCACCATACTCTAAGGTAGAAAGCTTTTTAGTGACTAAATTTTAGTAGGGAAAGGTCAAGCATTTGCCGACTAAAAAAGGATTAGTAGCAAATGTTCACTTTTCGATGACTAACGGTTTTTATTTAAGCGAAAAGATGCCATGCCTAAGGTAGAACTTTTGAAAGTGACTAAATTTTTAGTAGGAAAGGTCACCTTCTTGCCGACTAAAAAAGGATTAGTAGCTAAATGTTTACTAGGTGACTCTACGGTTTTGGTGGCGAAAAAGATACTCATTTGGCTACTAAAAAGAAATTTAGTAGGGAAAAGTTGCCACTTTTTGGCGACTAAATTAAGTTTAATCGCCAAAACTATCGCCCGATCCGGGGTATGGTAGCCAATTTAATTTGGCGTTTTCAAAATTATTTGGTCGGTAAATGGTTTAATGATTAAATTTATACCCTTTGCTTGCCGACCAATAATTTAGTAGCTAAAAGTGACATTTCTTGTAGTGTATATTGATGTTCTATTTGTGTAACTCACACTAAAATAGAACCTCTTGGAATCATAAAAATAAGAAAAGTACTAAGGTAATATTTCTGGTAGCGTTTTACGTTTTTATTTATGTTTATAAAAATTTTATAAATTGATTTTTGTTTATTTTTAAAAAATATAAATTACAAAGCGTCATTTAGTTTAGTTTGAACAAAATGTTTAAAAAAAATTTAAAACATAAACTAAAAAATATATTCATTCAAACCTAAAATATTTATATTTATTTTTATTATTTGTGACAATGGGATCACATACATTATAATTGAAAAAAAATTATTTGAAAAAAAAAAATTATTTGAAAAAAAATTATTTCAAAAAAAAATAATTGAAAAAAAATTAATTGAAAAAAAAAATTGAAAACTGAAAACGTAAACTCATTTTTTGAGTTTACGTTTTTTTCCTTAAATTATAAGCTGAGATAACCATTTATAAATTAAAAATTGTCAAACAATTTTTTATGAGTTTTAAAATTTTTGTAAATATAAATTGAAAACTAAAACAAGAATGATTACCAAAAGCGAGGCCCTAAAGCAGTTCATAAGATCACTAAATAAGTTTTATTGGTAGTGTTTGCTCTCAATTTTTCTCTCTTGTGTAAGCACATTTCTCTTGTTTTTCCTTTTTCTCGTTAAATGCCACATTAATATATCTCAAAATAATCAAATAAATAGAATAATTTGACAACTTTTAATAACTTTCTAACTAAGAGCTAGTTTCCAAACTGACCTATTTTGAAAAGCAAGTAAATTAAAAATTGACTTTTTTAATTTTTGGCTTCTTTTGATTTTTTTTTAAATGTATAAAAAAAGTAAAGATGTGTGGTAATAAAAAAAAATAAATAAATAAAATGGCCAAAGACTCAAAAAGCTGATTTTTTAACTGTTGCCTAAAATAGGCCAAGATCTTGATATTACGTGGATTAAAATTTTATGGGAGTCAAAGGTAATTATGTTAAACTTATGGGATTGATTCTTGTTTGGTTCTGGTTTTTTAGAAAATAGTTTTTAGAAAATTTTATTTTTTTATTTTTCATATTTTAATTTTTCAATGACTTTTTAATATTTTAAGTCATTTTTTAATTTTTAGACACACCTAACATAAATATACTTAAAAAGATTATATTTGTAAAAAAAATCTTTAAAAAATACACTAAAGGTTGGTTTGGAATGTTTTAAAAAAGTGTACTTTTTGACTTATTAAGTTATATGGGTTGGGTTTGATGTGATGTGTTAGAGAGGTGATGTTATTTAAATAAGATGATGTGACTTAAATAGGATAGTGTCTTTTTGATTTTTATATTATTTAGAGTTATGCCAAGCTTGGCCCAAATACCAAAAATATTAAAAATATATAAAAATTCAATACATTTTCATATTTTGTGTGTTTATTAATTTTTTAAAAAATTTCACAAATATTTTACTATTTAGATACATCTAAGTAAGGTGCATCTAGAAAAGTAAAAAAAAAAAACTTAAAATATAAAAATATTCACTAAAATAAAAAATATGAAAAATAAAACAAAATTTTTAAAAATTAGACTTAAAAACTGAAACCAAATATTTATGGCTTTTTTAACAAATCTTGCCACGTCATCTTTTGGGCCCACTGACAACACGTTGCATCTGACATGTAGAAACATGATTGGGACGCTGACGTGTAGAAACATGATTGGGACACTACGTCACCGCACACAGAGGACCAAACAAAAAGCGAGAAAGAGAAATGCGCCACATAGGAGAAATGTGCTACATTAATATAATAATAATTGTAAATATTATGAAAACAATGAAAATTTATTTGATTTTCAGATAATCTAAAACACTTTTTTGGGGGGTAAATCTAGGCTCACTTTGGGAACACAATTATAACCGCGCACTTTTTTTTGGGGTTGTAAATCTAGGCTCACTTTGGGAACACAATTATAACCGCGTTTTGGCTGCATGCTCAAACGCCAAAAGTAACTTTTTTTGGGGCCATTAATTGATTTGGGATTAGGGTTAGAGTCAAAGAGAAATTGTGAAACTACTCTCAGTGGTGGAAAATAAGTTACATGGTCAGATGTATATTTTATAAAATGAATAAAGGTATTCTGATCAATTGACATTAAGGCATGATAATATGATAATATAAATAAATATTAAATAAAAAAGTTAAAAAATAATTTTTTATCATCTTTTTAAAATATTCTTAAATAAGTATTTTTTTTTATATTTTACTAAAAAATGTGGAAAAAAAAAATGAGGCGATATGACTAAAAAAAGATAAAAACATAAATAAATAAAAAGTACACTTTTGTAGATTATGCAAATAAGCGTAATCTACATTTTAAATATTTTTAATTACAGTTTAATATTAATATTATTTTTTTAATTATTTGTGTGATACAGTACATAGCACGGGTCTAATGCTAGTATGTATATATATATATATGTAAGTATTGTTATTCAAGGCTAAAAATTAGATTCAATTTTCAAATCACATGATGTGATAATCAATTAAGATATTAAAGGTAACACTCACTATAAAAAAAGTCACTTTTAGCGACTAAAATATTGGTCGCCAATTGTCCGTTTTTGGTCGCCAATGACATTCTGCGACCAAAGATTTTAATCATCGTTTGTCGCCAAAACCCTGTCGGGAAAGGTCTTAGAGGGTTTTGCCACCCAAAAAACCTTTGGTCGGCAAAAAGCAAGTCTTTAGCGACCAAAATTTTGATTGTCAATAGTCAATTATATTTCTTTAAAATTATACATTTACCGACCAATATTTTAGTCGCCAATAGTCAGGAAATCGCCGACCAACACTTTTATTTAGTGGCCAAAAGCTTCAAATATGAAAAAATAATAATAATAATTAGTTGTAGAACAATTTGATCCGCTCTTGTGAAAACTCAAACCGCTTAACCTCTCGCATCATAAACCTTATGCACTACACTCTTCCCACTGCGTCTCTATAGCACCACATGATTATATATGTGACATATATTATTTATATAGTACATACATCCATATTAATATAAAAGTATAAGTATAAACATAATTATTTTAATGAACATAATTTATGTAAAATAAACTATTTAGCAAAATAAAAAAAAGACCACTTTCGTGACTAAACATATTTTTAGTCACAAATTCTATACTTTTGGCTACTAATTTTTTTAGTAAGCTAAAAACTTAACTTTTGCCGATCAAAAGTCGGATTTGACCACCGAAGATGCACTATTAGCTACCAAAAATTTTGGTCACCAAAAATTTAATTCTGCCTTAGGATTTTTGTTCTCCGAGCTAAAAATGATCATTTTGGCGACTAAACTTATTTTTAGTTGCCAACTCTATACTTTTGGTTACTAATTATTTTTAGTCTCTAAAAAGCTTTACTTTTGGTTACAAAATTTTTTAATTGGTAAAACCCATATAATCAACAACCAAACTTATTTTTAGCCGCCAATTGTAGACTTTTGACTACTAAGTTTTTTAGTGCCAAAAGTTTTACTTTGGGCTACTAAAATTTTTAGTCACTAAAACTCATATAATCAACCACCAAACTTAGTTTTAGTCGCCAATTGTGAACTTTTGGCTATTAAAATTATTTAGTCGCCAAAAAGATTTAGTTTTGGCTACTAATCTTTGTTTTGGTCATTTAAAGCTACTTTCAACGATCAATTTTTTTAATCAGAAATTTAGTGCTTGAATGTGTTTTTCTTGTAGTGACTCTCTCTCATATTTACTTTTGTCAGATGCTCCTATATAGTCTGGAAGACTTTACAAGTTCAAAAAAAAAAAAAATCATTCAATATATGACTTACGCATAATTAGATCTAAAAAATGAATCAAAAAAGTGAACTTATATATCATTTTTCTATATATATCTAAATATAAGAGGTGTAAGCTGTTTGAGATTAAATCTTTTCTTTTCGATTTTGTCCTTCGTTTTGAATAATTTACTAATGGTGACCTATATGTTGAGTGAAGGTTTTTTCATAATTACGAAAGCATTCTTGGTCAATTATGCAACAAGGTTTGTCGTAATTATGCAAACATTCTTGATCAATTATGCAAACATTCTTGATCAATTATGAAATAAGTTTTTCGTATGAAACATTTTTGGTCAATTATGAAACATAAATATTTTATTTTTTGACAAATTACAAATACACTCATAAAGTTTGTTGAAAATATAAATTAGTCCTATAATATTAGAAATTACAACTATTGTTTATTATAAATTTTAATTTAAAACAATACTCAAGGGGAAAAAAAAAAAAAAAAAAACCATCTCCTATTCAATAATAAATTATCAAAATTATTTATTGAAAAATATTTCTCATATCATTAAAAATTATTAATTGACTTAATGATTTATTTATTAACAAAAGGGTTAATTGAAAAATATTTTTCTTATCATTAAAAATTGTTAATTTACTTATTAATAAAATTGATCATTTTCTATGCGAATATAATTTATGTATTAATAAAATTAGTCATTTGTATATATCTGTATTTTCTTCTACTTCTTTATTAGTTCAATGACTTATCTTTGAAGTTTTTTTTAGATAAGAGAATTATCTTAATATTTATTTTATATTTATCTGTTGAGAAAAGTTACACACCATAATTTTTTATTTTTTTTATAAATTCGAAAGAAATGTTAAAGACTCATAAATTCACCCAAAATGATATGATAATAGAATTAGAGTAGACATCACTAGGTGTATAATAAATCAAAAAATATACATATCATACTACATAATTCTATCATATATCTAATGATGTATTATATGTAATTTCATATAACAATATTTTAATTTTAAAAAAATTATCAAAATACAAAACTTAAATATATTATAATAATAGTCCATGTCATGCACAATGTAGGGGGTTCAAGGTTAGAGAGGTGATTAGAGAGGCAAAACTATGTTAATGGTCCAATGATGGTGAAAGTGGCTGAAGAATGAGTAGCAGCAACAATATGGGAGTTGGAAAGTGTGTAGCTAAATGAGGGTGAAGCAAGTGGCTCAATAAGAAGACAATGGCAGTACCAAATCCCCAAAATTCCTCGTGTTGAACCTTGAGAAATGGGTCTTATTTATAAACTTTTCCTTGGTACCAAGAGGACACCAAGTGGCCAAATAGAGAGAAGACATGTGTCCTAGAGGATCACATGGAATGTTCTGTCTTGAGCCACCAAGCTAAAGGTGTCACATGTCCCTTTGCATGTACTGTATACTATATGTTTGCCTCCGCAACTATCTTTTTTGAGCCTCAAAAAGCGTAGTTGCGACAGGAGTGTTTGGCGCTACCACTCACTTTCGAGCCTCAGCAAGTGCAGTTGCAGCGGGAGCGTTTCCCTCTGCACTTGCCTTCTCAGCTTGAACCTCAGCAAATGCACTTGCAGCGGTGAACCTTGCCGCTGCACTTGCCTTCTCAATTCTATTTGGTCAGTACATGCATCCTCAAGACTCCATTAGTTTATTATCGACTACGTTCATGTTCACCTCAGCGAAGCTTCCACTCTTAGCCATCTAACCACAAACTCCCCAGCTTCCAGGGCAAAGGCCACAACCAAGCCTACTATCAGCTACGTTGTGCCTTAATACCAAGCCCAAGGGGGCTTCCTTAGTCCTGCATGTGTGAATAAGGCAGATCAATAACCTGGGTAATGGAAAGGGAGTCCTCTATGTTAATGGTCCAATGATGGTGAAAGTGGCTGAAAAATGAGTAGCAGCAACAGTATGGGAGTTAGAGAGTGTGTAGCCAAGTGAGGGTTAAGCAAGTGACTCAAAAAGAAGACAATGGTAGTACCAAATTAGGCAGCATCTCCCCTAAATCCCCAAATTCCTCTTGTTGAACCTTGGGAAATGAGTCCTTTTATAGACTTTTCCTTGGTACCAAGAGGACACTAAGTGGCTAAATAGAGAAGACATGTGTCCTAGAGGATCACATGGAATATTCTGCCTTGAGCCACTAGGCTGAAGGTGTCACGTGTCCCTCTATATGTACTGTGTACTATCTGTTTGCCTCCACAACTATCTTTTGTTAGCCTCAGTAAGTGTAGTTGCAATGGGAGTGTTTGGCGCTGCAACTCCCTTTTGAGCCTCAGCAAGTGCAGTTGCAACGGGAGTGTTTCCATCTGCACTTGCCTTTTCAGCTTAAACCTCAACAAGTGCACTTGCAGCGATGAACCTTGCCGTTACACTTGCCTTCTTAGTTCTAACTGATCCAAACACCCATGTTTTCATCCTAGATGCTTCCTCTGTGTGGTATTGCCAACGAATTTGATTTACTGTCAATCTGGATTCTGTAGTTCTAAAAGTAGTTTGGGACAACACTCAAAACATACTTATTAAACCCATGAAGAAAAACACCTTTACGAAGTGTTCTTTCTTTGGCCATCACATCATTCACCAAACTTAAAATTTTCCCTCAGTCACCAAGTTATATTAAATCATAATTGAAAATGGCAAAAATGAACAGCAAGAGAACCAAATGTTGATCAGCAGATTTTTATACTCACACCATACTAATAGATGTCGTTATTGTGTATCCAATTGTAACACCTATGAGATTACCATTGTGAAATCCCGTATTTTTGA
Source organism: Camellia lanceoleosa (assembly GCA_025200525.1). Classification (NCBI taxonomy): domain Eukaryota; kingdom Viridiplantae; phylum Streptophyta; class Magnoliopsida; order Ericales; family Theaceae; genus Camellia; species Camellia lanceoleosa. The sequence continues at coordinate 205,113,446 of CM045763.1, read as the reverse complement.
GGTATTAATATTTTAATGAGAGATATTGGTGGTAGTTTGGTGGTAAGATATTTAGATGAGAATCTAACTTATTTTCTCCATTTATTTTATCTCTTTTTATCTTCACCTCATTATTATTCATCTCCTTTGTTTTCTAATATTTTTTTTCGTTATTCTACACCAAGTAAATTTCCTTTCTTTGACCGCAAGTTAGTACCATTGTATATATATATATATATTTGTATCTCTTATTCATTAAATCTTTTTATACACAATATCTATGGAATTTATACACATAACAAATAAGAAAATCTCCCAAATCTTGAGCACGTAGCCTCCTAGGCCATAATCATTGTACTTTAGTACAAACAAATCCCTTGAAATCTGGGAGCAATGATGACCTTGGTACCAATTATATATATATACATTGGGAATATGTCCATAGTACACATATATTGAATAAAATATTCTCCATTTCTCTTCCCCATAGCCGGCCAACCTAGGAGAGTGTGAGGGATCAATTTTCAAGGCTTGTAATAATAACATTCTAGAAGCAAAGTACCAAGTACACCCCTTTTTTACCCACCAAGTAAACTTTATTTTATTATTTTTCCTTTTCTTTTGTCCCAAGTATCTTTGCCTATAAATTGAGCTCATGTAACGCCCTAAAAAAAAACCCATGATATCATACAGTCAAGTTACAGGAAAGAGATATTATATTACAATCATTAGAGTATCCTTACAAAATGTATTACACGTTGACAACAAGAGTAACTGCCCTATAGGCTTACAACTTTCCAAGTCAACACTTAGTTACAAAAATAGAGTACTAACTCAAATACATATTTAGCCATTGGCTTGAATTTACATGAAATACATCCAAAGAAAACAAAGCAACAAAATAGTGCATGCGCCTCTAGCCTCCCAAACTATGTTCTTGGAGGTGGCATACCATCGATACTTGAAAATGAAGTCCCATATAGGGTGAGCCACAGCCCAGTAGAGATACACTAAACCAACTATAAATGATGACTAAAACAATGGCATTAGATAGATGGTCCACACTTATATTCCAACGTATACCATGTTACAGTTTCATGACAATCATGTCCATATTACAATTCATCTTCCATTTCTTATCCAACTTTAAGTTTGAAAACAAGGCTCAGAGTCTGGCCACATAATTTAATGAGATGATAACTCATCACTAAAATACTTCAGAAATTTATAATGGATACCCTTTTTGGTGCTGTATCAAAGTTAACAAGAATGTTTTCATACTCCACAAATAATACTGATATATACATTTTAGTGCTATATCAAATCAAACAAACACTTCCATACTTCACAAATGATATATATTTTAGTGCTGTATCAATCTCAAGCAAAATCCAGTTTAGAGGTCCATCTCTATCTTCCAATAAACCCATGAGTACATCCCCCATTTCCTCCCACACAATACAATGTATATAAGGAATTATCATATACAAATTTAATCAATTAAGACAAATGATACACATTTTAGTGCTATATCAATGTCAAATAAAACACTTCTATAATTCACAAATGATACACATGGTAGTGCTGTATCAATGTCAAACAATATCCTATTTAGAGGTCCATCGCCCATTTTTCAATAAACCGTGGAATACATCCCCCATCTCCTCCCACACAATACAATGTATATAAGCAATTATCATATACAAATTTAATCAATCAACACAAAATTTTGATGCATTATACCAACCACCATACTCGATAGCATATTCAATTGATTAGTTTTAATTTGCCTAATCATCATGCGTTGTGTACAACAATCAAGACTATCCTCCACCGATAGCACAAGGCAGTTATTTCTAAATAGAAAATAAATGCACCGAATGGATAAAATATCAATATTTTGTCTAGGTGAGCGATAAATTAATCCAACTACACTCTTTGATCCTGTACCTTTCCAATTTGAATATTTCCTATTCAATTTCTCATTTCCCTAAATTAATTATACAAATTAATTTATCATAACGATTAGGGCTTTTCCCCATATTTACAATACCAACCCTAAGGTTCCATTCTCCATCAATAATCCAACACCAAGTCCATCTTCTAATGTATTACATACATATGGGTTTATATGTTTGAAATCCCCTCTTTTGGAAATTTCACAAAGACCCCAAACTTTCTCAAAATTACCCAACAACCCCCAACATATCGAAATACCAAAATTTAAAGACAAAGCTCATAAGATGGAATAGGATATCCCTACCTCGAAGTTAGAGCTCAAACAGAGAAGAAGACCAAACTCAAAGTGCTCCAAACTCCAAACTTTTTGGATCAAAACGTAGCCCTCGATGATCATCACACTTTTTGTAAAGGCCAAAGGGTAGGAGAACACTCTAACTAGATCAATCCTAAGAGAGAAGGGAGAAAGTAGTGAAAGAAGCTCTCAAAAATGGCTTTTCGGAAAAGTAAGAGAGAGAGTGGAAGTTGAAAAGTGATTCAAAAATGCCTAGCTGCCAACTGATATACGCATGATCCGCTCGAGCAGATAATAGAACGCTCGAGCGTCAAGCACAAAAATTGGACCCGCTCGAGCGCAAGAAGTCCCGCTCGAGCTCCAAGACACAAAAACAAAATACATCCGCTCGAGCGCGAAAACCAGTCCGCTCGAGCGTAGATTACCCCTTCCTAGAACTTTCATCGACATTGAACTACCCGCTCGAGCGCCAAGTTACCCGCTCGAGCGCGACCCGCTCGAGCGCAAGAAAACCAGCTCAAGCGTGAAAATCACTACTGCAGATGTTTTACAGAGGCACGAAATACTAGAAGTATGTAAACCCCGCTCGAGCGCAAAGAGACCCGCTCGAGCATACCATCAAAGAAAGGAACTCCGCTCGAGCGTAACACCAAAAATCTGGGCAACAACACTTAAAACTGAAACTCAACCTACCTGTTCGAAACACGCCCAACACATCCTAAAACTCAAACATAGGGAATTCAAGGATGACAACAAGATATACAACTATTAACTCCACGGATCCTAAGTCCGGAACACTGTACATAAAGGAGACAAACCCGGGATCGCTATAGCTCATCTCTCAACCATTTCTATCTTTCTTTGTCCAACCATATCTCTATCTCTCTCATTTTGTTCTCTTTTAAATTATAGAAATTTTGAGTTTAGATTAAGAGTATACAGAGTGAGTGTAAGCATTTTCGTAAAGGAAAAGAGTTGTAGATTCTGTGAAACCTTACATACCTTATGCCACTTTGGAGATTCGTGGAGAAATATCGAGATTCGAGTGTTGGAGACGGAGAAGATTGATTTGAGGTAATTCGACGGTATATAATATGCTTCCCTAAATTCTCTTTGCAAAGAGTTTATTTTTAATTCCCATAAATTTGTACTCCTCTTGATTATTCTGATCGTTTGATAAATTCTATGGAATTATTCGTTGTTGATTCATTTGATTACTCTAGTCATTTGATGAACTACGTGTAGTTATTACGTGTTGAAAATGTTGATTTGTGCGGCTAAATGGCGTGAAAATGCTCATTACATGGATCAGTGGATTTTGCCAATATACTCTGTACAATAGCTTGGATAAGCGGTTGTGCTTGGGTGAGGGTGAGGCGATCATTGGCCATGTCCGAGTGGGGCCGGTATTTGGTTTTGGATAAATTATCATATGTCGAGTTGACTTGTTTGTGCAATTTGGTAAATTGCTTGATTATCGAATCTAATCGGTTGTGTAATTGTTGGATCTCTGTTGATTTATTTTCTATCCGGGCCTTGTTATTCTTGTTGTATTGTATACTTCCCGAATTAATTTATTTTTCAGGCGTGAAGCAAATTTAGTGGCGATTGGGGTTGAAGCATCTAAAGAGATTATTTGAGTTGGAGTTTTTTTTTTAGTCCACAACTATATATTATTTTGGAGATTTGTATAATTTATGTTTTGGAGACATTTGAGTTAATTATTTATGGAGACGATTTGTATATTTGAGATTATGAGTTATCTGAAGTTATAAATTTGAGGTTGATTTGATTTATTAGCGGCCTAGAAGTTGGGGCGTTACAGAATGATATCAGAGCATAGGGATTAGGTCTTACATCGGATCTGTTTGGTGATTAATAATTGGGTTCAATATTTGAGGGAAAAAAAAAGATTAATATTTGAGGTATTAAAAAAAAAATTCATTGTTTATTTCAAAATGCGTAGCGAAAGCGTGTTACTCAAGAAGATAATAGTTGTTAAATATTTTGGAGTATTAGAGATTGTAAATTTCGATGACGAAATTTGTTTAGGGGGGATAGATTAAAATCCGTATTTTTGAGGTATTAATATTTTAATGAGAGATATTGGTGGTAGTTTGGTGGTAAGATATTTAGATGAGAATCTAACTTATTTTCTCCATTTATTTTATCTCTTTTTATCTTCACCTCATTATTATTCATCTCATTTGTTTTCTATTTTTTTTTTTATTATTCTTCGGCATCAAGTAAATTTCCTTTCTTTGACCCCAAGTTAGTACCATTGTGTATATATATATATATTTGTGCTTCTTATTCATCAAATCTTTTTGTACACAATATCTATGGAATTTGTACACATAATAAATAGGAAAATCTCCCAAATCTTGAGCACATAACTAGCTATCACACCTCCTAAGCCATAATCATTGTAATTTAGTACAAACAAATCCCTTGAAATCTTGGAGCAATGATGACCTTGGTACCAATTCTATATATATATATTGGGAATATGTCCATAGTACATATATATCGAATAAAATATTCTCAATTTCCCTTCTCCATAGCCGGCCAACCTAAGAGAGTGTGAGGGATCAATTTTCAAGGCTTGTAATCATGGCATTCTAGAAGCAAAGTACCAAGTACACCCCTTTCTTGCCCACCAAGTAAACTTTATTTATTATTTTTCCTTTTCTTTTGTCACAAGCATCCTTGCCTATAAATTGAGCTCACCTCTCAACCATTTCTATCATTCTTGGTCCATTCATATCTCTATCTCTCTCATTTTGTTCTCTCTTAAATTATAGAAACTTTGAGTTTAGATTAAGAGTGTACAGAGTGAGTGTAAGCATTTTCGTAAAGGAAGAGAGTTGTAGATTCTGTGAAACTTTACATACCTTATGCCACTTGAGATTAGTGGAGAAATATCGAGATTCGAGTGTTGGAGACGGAGGAGATTGATTTGAGGTAATTCGATTGGTATACAATATGCTTCCTTAAATTCTCTTTGCAAAGAGTTTATTTTAATTCCCATAAATTTGTACTCCTCTTGATTATTACGATCGTTTGATAAATTATATGGAATTATTAGTTGTTGATTCATTTGATTACTCTAGTCATTTGATGAACTCTGTGTAGTTATTCTGTGTTGGAAATGTTAATTTGTCTAGCTAAATGACATAGAAATGCTCCATACATGGATCAAGTGGACTTTGCCAATATGCTCTGTACCAATAGCTCGGATAGCGGTTGTGCTTGGGTGAGGGTGAGGCGATCCTTTGGTTATGTACCGAGTAGGACCGGGTATTTGGTTCTGGATAAATTATCATATGTCGAGTTGACTTGTTTGTGCAATTTGGTAAATTGCTTGATTATCGAATCTAATCGGTTATGTAATTGTTGGATCTCTATTGATTTATTTTATGTCCGAGCCTTGTTATTCTTGTTGTATTGTGTACTTCCCGAATTAATTTATTTTTCAAGCGTGAGCAAATTTAGTGGCAATTGGAGTTAAAGCATCTAAAGAGATTATTTGAGTGGAGTTTTTTTTAGTCCACAACTATATATTATTTTGGAGATTTGTATAATTTATGTTTTGGAGACCTTTGAGTTAATTATTTATGGAGCCGTTTTGTATATTTGAGCTTATGACTTACATGAAATTATAAATTTGAGGTTGGTTTGATTTATTAGTTGCCCAGAAGTTGGGGCATTACAACCATACTGAGCTATTCTACATAGCTTCACCTGGATGCCTCATGAGAAAAGCAGAAATGACCCAAATTCATGAATATTTGAAATTTCTACCTTTACCCATATCATAGTTTCAACAACAATAAAACTAATAACCAATCTAAAGATCAGAGGCAATCTTTATATGATTAGTTTTTGTGTTTCTAAAAATCAGACGTAATTTTCATATGATCAGTTTATGTGTTTCTAGACTTGTTCATTAATAAAATGATGGAATTGAAAGTTGAGAGGTGGGGCTACCCTCTATTCTGACCATCCCATTCTATTTGCTTTTGTGTTGGAAAAATGTGAGGTGCCTTCAGATGGTGTTCCCATGTGGGTTCATAGCGGACTGTCACTAGCTAGCGATTGTCTAAGCAGATCCAAACACCCATGTTTTCATCCCGGATGCTTCCTCTGTGTGGTATTGCCAACGAATTTGATTTACTGTCAATCTATATTCTGTAGTTTTGAAAGTAGTTTGGGACAACACTAAAAACATACCTATAAAACCCATGAAGAAAAACACCTTTACAGAGTGTTCTTTCTTTGGCCATCATATCATTCACCAAACTTAAAATTTTTCCTCAATCACCAAGTTATATTAAATCATAATTGAAAATGGAAAAAATGAACAGCAAGAGAACCAAATGTTGATCAGCAAATTTTTATAAACAGAAATGAACCAGAAAATGGCAAGAGAAGAAAACGAAGGGGAACAAAGAGAGAAGGGGAATAGAGACAGAAATCTTACCTTGCATAAATAGAAGCCTCAAGTTTGGTGTAGCTTTGAAGTAGCTCTGTTTCACCAAATAATAAACCATGAACCAAAAACAGAAATGATGATAAACCAAAAACCATGAATCAACAATTTAAATTTGAAGCATAAAGAGAAAGAGAGAGAAGGAGAGAGGTACCAGAGAGCTCTAATCGGGGTTTAAAGCAGAGAGAGAAAACGGGTGGGTGGTGGTGGTGGAGGAGGGTTGCGAATTGAAGCCACTAAGAGAGAAGGGGGGAGAGGCAAAAATTGGGTGGGAGGGTTGCGAATTGAAGCCAGTGGGAGAGAAGGGGGAAGATAAAGAAGAGGAACAAAGAAGGAGATAGAGATAAGGAGGGAATGTGAGGAGACGTGCAACAGAGGGAGAGGGAGAGATAAAGATGGAATGTGGAGAGACGTGGGTAGGTGGGAGAAGGAGAGAGCACCAAGTGTTTGGGCGGGAATTAAAGCATATCTCAACCATCTATATTTATCACAATTAATCTGAGTCCTTAAAATGAAATGTATCTCTGATACATTTTACATATTTTCAAAAACAGATTACGCTTTATTATATAAATTTATCCATTATTCACTTACAGCGTATAATGGTCAAAAAGGTGTAAATTCAATTAAGACCACTCCATCCTTAAATCATACGCTTTGGATAATTTAGTATTTGTAGATTTGGATATTGGATTTGTTACTTGAAAATAAAAGGAAAATCAAAATAAATAAATGCAAATCCAACTTTGAGTTTTGAATATGATGCATATAGCTTAGAGAATTGGATCTGTTAGGTTTTTATTCTTGGCAATCCCGTTTGACAAAATTTCTTTTAGTTGTACTTGTTTTCGCATTTTTATTTTAGTGAGGCTATGAGTTTGTTAGATGAGAATCCAACTCAAATTGTGCCGTGCAAAGAAGTTTGTGATGTTAATTCTTTCAAGATTGCCATTTATTTGACTGACGGGGATCGGTGTCCAGTCGGCTCATGAGGTCAAAGGCGCCCTTGGCGGTCGGCGGCGCCAGTGAGATTGAGGCAGCGCCCCCAAAACAAAATACAAAAATGCATTCCAAGTTACTGCGCTCGGCGAGACATTACCCGCTTCGGCGGAGAATCCCTAGTTCCAGAAGTTTAATCGCCTGCAAAAATACTGCGAGATGTTTTTTCCCGCTCGAGTGGAACTTTCGGCTCGGCGTGAATCGCTTGGCGCCAATCGGCCTTCGGCGGAGATCGCGGGACAGTTTTCTATAAATACGTATTTTAGTCCAAATCTAGGATAACTTCTCCAGATCTTCTTCTTGGGTTCTAGGGTTTATATCTGGGGATATTTTGCTAGTTTTCTTTGATGTTTTGATTGAGTATTCAACTCATAGTTTAAAGAGTATACATCAAAGAATTATTTGTTTGTTCTACACAAAGAGAGGCATTCTTCGGTGATTCCGAAGAATTCAAGCTTGAAGTTTTGTTTTGTTCTGGAGTGGTTCATCGTCAAGACAATTAGGTGAAGGCGGGGTTGGAAGAGGCACATAGGGGTTGGTTTAATTGAGCGTGGATTAAGCTAAGTAATTGAGAGTATACCTGTGTAATTATTTTATGTCTTTTTAGTGGATTTTTTTGTGGCTTTTGTCGTGGTTTTTTTATCACAATTGGAGGTGTCCAATTCTGGTTTTGCCACGTAAAATCGTTGTGTCGATTTGTCTTGATTGTTTGATTGGAATTGTTATATACTGTTTAAAATTGATACATAATCACAAATCAATATCTAGGAATTTTAGATTTTTCAATTGGTATCGAGTAGGTCGCTCTATTTTCTTGTTTTACAAATCTATTAGGCGAGATCTTGTTTGATTTGTGATAATGGATACAACTCGTGAGGGAAATTCTATGGTTCGACCACCTTTACTTGACGGATCCAATTATTCTTTTTGAAAAGCTCGGATGAGAGCGTTTTTAAAATCAATTGATGAAAAAGTTTGACAATCTGTCATATATGGGTGGAGTGAACCAACGATTACCGTTGATGGACTAACTTTTCCCAAACCAATTGATAAGTAGGACACAATTGATTACCAAAATAGTAGCTGGAATAGTAAAGCTATCAATTCTCTTTTTTGCGCTGTCACATCTGAAGAATTTAGTGGTATTTGCAATTGTGAAGTCGCAAAAGAGACTTGGGATATCTTACAAACTATTCATGAGGGCACTCCTTCTGTGAAACGCTCAAAACTTCAAAGGCTCACATCTAGTTTCGAAAACCCTTCAATGAAAGATAGTGAACCTTTGATGAATTTTATGCGAAGTTGAGTGACATTGTAAATTCCAGCTTCAATTTAGGTAAAAAAAATACCAGAATCCAAAGTTGTGGGAAAAATTTTGAGATTCTTGCCCGATCGGTTCTAACCAAAAGTTACGGCTATTGAGGAGGCTTAAGATGTTGATAACCTCAAGCTAGATCATTTGGTTGGAAATCTCCAAACTTATGAGGTACATAGAAATTTCAAAAAGAAACAAAAAGATACTATTGCTTATAGTAGTGCTCATAGAGTTGGAGAAGATTCTGATGAGGACTGTGAAATAGATTCCAAGATTACGGATGCTTTTGTAAAACAATTTAAAAAATCTTTTTTTAAAAAGAATCCTAATCTTTTGGACTCTACTCATACTCATAAATCCAAAGGCAAAGATAAACTCAAAATTAATTCTATAGCCAAGAAGGAGAAAAGAAAGATACGAGGGAACTCTGAAAGAGTCCAATGCTATGAATGTCAAGGATTTGGTCACCTTGCTTCAGAATGCCCCACTCATTTGAAGAAGAAGAAAGCCCTCGCCATCACTTGGGATGATGAATCAAAATCTGATGAAACTGAAAGTGACAATGAAGATCAAGGCGAAAAGGGACATAAACAATTCCTTGCTTTCATGGTGGCTTCCGAAACTGAAGGACGAATAGAGTATCCGAAGAGCCCGATTGAGAATGCCACTGATGATGAATCCTCGGGGAGTGAAGATGAAGAACTTCAGCAAGCATATCAAAAGTTGTACAAGGAATCTCTTAACTTATCCAAATTGAATGACAAACTCACTACGAAACTCAAAACATGTGACAGTGAGAATGTCAAATTAAAGAAAGAGATTTTCGAGGCTAGGAATGATGCCCTTAAGATTTCTAATGATCGACAAGCTCTTTGTGCAAAACTCTTGCCTTGTGAGACAGAGGGGAATGAACTACAACAAATCTATGCAACATATGAAGAAAAGATTGAAACTCTCGAGATGTGCTTAAGTTGCTTTGGAAGAACTAATGATCAAGAAAGAGGAAGAACTCAAGTGTGCTATGGCTACCATTGGTCTTTGGAGCAGAGGATCAAAGACTTTGGACAATATCATTGGGTCTCAACAAATTTGTTACGACAAGAGTAGCATTGGCTTTCTTTGGTAAGAAAGAGCAAAAAGCAGTGCTTCCATATCTCATGATACAAGAACTCAAGGAAAGGAGAACAAAAAATTCAACATGAGGATGGACTTCTCAAACTTCCTAGAATTGGTAAGGCTAAAGAAAAGAAGGTACACTCTATTTTTATTTGTCATTATTGTGGTATGTATGGTCATATTAGCCCTTATTGTTATAAGTTGCATGGGAGAGTGTCTCATAGAGATGGAAGAAATTCCAACATCTCGAGGGGTAGGAGACACTTCATTTGTAGTAATGAGGTTAAAGGTTTTATTAGACCTTGTTATTTTGATCAGCTTGAGACCAAACATGGGGCAAGTTTGTATTTGCCTAGACCTAGAAATAGGAAGTTGGAAACCAAGTCAAGACGGGTTCCCATTGAAAGGAAAGGGAACCACAACGTCAACACCCCATCCAAGAATCGCAATTCTCACAACTTTGTTCATACTAAAGCGGTTTGGGTTAGAAAACTTGATTTGTGTTAATTTGTTTTTTCGGTTTTGTTTTTAGGTTTGTGTTTTTTTTTTTTTTTTTTTTCTTTTTGAGTCACTTATTGTGTGCATGTTCGTTTTTTGTCTTGCTTTAGTTAAGAAAAAAAAAAATGAAAAAAAAATATAAAAGATTTTCGTAGTATGGTTTTGCAAGCTTGAAATTTTTGAGTGATCCTTGGTGCATATTGGAATTGATGAGAATATCCATTACATGTTAATATGTGTGTACTTTCTGTAGTCATTACTCATTTCGGAATGTGTGTTCTTTGATTAGTATGTCTCATTCTGTACACACTCTTGGATTAGCAAATATTGGAGTCTTCCGCCTTAGTATTTTTTTTTTTTTTGGTGGACTTCTGGCATGGTATCTTTTGTTTTTCTACAGGAATTGACCGATACTAGCATATCTTGGGTGATGTTGAGTCTCTTAACCACCTTCCATCTTTTTGCATCTCCACGGCTTTCCTTCTCTATTCTTTACAGTCCAACCATGAGGAAAAGGATACCTCGGAGTCACCAACCAGGCTATCCTTATTATATCCATGCTTATCTGGTTCAGTTTCCATACTCTTGAGCGTGTCAACCGCCAATGTGTGTGCAAAAGAAAGAAAAAAAAGTGCAAAAGAATGAAAGAAAAAAAAAATTGTGCAAAAGAAAGAAAAGAAAAAGATGTGAAAAAAATAAAAAATAAAAAAATATAGGATTTATTGATTGAAAAGGCCTCCACCTTTACTCACCAAATACCCTTAATTCCTAGTGGTTTGACTTTCCATAGTTGTGCTTAGATTCTCTTGTGGAGGTTCCACTATCGATCACTACTAGGATTTGAATCTTGTGTTTGTCGAACTCCAAGAGTCACACACACACTTTTTCATGGGATCTATACTTTTCACATAATGCATCACTTTCTTTTATGATGAATCTTCTAGAGGCTGTGCACATTGTGTTTTCAAGTAATTGTGCTTCTTGGATAATCTTGTGTGTTTTTAAGGTAAAAATTTGAAATTCTTTGCTTGCTCCGCCATATATATATATATATATATATTGGTCGTTTTCTTCTTGTTCACTGTTTTTCAGTGTTTGTGGTTGCTTTTAGTGAGGGGGAGTTCGGTTAATCGTTATCATGTCATTGCTTGTGTGGTTATGATCCTACTTTTGTTGTTTGAGCTTCATTTGTCAATTCGTGACAAAAAAGTGAGAAATTTGTTTTTTCATTGTGTCTTTGGATTTCATGTATTCATATCATGTGTCGGGTGCATATGTCTTAGTTTTCAGGTTTTCATACTACATGTTCTTAAAATCTCCAAGTCGCATCTATTCATGTTTTTCGTCTCATACTTCAAGATAATCTTGTCATATGCGTATTGCTTTTTCATATACTTACAGCGATCCCGGTTTTCCTTTTCTGTATTTGTTGTATTCCAGACCTTGGTTAGTGGAGTTGGTAGTTGTATATCTTGTTGCCATTCTTTAATTCCCTATGTTTGAATTTTAGGACGTGTTGGGCGTGTTTCGAACAGGTAGGTTGAGTTTTGGTCTCCAGTGTTGTTGTCCAGAGTTTTGGTGTTACGCTCGAGCGGGTCATTCTGCTTTCGGCGAGTTTGGTTTTAGTTGTCCACTCGGCGGGCCTTCTTGCGCTCGGCGGCGTTCTACCTCGATTTCGTGCCTCTGTAAAACTTCTGCAGGTGTGTTTTTCACGCTCGAGCGGGTTTTCTTACGCTCGAGCAGGTTGCGCTCGACTGGACCTTTTGGCGCTCGAGCGGGTAGTGCCTTGTCTGTGAAAGTTCTGGGAAGGGGGAATCTACGCTCGAGCGGACTGGTTTTCGCGCTCGAGCGGATGTATTTTATTCTTGTGTCTTGGCCGCTCGGCGTGTCAGACTTTTATGCTTGAGCTAGAACAGATTGTCGTATATCGGTTGGCGGTGGGCATTTTAAATCACTTCTTACATTCACTCTCTCTCTCTCTCTCTCTTACTTTCTAAAAACACTTTTTGAGAGCTTCTCTCTCTAGGATCTCCCTTCTCTCTAGAGTTTGATCTAGTTAGAGTGTTCCACTCCCTTGGTACGTTTGTAAAAAGTGTGTTGATCGTCGAGGCTACATTTTGATCAGAAATTGTTGATTTGGAGCACTTTGAATTTCTTCATCTTCTCCATTTGAGCTCTAACCGAGGTAGGGATATCCTACTCCATTTTATGAGCTTTGTCTTTGGATTTTAGTATTTCGACATGTTGGGGGATATTAGGTAATTTTGAGAAAGTTTTGGGCCTTTGTGTAATTTTTCAAAAGATGGGTTTTCAAACGTATAAACTCTTATGTATGTAATACATAGGAAAATGGACTTGGTGTTGGATTGTTGATGGAAAAGGAACCTTAGGGTTGGTATTGTGAATTTGGGAAAAAGTCCTAATTGCATGATAAATTAATTGGTATAATTAATTTTGGGAAATGAGAAATTGAATAGGAAATATTCACATTGGAATGGTATGGGATTAAAGGGTGTAGTTGGATTAATTTATCGCTCACCTAGGCAAATGTTGATGAATTATCCATTTGGTACATTTATTTTCTATTTAGAAATAACTGCTTTAGGCTATCGGTGGAGAATAGTCTTGATTGTTGTAGACAATGTATGATAATTAGGGAAACTAAAACTAATCAATTGAGTAGGCTATCAAGTATAGCGGTTGGTTTAATATATCGAAATTGTGTATTGAATGATTAAACATGTATATGATAATTGTTTATATACATTGTGTTGTGTGGGAGGAGATATGGGATGTACTCCATGGTTTAGGGGAAGATAGGGAATGGACCTCTAAACCGGAGATTGTTTTATATTGATACAGTACTACAATGTGTATCAGTTGTGAAGTATGGAAGTGTTTTGTTTTATTGATACAGCACTACAATGTATATCAGTTGTGAAGTACGGAAGTGTTTTGTTATATTGATACAGCACTACAATGTGTATCGTTTGTGGAGTATGAAAGTGGTTTTATGCGTTATTGATACAACACCAAAATGTGTATCTGTCATGAACTTGAAAGTAATTGAGTGATGAGTTTTAATCTCATTAAGTTATTTGGGCCAGGTTCTAAGTCTTGTTTTCAAACTGAAAGTTGAATAAGAAATGGAAATTGAAATGTAACTTGGGCATGATTGTCATGAAACTATAATATGGCATGAGTTGGAATATAAGTATGGACCATCTGTTGAATGCTATTATTTTAGTCATTGTTTATAATTGGTTTAGTATATTTCTACTGGGCTGTGGCTCACCCTATATGGGACATCATTTTCAGGTACAGGAAGCATGCCACCTCCAAGGACGTAGCTTGGGAGGCTTAGTGGCTGGGACTCCTTTTTGTTGTTTTGCTGTATTACATGTATATCAAGCCAAGGGCTTCCTTTGTATAGAGTTAGCACTCTCTTATTGTAACCAAGTGTTGACTTGGAAAGTTGTAAGCCCATAGGGCATTTACTTTTGTTTTCAACATGTAATATATTTTGTAATAATTACTCTGATGGAATATATTTATGCTTCATTCTCCTATGTCTAAGCATGCTATTGTTGGATGATTTATGGGTTTATTTTGAGAGCGTTACAATACTCTTGTGGGACTAATAATTGTTTTGGAGATTGTGGCACTAATAACTGTTTTGCAGATCATGACCTTGAGAAAGAAGTTGGCTTTTGTTGGCTGTAATGAGTTAGAGTGTTTAAGATTTTATTTGTTAGGTGGGTTTTGTCACGGCATTGCCAAAGGGGGAGATTTTTAGGTTTTTATTCTTGGCAATCCCGTTTGACAAAATTCCTTTCAGTTGTACTTGTTTTCGTATTTTTATTTCAGTGAGGCTATGAGTTTGTTAGATGTGAATCCAACCCGAATTGTGCCGTGCAGAGAAGTTTGTGATGTTAATTCTTTCAAGATTGCCACTTGATTCTGACGGAATCAAGATCGCATTCTTCATGAGGATCGAGGCGCCCACCTTGGTAGTCCGGCAACACCAGGCGGGGTTGAGAACGCCTCACAAAATGCAAAAGCATTCCAAGTTGCCTGTCCGCTCGAGCGGACATTTCCCCGCTCAAGCGGAGAATCCCTGGTTCCAGAAGTTTGATCGCCTGCAAAAATACTTCGAGATGTTTTTCCTACTCGAGCTAAACTTTCCGCTCAGCGTGGAATGCGCTCGGCGGCCAATATGACGCTTCGGCGGAGATCGCGTGACAATTTTCTATAAATCGTGTTTGGTCCAAATCTAGGATAACTTCTCTAGATCTTCTTCTTGGGTTCTAGGGTTTATATCTAGGAAATTTTGCTAGTTTTCTTTGATGTTTTGATTGAGTATTCAACTCATGGTTTAAAGAGTATACATCAAAAGATTATTTGTTTATTCTACACAAAAGAGAGTTGTTTTTCGTGGATTCGAAGAATTCGAGAAGCTTGGTAGATGCAGGTGGCTCATCGTAAAGACAATTTCGAGGTGAAGGCGGGGTTGGAAGAGGCACATAGGGGTTGGTTCAATTGGTGAATTGCTAGGTAATTGAGAGTATACCTATGTAATTCCTTAATGTCTTTTTAGTGGATTGTTTTGTGACTTTTGTCCGCAGTTTTTTATCACAATTGGAGGTACCCAATTGTGATTTTTTCACGTAAAATCGTTGTGTCGATTTGTCTTGATTGTTTGATTGAGATTGTTATATATTGCTTAAAATATATACATAATCAGAAATCAACGTTTAGGGGATTTCTAAATTTTTCAGGATCATTCAAATTCAACTTGTGAAATAACTATGAGCTTTATTGATCTTTTATTTGATATATTTTTGTGTAAAGAAAGATTATCAATAAAAATTAAATTAAGCCTTCGTTTGGTAAACACATTGGGACTAAATAAGTACATAAGGACAAAAAAAAAGTCACAAAATCACAAAATGATAAAACATTTGACTTTTGATGTAAAATTACTAAATTGACCCATATACAAATAAAAAGTCAAAAAAGTATCATTTTCAAGGGGATGGTATATTTGTCATTCCAATGCAAAAAAATCAAAAAAATCAAAAAAGAAAACCAAATAAATAAAAAAGTTGAAGACTAAAAAAGTCAAAAAAATCAAAAAATTAAGTTTATCAAACGACACCTAATTTTATAATCATAATCATCTTGTTTCATCAAATTAGTGTTAGAAAAAAAAAATCATTATTTAAGAAAAAATTAGAATCACCCAATAACCTCAAGTTTTTGAAAAAATAAATTTAAAATGATGTCACTAGAATGTCAATTTAATTTTTTTCTTGATTAAGATGAGTACGGAACATTCTACACGGTATCTATGTTAAGCATCATCTGTCAAACTCCAAATCCCATCCACTACAGAAAGAGACAACTAAGCATTTTAAAGAAAAAGAATGTGAAGAAAATTATGACATTAATATAACCGCGTAATCTTTATATTTTTCCACATCATGACCTTTTACTATTAAGTCAGTCATGATCTCAATTCACATTCCCTTTGCCTTGCCTTTTCCATCACGGCGGCTCATTAGCTGTCATCCCAATTTGTCCATTAAAAATTAAGATAAATGATAAATACATTTCTTAAATTTTTTTTAAATATAATTTGTTATTTATAATTTTAAAAGTTATATTTTATTTTTTTAAATTTATAATTTCGTAATTTCATAATTATTTTTATCAAAAAAATCATCAAGTCTATTAATATTTTTTAACGGTATTATAAATTTATTTTAATTAATAATTTAAATAATTTTATCATTGTATAGTAGATTAATTAAAAAAAATTCAATTAATTATGTTAAATAAACAATTGTGATAAGGTGGTATTTATAAGGGACAATTCATATTTTAAGTAAATTTCAAAAGATGTATTTGTAATTTACCTTAAAAATTAATATAACACTAAGGTCATGTTTGTTAAAACATCTCTATTTGGTTTAGTTTTGGAATCATAATTGGAGTTTTGAGTTTGAAATAAGTTTTTAAAAGAGAAATTTGTTTGATTTTGAGTTTTGAAAGGAGTTTTGAGTTGTATTTTGAGTTTTTTTGGATTTTTTTTTATGGTAAATATTTTTTATTGTAAATATTTATTTCTTTTAATGCGTATTGTATTTACTATATTTGTGCATTTTATTTTTTTTAATATTTTAAATTTATATATTTTTTATTTTACATATCTATTTTTTATTTTTTATTTTAAATATTTTATTTATTTTTTAAATATTTTTTTAAAAAAATTTAGAATATTATTTATTTATTTTTTTCATATTTAATTTTTTAAATTTTTTTTTAAAAAAATTGGATCTCCCATATATAGTTAAATCATAACAAATTATTTGGCCAATACTTAAAAAAATAACAAAATGTTTTTTTCAAAAAAATAAAAAATATTTTTCGTCTAAAATAAAAAAATATTTTTTTTAAAAAAAATTTGAAATATTTTTTTATTTTCAAAATAAAGTTTTGAATTGAGTGTTTGATTATGAGTTTGGAAAAGAATTTTGAATTTTTTTTTTTATTGGAATCATGATTCCAAAATTAAACCAAACACTAAATTTTTTCTTATTTTTCATTTTGTTTTCCACCTTTCTCTTGGGATTCGATAGTCTTTCGTATCGATAGTCTTTCATATGAGAGATATTATATTCGGATGAACTATTAATTCAAATCCTAATTTTCTTCATCAAATTTCAAATTATGCATCTTTGTGTGATTATTAATCTAATTATAGTAATACTAATATTAAATGGAACATAAATAAGTAAAGAGATTTATGAATAAATATCCCTCTTGTAATACCATATTATCACTAACACGTTATTATCAATTGATAATAAGATTACACATAGGATAATAAACTTCACTAGGAAAATGTAATTACTGATTTCAAAATAATTTTGTAACTGCCACATACAGTAAATTTAATCGTGTTCATATGATAATTACAATTTGAATTTTTTTGTCTCCTCCCAATTGGAGAAGCTTCCGCTGATAATTGTTTGATTGGCTTGACCAGTGAGCAAATGGCCATTACAATCTGAAGAGAAAATTGCATACTGTGAAAAGGATGTAAAATGGTGGTGGGTTATCGTGAGGATCGTGTGTTGCGTCTGTAATCACGGGGCCAATGCACAAAGTTTTCCACCTAAATAACGGGACCGCCATCTCCAACCATGCATACTTACCAGGTCATGTGATCAAGCGTACGCGGTTCAGTCAAATTCTTTGCTCTCTTTGTTCTTTCAACCTTTTATTCTTTTTTATGTATAATATATTGTTTTATTGCTGATAAAATTCATATATAATTTGTTATTAAAACGGTGTGACAATATTATTTTTTTAATTAATAGTTATTTTAAGTCGTACCTGATAATATGTATGTTCAAAACACAACTTGTGATTGATTTAAAACAGTGAAGTTAACAACTTTGGGCGAATTTATTACACTTCATTGGATTAGATAGGGATTAATTATTTTTGGGCAAATCACAAATTGCATTTTATTTGCAGTCACAAAACAAGTTGACAATTTTGAGCCGAAATTAATGCACTTTTTGAATAGGGATTAACGGTTTTAAATCAACAAAAATGTCTAAGACTCTTTTTTTTTTCCCACCCCCTTTGACCCCCCCTCTCTCTCTCTCATTGGTTGGATTTTTTTTTTTTTTT
This sequence comes from Camellia lanceoleosa, assembly GCA_025200525.1. Lineage (NCBI taxonomy): Eukaryota > Viridiplantae > Streptophyta > Magnoliopsida > Ericales > Theaceae > Camellia > Camellia lanceoleosa. Next base: position 205,095,089 of record CM045763.1, on the reverse strand, counting down.
TTCCTTGTCCTCCAATCACCACCTGCCACGTGTGAGGCGGGACAACTAGAGAAGACTATGAGTATGGCACTGCTTACGTGAAAAATATGATTTGTCATAGCATTTTAAATATATATATATATATATCCCATTTTATACATAAATGTCATGTTTGATTCAAAAGATTAATAGTGAAGTATTAATAATCCTATTAAATTGGTGTAGTATTCACTATCCAATTAGATTAATATCCATTGGATTAATAATCCCACCCCTACCCCATTACTAATAATCCTACAAATTTGTTGGATTAATTATCCATTGAATTAATAATCCTAAACCAAAATGTTAAAACAAACATGGGATAATTGGGCCCACAGATTAATAATTCCAATCCCATGCTCTAATCCACCTAATCAAACATGCCCAAAATGGCTCCAGTATAAAAAATATATATCTCATTCTTATCCCATATACTCTTTTTATTTTGGACCAATTTTTTTTTTTTTATCCTATTAGAAATTACTTTTATGGTATTTGAATTTTTTTTTTGTGTATAGATATAATTTATATATCATATTATACATACATGTGTACTCGTGTATATGGTGAAAATTTTTATTTATTTTTGGTCCCTTCGGTGATGAAATTTTGATTCCGTCCCTGGTGTGAGGTGGTGGGACTGGTGATTGGAGAGAGTCTCCATAACTCCTCTTAAATCAATCACAAATTACATTTTGTTCATTTAATAATAATATTATTATTATTATTTTTTAACGATTGATAGGAAATAAATCAAAGAAAACAAAGGGATAAAACTCAAACACAAGACAATGTACCCAAATAAAGTGTCTGTTTGGCAGAACTTAATTACAGCTTATTTCAGCTTTCAGCTTAATTTAAGCTATTTTGATGTGTTTGATTTAGCTTATAGCTTATAGCTTATAGCTTATAACTTTTTAAAAGTCGGAAATCAGCTTATTCTTTGAGTGGGGTAGGAGATACTTTAAGAATAAAATTGGAAATCACTTAAATTTGAAAGTTATAGTATAAATTTGTTTAGGCATAAACTATAAGTAATTTCTCACAACTCTACCAAACAGGGCTAAAATCGTTGAGAAGAAGATCAACCAATTACAATAATAAAAATCATAAAGTACATTGTACAAGGAAATCCGTACTCAAAAGGATCTTTTTATAAATTCATTCAAAACCATATCATATAATTAATTTATTATTACTAGTATATTACCTTGCACAGATATAAACAAATAATTAAAAATTAATTTTTAAATTAAAATAATAATATAAAATTTATTTAAAATATGTAGTAAAAATGATTTATAATCAATTAGATTTTATTTATATTTAGCAAAATTACACATAAGATAAAATTTTTATTATAACATCATTAATTGTGTGTTTTAAGTTCTTAATAAAACCCTACATGTCATAATTTAATTGATAAAAATTAAATAATAAATTTAAAAATTATATTTACAATAGAATATAAATACATTTCGTTTTATAAGTTTCATAATTTTAATTTACTATATGATAATAGCAAATTACATTTTTTAATATACTAATTTTCTTATTTTATAAACTCTAAAAATTTGTTTACTCAAAATTGTAAATTATCTTATGTCATAACTCTTATGTGAAAATAGATTAGGATTGACTTGTGGTGTTAAACTAAACATTAGAAGTGACCTAAAAGAAAGCTGACTCAATATTTATGTTAATGTGATGTTCACCTAGTCATTAAAAATTGTCTTGATCATTTATAATTATCTTTATTGGTGTGAACTAGTTTGGGGTTCCAATATTGAATTAAATATTAAAAATGATTTTAGAAAATCTAGTTTGAGTCGATTTTTTCCCCAACAATTCTTGATTTAAGCCTATAGTACATCCTATTTTAATAGCTCAATATGAATTTTTTTTTTAAAACAATAATCTTAATATTTATGTTGGTTTTTATCAATCAATTAAAAATATTTGTAAATATTTAGAGAATTACATTTGAACAAATCCTAACATAATTTTTTAGTTTAAAACTCTAAGACCTACACATTTTGTTTGACTCCATCTATATCACTAATCTTTGGAGGTTTCATGGTTTTTTTTTTAATAAAATGTCTCTTTGTTGTAATATAGACATAATATAGATTGGAATATCGATACATGTAAAATCATTAAACATCAAGAAAAAAAAATTCTATGGAAGATGTGAATTAATTCCTATGTTTTAGTAGTACAAAAATTTAAATATTAAAATTGATTAGTCAACTTTCATCTTCAATTTCTAGATTTAAATTTTTAAATAAATAAATTAATTTTTCTTTTAAAATGTGTAAATCAAGGCATAAAAGTTATTTAACTTTATTTAACTTTTTAAATAGATTAATTAACTTTTTTTTTAAATTTAAAATTTTAAATGAATTAATTAATTTTCCTTTTTGAAATGTGTAAATCAAGAAATAAAAGCTATATAAATTTTTAAATAGATTAATTAACTTTATTTTTAAATTTAAAATTTTAAACGAATTAATTAACTTTTCTTTTGAAAGTTATAAATCAAGGCATAAAAGTTATTTAAATTTTAAAATAAATTAATTAACTTTCCTTTTAAATGGATTAATTACTATTTTTTTAAATGATTCAATAAAAACTAACTAATAGAAAAAAATTTAATTATTTAAAAATTAAAAATTTTAAAAAAATAATAGGAGTGTTTCGATTTCACTTCTCATTAGAAACCTCTTATCCTTAATATATCTATGTATAGATTATTATTTTTTGTGTGGGCTTTAGCTTAAGGTTTTTTTTTTTATTATTATTTATTTTTTAGATGGGGTGTTTTAGCTCAAGTTAAGGAATCACAAAAAGACTAAACATAAATTGTGTATCAAAATTCAGCGTAAAAAAATAGGTATCGCGAATGACAATTATAAAGGCTGTTAATAAGAAACACGAAATGTCAAAAAAATTATAATCTAAATACACTTTTCATATATTTGAAAACACTTTTATACATTTTAATTATTTTTATATATTTTGTATACACTTTTTCAACATTTAAAAGTAGGTTAACATTTCTCAAAAATGATTATTTATACAGCTACACAATTGATGCTAATGTAATGTCATACTCAAAAATTTCCATTTTATCATATAGTTTTCGACCATTAGACGTGACAGCTTAGGTGGTTTTGACTAAAGAGAGAATCACGGCCTCATTGGCAAGTGATGATGTATTAGTATCGTATACGTGTGTGAATGTATATAGAGAGTGGGTGTACTATAAAATGCATTTTTTTATCATTTTTTTTTTTTTACATTATTTTATAAAAAAATTAGTAAATATACTTAGGCATTGTTTATCAAGTATATATTTTAGTCAAAAAAATTAAAAAATCACTATAAATTGTCACATCATTCTATGTACTTTTCTATATATTTTTTTTGTAAAAAGTTAAAAAATTACTAAAATAACTTGTTTCCATGGTTATCAGAATTCCGATCCAGATCTTACGATCTATTTGAGTACAATCGATCTGAATTGTATAAAAAATTCCTTATAGATAGGATCTTTCAATCCTGGTAATAAGATCTTATAGGATCATGGAATCCCAATCTGAATCCGATCATATCTGATCAAATTCACAAACCTTGTTTTGTATTGTATGATATATTTTATTGTAAAATTTATATTTAGTGTCTAAATATCAATTTATGTGATCAAAATAAATAATACAAATTAAGTAGTATTGAATTAAATAGATTAAGAAAAACAAACTAAAAAATAGACATTCAAATATTACGGTAATTTAAGAAAATTAACTAGTCGAAAAAACAAACTTAGCTTTAACGGAGTCTAGAGGGTAAGATTATTGTAACTTTATCCCAGATTATTTTTATGACTCGAATTCGCTCCACCAAGGATGCTAACGACAAACCTTATCATTCGGTTGAGATACTCTTTTGAGTTCTTAATTTATTTTCATATCCAACTCTGTTAAATATTTTTTCTTCACTTTTTATGCATTATTGTAGATTGTAAAGTATTTTGTTATAGAATTCTTCTTCTTCACCTTCTTTTTTAATAAAATATAAAACTTTTACCTTCGAGTTTTCTATTATATAATATTATATGTACATTTTACATAAAATATTATATTTTTCACAATATCTTCACTTCTTTTTAATAAAATATAAGTTCATTTTGTATATATTTTTAAAAAATATTTATTTAAATTAAATTACTATATAATTTATTTTTTTCAATAAAATTTTACAATTTTCAATTCGATTTTACGATCCAATTCTATAAACACCGCCAATAATCCAACGTAGAACCTCAATTTTAATAACTTTACTTGTTTCCGAGCAAGACCTTATTTAGATCATCACAGGACTTCTATAACATAACAGCCTTACAAAAAAAATATAGTAAATAAATAAAATAACATAACATAAGAGCGTTTCTCACTGGATTACCCCACCCACGCGGCGTACACCCTCAACCGTCACGCTATTTCCCTCTACGGCTTTTCCATATCCTCCCACCATCCCCCCATATAAAACACATTCTTATTCATCCATCCTCTTTTATATCTCTCTCTCTCTCTCTCTCTCTCTATATATATATATATATATATATTAGTCACACACGCAGCTCCCATAGAAATGGCAGTGTATTGGTTCATATGTGCCATTCTTTATCTTTTGGGCGGTGCCGGTGCAGAGGATCCTTACAGGTTCTTCACTTGGAATGTTACCTATGGTGATATTTATCCCCTCGGTGTCCGTCAACAGGTTCGTCAAATTTTCTCCAACTTGGTTGTGTTGTTTTTGTATCTATGCTTACACTGTATATCTGTAATCAATCAAATATTGTTGTATTCTCATTGATGATATATATTAATATTCATGTTTATATTAATCTAATAATTATAAGCGCTTCTTTTTTTTCTGTTTTTTTTTTGGTCTAAATTTTTTTTTTTTTTTTTGGTTGGGGTTACAGGGTATTTTGATAAATGGTCAATTTCCTGGTCCTGATATATACTCTGTTACCAATGAGAATCTCATTATTAATGTATTCAATAGCTTGCCGGAGCCATTTCTCATCTCCTGGTTAGCTCTCTCTCTCTCTCTCTCTCCGTCCCTGTCCCTCTTTCGCTCTCAAAACATGCATGCATAAATAAAATTTGACATTTTTAAAATAATAAATCAATTTAATGTATTTATATAAATTTGTCACATTATTTATAATTAAAAAAATTTGTATAATTTTTATGTTTATATATCATTACTCATATATTTATATATGTACATGTATATATAGTAAGAAAGGATTTGACAAACAAAAAAAAAAATTAGTTACTTTTTTTGCTTTTCAAGAATTTAAAAGAGCTGCCTTAAATTGAGTAGATTTTTAACTTCTTTTATTTATTTTTTTTATAACCTAAAACAAATATACTTTTATTTGTTGACTTATTTAGTCAAAAAAAAAAAAAAAAAAAGCCTTGCCAAAATATTAGTTGCTTTGCCAATACGTCACATTATTTGATGGAATTTGTCTCGAAGTAGAGAATGTAGATATTTATTGATAGATACAAATTAATTGATATATTATGTGAAGTGCATTTATATTTATTGATAGAGATTGATTTAATTAAGTACTGAAAGATACGTTTTTGTAGGAGAAATTTTTGTAGGGTTGGAAACTAGATTCATTGGCAATTGTAATTTATTGGTGTCATTAAGGTTTCCAATCTCACACGTTGTCTATTTGTTGAGGAATTCTAATTGTGATCAATGGCTGACTCTGGAAGAGAGTGGGACAAGAAAATATTCTCAAATTTTTTATTAAAATATTTTTTAAAAATCACCCAAAAAAAAAAAAAAATCAAAAAACATAATTTTAATTTAAAAACTAAACAAGATGAATGACTTTATGGTTTTAACCTGTATTTTAGATTTGAATTGAAAAGTACAAAATATATTTCTTTCCACTAATGTTAAGAACACAAAATAAAAATACAGAATAAATCATATAAAATGCAATCCCAACTTTTCATTTTATTTTTTATGGACCATTCTATGATTTATTTGAGCACAAAAAAGCACAAGATATTCACTTTCGTTTTGGATTTATTGTTCTTTTTATTTTATTTTTAAAGTGAATTTCAGAGCACGAGACTTTAGTTATCTTTTCATTTGTTTTTCTCTTTTTGGAACTTTTTCTATTTTTTTTATTTTATTTTTGGTTTGTTTGTATACCAAACTAACCTTAAAGGCAAGTTGGTTAGCCTCCTCTTCCATCTGCGCTGGACTTAAATGCCAAAAGATGCCAGCTCAGCATGTATGATGTATAGCTGTTTAATACACCTTATATAGTATGAAAAATATTAAGAGAAACATTAATTGAGTGGGAAGGTCAAAAAAAAAAATATTACATTACTAAAATATTTCCATAGAGTCCTATTAAACACATGAATGAGTTCTCTCAACATAGTATATCAATAATAGTACTCTATGAAATATTTATTGGAAAAGTATTGACTTAATTTATATTTTTCTTTAACATTAATAAACTTTTCCACTTTTTTTTTAAATGATATTTTCCTTATCTATATTATTTACACTTTTTTTGTGAGTGTGTGTGGGGTTGGAAGTGACAGGGCTTAAAATCAGTAGTTATTAATTTACATATTACATATTACATACTTCAAAAACAAGAAATATATTTATAGGTAAAAAAATATAAATTTTGTTTATGGGGGGAAAAAATATAAAGTTTGTTTATGTTATATTTAGATTTGAATTTACTTATGCTGTGTTTGGTTGAGGGATTTGGAGAGGGATTTGAAAAGGGAAATGAAAAAGGTGTGTGAAACTAGGTGAAATGTAGGTATATTTTATTCACATTTTACTAAACTTTTCCCTTTTTCTAACCAAACAAATTTATTTATTTATTTTGACAATAGATACTTATTTGTTACTCATTTTCCTAACCAATCAAAAATAAACAAATAAATAAATAATAAATTAGTCACTTCGATTTTTTTCTCTAAATTCTGTTTTTTTTTTTTTTTGGCATTCAGGTCATAAGTCAAATTTCAAAACTTTTGGAATAATTGTCATATCATTAATCATGTCCTTTTTATGTCCAGTGGGGTTAAAAAAAATTTCAAAATAATATTTTCTATTTTTCACAAAATAATTTCATTAACCATTTCCTTGTCTCCAGAAAACATCAATCTTTGGACTAAATGTCATATCTTTTACAAAATTGGACTTGTCACCCAAAAAAAAAAAATTTTGGGGGGGTTACAATTTGTGATTTGTTTATCATTGTTTGGGTTAGTCCGTGGGCAACTAATCTACAAAATTTAAGTGTGAGCAAAGAAATGAGCCCAAGAAAACTGAGGCTGATTGGTTCAATGTTTCAAACAAATTGGACCATGTAGCCTCCGTAAATGTGGGCTAGATGATGGACCATATCTACGGTTTCAAATGGAGGTGAACAGCCCAGCGCAGCTCGTGAATTTGTTCGAAATTAATTCCATTTTTTATTGTGACTCACATTATACAACAAATAACACAGGATAAGAAAGTATATTCAATTTTAGTATTATCATTTACCACTTCTTGTTTGATTCAAAGATTTTAGTTTTAATTGCCTAAAATTTTTTATTGCAAAAATAAACCATGTATAAAATATGATTGGTGGGAAAAGAAAACTCATATTGAACCAGTTTGTTGTAATTTAACGTTATTTAAAAGCTAACAATCAGAAATAAAAGTTAAAAACATTCCTCCAACAACTTCATAATTAGCTTATTTAAATTATTTCTACTTAATAAAGTGTAACAGTCTTTACAAAAAATATGAACATCTTAAATAAGTAGCATCAAATAGTTCTATTAACTTAAATCACTTAGTTGGAATTCCTATACTTATTGAAGTAATTATTCATTACTCTTGGATTATCAATTCAGTAGGTTGATATGGAGAGCTGTCGAACTAATAAAAGTACAAGTAATAGAATGAATGAAGTTGACTTGACCTATTTTAGTCAATTAAGAAGAAAATAAAGTCAGTCTCATCTATCTTTCTTATAAGATTAATTAGTTATTAGTACAAAATACTATGTACACATGCAAGGTGATACTCGAGAATATTGAATAATTATTGTAGCTATTCAATTTTGATTGATTACTTATGGAATTAACTTATATTGTGGCATATAATTAAAAAAAACACACACACAGGAATGGAATACAACAGAGGAGAAACTCATACCAAGATGGAGTATATGGAACAAACTGCCCAATTCCTCCAGGGAAGAACTTCACTTACACTTTGCAAGTGAAAGATCAAATTGGAAGCTTCTTCTATTTCCCTTCTCTCTCCTTCCACAAGGCCGCCGGCAGCTTCGGTGGCATTCGGATTCTCAGCCGGCCACTCATCCCAGTCCCATTCCCTGATCCTGCCGGAGACTTCACTCTCCTTATTGGAGATTGGCACAAAACTAATCACAAGGTAAAAATCAGACCAACCCTCTTTTTATTCTACTGACATTTTGCTTTATTTCATTTTATTTTTTTTAAAAAAAATTACACCAACTTTCTTGAGTAATAATAAAGAAATTACTTTCAGTGTCAGCCATAATTTTGTTTTGACTAATGATATGCCTAATGGTTTGAGGAAAAAAAAGTGCTCATGTACCAAAAAAATAATTAGCTGACAGTAATAAAGGCCCAAGGCCAATCTAGGCAACTGTAAAGGGTCTTTTTTGTCCAATTTTATTTTATTTTAATTAATGAGATGCATATGTAAATATGTCAAAATTATAGATTTAGTTATAAATTCAATACTTAGACCATCTCCAACGCTATACCAAATCTGATATCAAATTTGAATTTTGATGAAAATGACCGTTCATGGCTCAACGGTGCACCAAATCGATATCAAATTGAGTTTTCATCAAAATTTCATCGATCGCGGAAGTAATGAATTCATCAAAACAACATGGCGGACATTGCTATGGACCGTTGGAGGATCCGGTCGACCAACGGTTGCCCACCGGTTGACCAACCGTCAGCAAAAAGGTTCAGATTCGGAAAAAAATTCAGAAATTCAAAAAAAAAAAAAAAAAAAAATTTGCCTAACGGTCGACCGGCGGTCATTTCCCGTCAACCGGAAAAAGTTCAAAAAGTTCAAAAAGTTCAAAAAATTCAAAAAAAAAAATATATATATATATATTTGGGCAAACCGATCAACCGGCCGGTCGACCACCCGGTTGTCCCGGGACAAATTTGAGAATTTGGTGAATCGTTGGAGCATCTGTTATCAAATTTGATGAAATTGATACTTTTTCACTCAAATTTGGTGAAAATTTTGAGTAAGCGTTGGAGATGCTCTTACGAGGTGTTCGTCTAATTTATTCATAGTAAGAGTATTTTTAAGAGATATTTTAAAAGAATCCAATTAGCTATTTTAACAACAGACTATCAATTATAATAATTATTTTAACATTTCTCCTCCAAATTAGCTACATTTGAAGAGGCTCTTAAGACTCTTTAAACAATTTGTATGGATAGAGAGGTAAAATAAAGTGTAGTGTTGAAGCATATAGATGAAAAAGTAATTAAGTAAAATAAAGAGGTTGGTTCTAATGCCCCTATGTGCCAATATTGTAGACATTGAGTGCCATTTTGGACCGTGGACATAAGCTTCCTTTCCCTAATGCCATTCTGATCAATGGTCGAGGACCTAATGCAGCATCTTTCACAGTTGAACCAGGTATGATTGATTGGTAATCAATGGTGTTGCTGATATACATAATTTTGAAGTCTAATAATTCCCAAAACTCAATGAGTATTTTCTATGTTTTTGTATCAGGAAAAACTTACAGGCTGAGAATATCCAATGTGGGACTACAAAACACTCTTAATTTTCGGATTCAAGGGCATGACATGAAATTGGTTGAAGTTGAAGGGACTCACACTGTACAAACAACCTTTTCGTCCCTCGACATCCATGTCGGCCAGTCCTACTCTGTGTTAGTTACAGCAGATAAAGCACCTCAGGACTACTACATTGCAGTTTCCACCCGTTTCGCCACCCAAGTCCTCTCTACCACCGCTGTGCTTCACTATAGCAACTCTAAAAAGCCAGTGTCTGGCAGCCCGCCTGCCGCGCCCACCACAGTGGATTGGTCACTAAACCAGGCTCGTTCCATCAGGTACTCCTCTTCAACTAGCTCATCCTAAAACCATAAATTCGACATTTAGACCATGATTTCTTGGTCATCCAATGAGCAATGTGTATAATTTGATTTCAAGATTAGTCTAATTCTATGAAGCGCGTATACTCCAAAATTATCTGATACGCCTAGCAGCACGGATACATATCCTGATAAAACTGCATGCGTATCAAGTAGGCAAAATACATATTCAGTGAAAAAGAAAAAGAATTGAATGTTCAGCATGATTCAGGTACATATTTTTGCAAATATCACAAATTTCACAGAACACTTAGTTCTCTAGTCTTTACAAATTGAGCAATAATCTCTCTCTCACAATAATCTGTCGATTAGCATTAAACTCTAGTTGTACTTTACTTTAACTACTTTTTGTATTTGATTTCTAATTGTTATCTATTATGCACTGTCACAAATTATAAAATATATGTTTTATTGGTGTATCCCAGTTGTACCCATATTTTACTTCTAATTTTTTTTATTTTTTTTGGAATTTCATTGTATTGGTATACCAATAACATATATCTGTACTCGTATCCATGCTTCGTAAGTTGAAGTCAAGTTCTTTGAACTAGCCAAATGTGATGCGCATTGAACAAGTATAGTAATACTACATACCTACAATATTTATCTCAAATTTTGCCCAAAAATATCAAAACATGGTCTATCTCCCACAACACACCAATTTAATCTCAGTCACACATTCGCAGTTTGGGGGTAACTAGGTTTACTGAAGCAAGTAACATCACTATATGATCTGTTTGTGTGCCTTCCAGGACTAACCTCACTGCAAGTGGTCCAAGGCCTAACCCACAGGGCTCATATCACTATGGCACCATCAACATCACCAGAACCATCAAGCTAGCCAACTCTGCAGCTCAAGTCAATGGCAAGCAGAGATATGGAGTTAACAGTGTGTCCTTCGTCCCTGCCGATACACCTCTCAAGCTCGCTGATCATTTCAATATTGCAGGAGTTTACCGCATAAATAGCATCCCTGATCACCCAACTGGTGCAAAAATGCACCTCGACACATCGGTAATGCAAGCTGATTACAGAGCATTTGTTGAGGTTGTGTTTGAGAACCACGAGAACATTGTCCAGAGCTGGCACCTTGATGGTTATTCTTTCTTTGTGGTCGGGTAAGAGCATTCTACTGCCTATTCTGAATTAGTATATCCTCAATCTAAGTTTTGTTCACAACCAAAAATTAAAGTTTCAGTATTGACGTAGATCAACCCAAGTAGTGTTCTGTTCATTGTGCTACTGTCAAATTTTTGCATGATAAGCACAAAAAATGCACTCGCAGTGTGCTATCTGTCATGCCAAATTTAGCATGATGTTATCCATCGTGTCAAATTTTAGCATGATGAATGTTACTTTTGACTTTTTTTCATTTACTAATCTTGGAAGTTTATTATTAATGTTGCAGGATGGATGGAGGTCAATGGGATCCTAGTAAACGGAACCAATACAATTTGATTGATGCAGTTTCTCGTAGCACCACGCAGGTGGGAGGATGATTAATTTGTTGCAAGAAATTGCCTGGTACTACTTTTTATGTTTCCAAAAATTTCACATTGTTTAAAACATATCGTTTGTGGTTGTTGCAGGTATATCCCAAGTCATGGACCGCTGTGTACATAGCTCTTGACAATGTGGGCATGTGGAACCTGAGAAGCGAGTTCTGGGCTCGACAGTATTTGGGGCAACAATTTTATCTACGCGTTTATACCACGTCTCAGTCGATCAGAGATGAATACCCCATTCCAAAGAATGCCCTTCTCTGTGGTAGAGCAGCTCACCGGTAGAGCTATTTAATGGGTGGTGCTGAAGAAGAAGAAGATGAAGAGGGACCAACCTCTACAATTTAGGATTAACCCAATTCAGTGTCCTATTTATAGTCATATTTATACCAAAGAATGAATGTGTTCAATTTTAATTTTTACATTTATTGTACTGACAGTGAATAAAATCACATGTCACTTACATAAACATGTCTAATTGTTCCTTTTCTCAATTATGCAGCCACAAAAAATGTTTACATTTATCTCTTAATTTAAATTTCTATTCATGAGTAATTAAAGTAGCGCGTGAGCTAGCAAAATAGTTTTTTTTTTTGGGTCGAATCATAGTATTCAATAGTTTCATGTCAGCAAACTGAAATGCTACTAAGCCTCGTTTGGGAAGTGGCTAAAATAGCCAAAAAGTCAAAAAGCCAACTAAAACACATCACATCACCTCTCTACTTTTCTACACACATTTTCGTAAAAAGCCAAAAAGTTACTAAAATAGCCTGTTCCCAAACCAAGCCTAAGAACAAATCAACACAGACGGACTAAAAAGTGTGTTGCTATTAGCATCTGTCAAATTTCTTTGGACCCCCCATTCCTTTGAACCCCCACCTTAAATCCTAAATTTTAATAATATTTTTTTGGACACCGCCTTTTATTACCAAAGCTACCCATATTCATAATATTTTCACAATCAAATGCACACCCACCCAATTTTTCATACCCTCTTCTTCCTTGTTACTTGACCGTCCGTCTTCTCTGTTTCGTCTTCTCTGCACCGACCTAATCTACCCATTTCAGTGCTGCTGTTTCATTGCTGTTTTCCCCCCCCTTACAAAGTGCTGCTGTTTCATCTCATTTGTTTTTTTTTTCATCTCCTCTGTTCAGTTCAACAATGCCAAAAATAAAGATTATATTCGATTCAACAGTGCTAACTATCTGCATTAATGTTCGGAACCTAAGTATTGAACGAAAGGATTATGTTTAGTACTATATTACTAAACATAATCCTAACAATCGGCAAACCAGTACCGAACAGCTCGAACAAAAAAAGAACAATTGAAAATGACCGAGAATGTTAGCACAAAACAGATAAACTTACTAATGGAATGCCGGTCTCATTATAATTGTTGTCCTCGTCCTCCATTGCTCTACACGGTGAAATAAGTTATGAAGTATACGTTATACTTGAAGCAAAACTTTTTGGTTCAATAGGGTTGATAATGGAGATGAAGATGACACATTTAGGATTTAAGATGATTATGAAAAATAAAGATTTAGGATTTATGTTGGTTGGTTATGAAGAGTAATAGGTTTAGGATTTACAAACATAAAATACGTATAGTTAGAGTTAGAGGTGGGGGTGGGAGTGGGTGTCCAGTATTAGTTCTTATTTGATAAGTGAGTGTTCCATTTAATAATGTCTTTTAATATAATTTTACTTTAGGATATAATTGTAATAAATAAAAAATTATAAATTAAGGGTTTAAAGAATTTTGACAGATGCCCATAGCAGCCCTCACTAAAAATCCAACTATAAATTTCTTGATTATGTAAAAGCGCATAGGTTTCTTGGGATTTTTTCACGTTGGAATCAATAAATTAATCGTTTCAAAGACTCCGTCATGTTGCAATCCAATTTTTTCATACTTAACTTAGTAGACAACCTAGTCCCTATCTTTTATCGTAGAAGAACAGATCCATCCATTTTATTACTTTTAATAATTCCACTTTGCCGGCTTGGTTGAATTTATACCAATTAAAAACACATTGAACTGACTATTTTGCACAAATCATTAATTCATCCTAAGGATTCTGTCAAAATTTTATAAAATGAAAGTTTAAAACCTATGTCGTACAATCATTTCTTAAACTTATTCCACCTCTAATACTGTATTTGGTTGGGGATTTGATGAGAGATTTAGAAAAAAAAATGTAAAAAATAAATGAAATGTGAATAAAATATACTTATATTTCACTAACCAAACACAGCGTAAATGTTACAAAGAAGGGGCAAATCAGTAAATAGGGAAGTTTGACACCGGCAACTACTAGGGAATCCTTCCAATTCGTCACTTTGTTTTTGTAAAATATGTTTATTTGCATTGGAAAATGACCATGCTATACCTCATGAAACTTCTTTGCATATAAGGGTTGGAATGAAGTTCGTAGAAACATAAAATCTAGTTTTTACATAGTAACAAGGTAGAGAAATTTTATTCACCCCAAAAAAAAAGTAGAGAAATCAGCAAAAGCAGAGCTTAACATTTCAATTTGTCATGGAAAAGATATATGCTTCTTCCTTGCTTTTTGTAATCCTTTTCATAGCCACATTCACAATTCAATTGGCCAATGCCACCATTCCGGCCATTTACATATTCGGGGACTCAACTGCAGATGTTGGGACTAATACCTACATTCCTGGGAGCAAAGCAAGAGCAGACTTTCCTTTCAATGGTGTTGACTTTACGCATTCAAGACCAACTGGGAGGTTCAGCAATGGCCTCAACAGTGCTGATTTTCTCGGTTAGTGCATAGTATAAAAAATAAAAATAAAAATCTACAACAAACTTTGCCATCACGTTGCTTATTTAAACTAACTTCACTTCCATAATGCTTAATTGATCAGCCAAGCTAATGGGGTTTAAGAGAAGCCCACAACCTTACCTATTTCTTCTTAGCCTGCCATCTGGCCTCAAAAGGCATAAACACAGAGGCGTAAACTTCGCTTCAGGAGGTGCCGGGCTCCTTGACGTTACCAACGAAGCAATGGTAATTAAGTACTTTCCTACCAACATGTTTAAATTAAACCTTTTTGGTGCATTTCACTTTAAAATGTCCTTTTTGTTCACTTCAAGCACTCACTATCTCTCCTTATGTCTAATGCCCCATATGGAACAACAGAAGGTTGTCTCCTTGACAAAGCAGATCGAGCAATTCATCATTGTTCACAACAATCGTGTAGCCATCACGGGTCCAAATGAAACAGAAACAATGCTTTCAAAATCCCTCTTCTGCATCAGTGTTGGAAGCAATGACATCTTCAGCTATTTCTCGTCCAATAGGACTATACCTCCAGACCTATTCATTGCCAATCTTATGCTTCAGTACGAGGCCTACATTAAGGTATGGCAAGCAATTAGAGAGAAGCATAAAGTAATTAATCTTACTTTTCATCATAAAGACGACACTGAGTTCAATGAAATTTCACTATCAAACGTTGTTTATTTAAACTAAAGAAGTCATGTTGGTTTTGCAGACTCTATATAACTTTGGAGCAAGAAAATTTGGGATCATAAGCATTCCACCGATTGGATGCTGTCCAGCTCAGAAACTTTTCAATGCTACAGGGGGTTGTCTAGAGGGAATGAATGATTTTGCCCGAGCTTTCCATTTTGCATTAGATAACCTGTTGAGAAAAATCAGCTCAGAGCTTCCGGAGATGAAGTACTCACTTGGAAATTCCTATGAAATGACCATTAACATCATACAAAATCCCGCTCCCTTCAGTAAGCAATTCTCTCGAAAAAATCAATTATTCTCAAAGGAGGTGTTTGGCCACAGAAAGACACTGTTTCAAGGACAATGTTTTCTCAAACCTTTTATTTTAGCGAATTGCTGAGTCCAAACACCCTGAAAATTGAATAAAAGTAGGGTATAATCTTATTGTTTTCAACTTTGTTCCAATTTTCTCAGATTTTAAGGATGTGGAGACCGCGTGTTGTGGAGCTGGAAGGTTGAATGCAGAAACCCCATGTAATCGGACAGCAAATCTCTGCGCGAACCGCAATGAGTACTTATTCTGGGATTTGTTCCACCCAACACAAAATGCTTCTCAGCTGGCAGCAGTGACACTCTATGATGGTCCAACAAAATTTGTTACCCCTATCAACTTTCGCCAATTAGCCGAGGACAATTAGCCAAACAAGTAGCTCTAGCTCTTTGATCAGTACCTATCAAATGTGTGACTCATTGATTGTAGCCAAATAAGTGTCCATCATTGATGCCAAATGCTTCTTTTGATCTATTTCTTATTTATGTATTAACTAATAACTATCAAACACAAATATGGATTGAAATTGCACAAGTGCAGCAATTTCTTTTTCAGAACTTCTTTTTCACTCGCAATTTAAGGAAATCTACCTTCATTTCATGACTCTTCCTTTCATGACTTGCCCACCATAATATGTTATACAAGTATGGTTTAATTGGGGCTTGGCAATTGCAATTTTAGCGGCTTTTTTGTTGACTTTTTTTTTTTTTTTTTTAAATCCCAGCTTTTTTTTTTAACCTTTAGTGAAAATTTTTGGACTTTTTATTTTTTTGTTTTCTACTTTTTAGGTCCTTTTAAGCTAGAAAGACTTGAAAAGTAAAAAAAACAAAATTGTCACAAATTTTAAAAGAATTCACTAAAAAAAAAAAAATTGACATTTTAGTTTTGTAGGAAAAACTCTTTGGTGATTATCATCCTCAATGATTTACTTCAACTTCCTTTTATGAGTTACATTCATGGATGTCATATATTGTAGTTTTGGTTCTTCAAATGCGAAGGAATTGCCTGCCAAAAATGAAACAACCTCAAACTTAAAAAGACCAAAATAAAAGGTGAAATGGATTCCTATTCCACTAGTCACTACAAAAAGGGATTATATTCCTAGAGCGGGCAAATGATACTCTCTCTCACTGACAACTTGACATTATTGTCATTTTGGTTACATCAATGAGATCATCGTGCACACATTTATTTCGCTATCAACAGAAAAAGGAACCTTTTTGTTTTCGTAATTCCGACTGATTTTCCAACACTTTTCTAAGTTTACAACAACTTGACCTAAGTTATCGTTGGAAACTCTAGACAAGAGTTTGGTAGCCATATTGTTTGTAGTCTTCAAAATTTTGTCACAGACCTCATTGGCACGTATCATTTGTTCCATTGCCACCTTCTATGTCATCCAATAAAATTATCATTATATTTGGAGGACATTGTTGTTCTTGTTCTAAGAAACTTTCAACTTGAAAGCAAAAGCATGTTACAATACAATTCTGTTTTGACTAATAGTCAACATTATGTCAATTCAAACTAACACAAAATGGTAGTCACAAAACTTCACAACTCAGGTCAGAATAGGATAGAGAATGACATCAAAATGAATTTAGTGTATGAATTGAGCAATACAAAACAGAAAAAAGTCCAATCATGTCTAAACTCCTTCCATCCATAAACCTTACAATCGCGTATGAGATTGGGACAAGAAAATGATGTACATGTTTGTTTATTGGACGATTGATTATGATCGGCTTCAGTGATTCTATATGCTACAAACATAGGTCATCTTATTTTTTTTGACAATAATGTTTGATGGTGTGGCCCCCAGAAAACTACTAGAGGCTAGAGCCATCACTCCAATCTGTTACTTTGTTCTTGTAAAATATGTTTATTTGCATTAGAAAATGACTCTGCTAGAGGTACCTTCTTGGTACTTTATGAAACTTCTTTGCATATAAGGGTTGAAGTGAAGTTTGTAGAAACATAAAATCAAATTTTGCATTGTAACAAGATACTGAATTCAGGGAAAGCAGAACTTAACATTTCAATTTGTCATGGAAAATATATATGTTTCTTCCTCACTTTTGTAATCCTTTCAATAGCCACATTCACAATTCACTTGGCCAATGCCACTGTTCCATGTTGAAGATTGGCTAAAGATTCTTGCCAACACAACTTGCCAACCTACAAAGGTGATTCTCCATGTGAAACAAACACATTGCCAACCAACATGGATGGCCACCGAAAGGAGAAGAAGTGAGCTAGCCATGTGCAAGGCCAGCCTCTCCACCTCTCTTGTGTAATGTGTATAAATGGAGAGGGTGAGAATAGAGGGAAATTGTGGGTGTGAGTGAACAACTATCTGAGTGTATTGTTTGTAATTCTTCCATTTCTCTCCATATAGTGAAATCCGCTGCACGTGGACGTAGGCGACTTGCCGAACCACGTTAAACTCTTGTGTTATTGCTTGTTTGTGTTTCCTGGTGTGCCCCCGATCCACAACAATTGGTATTAGAGCTCGGGTGGTGAAAAATCAAATTTTTTCTGAAAGTGCCCAGATTTCGAAGTGCTCGAAATAAACTTTTAAGCACACCAGGAGCAAGAACTCCAAGAGAGGAGTCCAGAACAGCAAAGACCAGCCCCAGAAGACTAGCCACGCTCCCTCACGCGCCTTCAGAAGAAGGAGAGTGAAGCCCACTCTCTCCACGCGCCTACACGCGCCGTTTAATTAGCCGGCGCGTCAGTCTAGTCTCCCTCACGCGCTAACGGACGGTTGAAGGAGGAAGGAGAGTCATTATGCATGTGGTATTGACGTCAGGCTAACGTCATCTGAGCCGAGTAAGAGTTAACCGAGCCGCGCCGAGCCGGCGAGCCGACCTAGAGCCGTTGACCGCCTCACCACCGCCGCTGAGTCGAGCTGTCAAGCCGCGTCGTTGATCGCGCTAGTTGACTAACCGATCCGGAGTAATTATCCGGTGCATCTCAAACGCACTAGATTCTGTAGATCTGAACCGTCCAGACTGTTTTGGCTTGATCTGAGTCATTCAGAGTCCGTTTCTGACGATCCAATAGTGGTTTCCAACTATTTGGAGTATTCCGGACACATCCGTATGGTCTATTTTTTTTAATCAGAGTTCCTAAAAAAAAAAATAGTTTAATGGCAGAATCTACAGAGACTAGATCAACCGAGTCCAGATCAACTGAGTCCGTAAGTAATCCAGCGACTACAAGCCACTCTAGGCATTGGATCATGGTGTCCCATGCTAAGTTCGAGGTAGAAAAGTTTGATGGAAGCAGCAACTTCGGCATGTGGAGATGCGAAGTTAAAGATATGCTTGTCCAGATGAATTTGCACTTCACTTTGGGAGACAAACCAGATGACCTGGACGGGATAGAATGGGAGAAGGTGAATCTCTTGGCCTGCAGTTCCATTCGACTTTGCCTTGCAAAAGAGGAGAAGTACGCCTTCACAGAATATGATATTGTGAAGAAGCTATGGAAGGCGTTGGAAGATAAGTTCATGACAAAGAGCATTGAGAACTGGCTCTACTTGAAGAAGAGGTTGTTTCGTTTCGACTACAAGAAAGGTATTTCGATGAACGAACACCTAAACAATTTCAACAAAATTCTCACCGATTTGAAGAACTTGGATGATCATATTGGTGATGAAGATAAAGCACTGTTATTGTTGAATTCCTTACCTGACTCATATGATCATCTCATTACCACTTTATTGTACGGTAAAGAAAAGATCAAGTATGTAGATGTTGCAAACGCCTTGGTAAATAATGAGTTCAGAAGGAAAGATAAATCTGCAAACAGGGACTCAGCATCCGAGGCATTGACAGTCAGAGGCAGAACAAATAACAGGAGATATACAGGGCAAGGAAGGTCTCGCTCAAAATCCAGAGGGAAATCATTGGATAGAAGACGTCTTGCAAAAGACGAGTGTGTTGCTTGTCGCTAGAAGGGGCATTGGGAAAAAGATTGTCCCAATAAAGACAAGAAAGAAGAAAAGGTAAACGTTGCACGAGATGGAGATAATGGTGAAGGATTAGCCTTCACAGTTTCATCATATGGCCAGTCTGATGAATGGATTATAGATTTTGGATGTTCCTACCACATGTGTCCGAACAAGCAGTGGTTCTCGAGCTTACGAGAGTTCGATGGAGGAGTTGTGCTGATGGACAACGACCAAGCTTGCCAGACAAAAGGGATTGAAACAATTCGACTGAAGATACATGATGGAACAATCAGAATTCTTGAAGATGTTTGGTATGTAACAGATCTAACAAAGAATCTCATCTCATTGGGAGTTTTAGACTCCAAAGGTTACAGAATAACCATGGAAGGTGGAGTCATCAAAGTTGTTCGAGAAGCATTTGTTGCAATGAAGGGTACTCGACAGGGAAATTTATATTTCCTAGACGGCTCTACAGTCACAGGGAGAGTGGCTGTCTCCACTAGCTCAGAAGATGATGTATCAGACACTTCTAGACTTTGGCACATGTGCCTAGAGCATGTCGGTAAGAAGGCTTTACAAGGGTTGGTAAAGCAAGGCCTATTGAAAGGCGCCAAAACAGGGAAGCCTGAGTTCTGCGAGCATTGTGTACTGGGCAAGCAAACAAGAATCAAGTTTGGTACTGCTATTCATCGTACCAAAGGGATTCTAGACTACGTTCACACCGACGTATGGGGTCCTTCCAAGAATGCTTCGTTGGGAGGTAAACACTACTTTGTGTCGTTCATTGATGATTTCTCAAGAAGAGTTTGGATTTACACAATGAAGCACAAAGATGAAGTCTTAGACATCTTTCTTATTTAGAAGAAAATGATAGAGACCCAGACATGCAGAAAGATCAAGAAGCTCAAATCTGACAATGGTGGGGAATACACATCAGATCCTTTCTTTGAGGTTTGCCAGAATGAAGGAATAGTGAGACATTTCATAGTTCCTGGAACACTGCAGCAAAATGGAGTTGCAGAACGCATGAACCGCACTTTGGTGGAGAAAGTCCGGTGTATGCTGTCACATTTTGGATTGAGCAAGGCATTTTGGGGTGACGCATTGAACTATGCTCGTCATCTTGTCAATAGACTACCTACTGCAGCACTAGATGGCAAGACTCCTATGGAGGTATGGTCAGGAGTGCCAGCTACTGATTATGATCAGCTACGTATCTTCAGATGTCCAGCTTATTTTCATGTTACAGAATCTAAGTTGGATCCAAGAGCCAAGAAAGCCATCTTCTTGGGCTTTAGTGACGGTGTCAAGGGATACAGACTCTGGTGCCCTGAATCAAAGAAAGTTGTCACCAGAAGAGACGTTACCTTTGATGAGTCTACAATGCTGAAGCAACCAAATCCTCAAGAAAATGATGAAGCATTGAAGAAGTCAGTTCAGGTGGAGTTTGAGACTCTAGCAAAGACTAGTCAGCCAATCAACCATCTTGAAAAAGTCTCAGTGGATAGCTCTGAAGAGAGTTCAGATGAAAATGAAGATCTAGAGACCCCACAACAAACAGAACCCATTACAATCAGGAAAGGAAAAAGGGTTACTAAGCAACCCAGTTGGATGACCGATATGGTAGCCTATGCACTTCCAATCATTGAAGACAATGTTCCTTGCACTTTTAAAGAAGCCGTGCAGCATGCAGAAAGTGTCAATTGGAAGGAGGCTATGGATGAAGAGATCGGGTCACTTCACAAGAACCAGACTTGGGAGTTGGTGCAACTTCCAAAGGGAAAGAAAGCAATTGGGTGCAAGTGGGTTTACACCAAGAAGGAAGGCATTCCAGGCAAAGACAACATCAGATTCAAAGCTAGATTGGTAGCTAAAGGCTATGCTCAGAAGGAAGGAATAGACTACAATGAGGTATTCTCACCTGTTGTGAAGCACACGTCTATTCGTATCTTGCTAGCTTTGGTTGCACAGTTTGATCTCAAGCTTGCCCAACTCGATGTCAAAACTGCCTTTTTACATGGAGATCTTGAAAAGGAGATATACATGTCCCAACCAGATGGTTTCAAAGTTGCTGGCAAAGAGAATTTGGCCTGTAAGCTGAACAAATCGTTGTACGGATTGAAGCAATCCCCGAGACAGTGGTACAAGAGATTTGATCGGTTTATGATAGAGAAAGAATACACAAGAAGTCAATTTGATCATTGTGTATATTTTCGTAAGCTTCCAGATGATTCCTTCATCTATTTGCTCTTATATGTGGATGATATGTTAATTGCATCTAAAAGCAAGGTGGAGATTGACAAACTCAAGGCACAGTTAGCAAGGGGGTTTGAAATGAAGGATTTAGGAGAAGCAAAGAAAATTCTTGGCATGGAGATCAAGAGAGACAGAAAGAAGGGCACGGTTTGTCTGACACAAACCCAGTATCTAAAAAAGGTATTAGACAGATTTGGCATAAATGGGAAAACAAAAGCTGTGAGTACACCATTGGCCCCTCATTTCAAGCTTAGTGCTTCAATGTCTCCGTGTATAGAAGAAGAACGGAAGCATATGGCACAAGTTCCATATGCAAATGCAGTTGGTGCATTAATGTATGCTATGGTTTGTACAAGGCCTGACATCTCACATGCTGTGAGTATAGTAAGCAGGTATATGCATGATCCAGGAAAAGATCACTGGCAGGCAGTGAAATGGATTCTAAGGTACATACATGGCACGGTTAATCTGGGATTGAAGTTCGAAAGAGATAACTGACTTGGTCAAAATTTGGGTGGATATGTGGACTCAGATTATGCTGGTGACTTGGACAAACGCTGATCAACAACAGGGTATTTATTTACGCTTGCTAAAGGGCCGATGAGTTGGAGGTCAACGCTTTAGTCAACGGTGGCTTTGTCTACTACAGAGGCAGAGTACATGGCAGTGATGGAAGCCTTTAAGGAAGCTATTTGGCTACAGGGGTTGATTAAAGACTTGGGTATTGTTCAGAAGCACGTTGAGGTGTACTGTGACAGTCAAAGTGCCATTTGTTTGGCAAAGAACCATGTTCATCATTCCCGTACCAAGCACATTGATGTCTGTTTCCATTTCATTCGAGAAATTGTGGATGAAGGGGATATTCTGCTTCAAAAGATTAGTACTGTAGATAATCCAGCCGATATGCTCACAAAAGTGGTTTCTGGGATCAAGTTCCAACATTGTTTGGACTTGGTTAACATCTCTCGGAACTGAGCACCTTCGGGTGCAAGGCAGTGTTGATCAATCACTATGTTGGATAAGAGAATCCTCGCCAAGGTGGAGATTTGTTGAAGATTGGCTAAAGTTTCTTGCCAACACAACTTGCCAACCTACAAAGGTGATTCTCCATGTGAAACCAACACATTGCCAACCAACATGGACGGCTACCGAAAGGAGAAGAAGTGAGCTGGCCATGTGCAAGGCCAGCCTCTCCACCTCTCTTGTGTAATGTGTATAAATGGAAAGGGTGAGAACAGAGGGAAATGGTGAGTGTGAGTGAACAACTATCTGAGTGTATTGTTTGTAATTCTTCCATTTCTCTCGATATAGTGAAATCTGCTGCCCGTGGACATAGGCGACTTGCCGAACCACATTAAACTCTTGTGTTATTGCTTGTTTGTGTTTCTTGGTGTGTCCCCGATCCACAACATTCCAGCCATTTATATATTCGGGTACTCAACTGTAGACGTTGGGACTAATACCTACATTCCAGGGAGCACATCAAGAGCAGACTTTCCTTTCTATGACGTTGACTTTACCCACTCAAGACCAACTGGGAGGTTCAGCAATGGCCTCAACAGTGCTGATTTTCTCGGTTAGTACATAGTATAAAAAAAATATGTGTTCTACAAGAAACTTGCCATATGCTTATTTAAACTAACTTTGAGTTCCATTGGCGTTCCACCGATTGGATGCTGTCCAGCTCAGAGACGTTACAATGCTACCAGAGGTTGTCAGGAGGGATTGAATGATTTTGCCCGAGCTTTCCATTTTGCATTAGACACCCTGATGAGAAAAATCAGCTCAGAGCTTCCAAAGATGAAGTACTCACTTGGAAACACGTATGAATTGATTATTAACGCCATACAAAATCCCGGTCCTTTCAGTAAGCGATTCTCTCTAAATTTCAATTATAGATTGAAACTGAAGCATTCTCTTAAGGAGGTGTTTGGCCACAAAAAGACAATTTTTCAAGGATAATGTTTTCTTATCCCTGTGAAACTTGATTGAAAGCGACATATTTAGTTTAGTTGATTATTGCGAAAACTGAATAAAAGTAGGGTACAATCTTAATGTTTTAAACTTTCTTCCAATTTTCTCAGATTTTAAGGATGTGGAGACGGCATGTAGTGGAGCCGGAAGATTGAATGCAGAAATCCCATGTAATGCGATAGCAAATCCTTGTATGAATCGCAAGGAGTACCTATTCTGGGATTTGTATCACCCTACACAAACTACTTCTCAGCTGGCAACAGTGACACTCTAAGATGGTCCTCTAAGATTTGTTACCCCAATTAACTTTCGCCAATTGGCCGAGGACAATTAGCCAACTAGTAGTTCTAACTCTTTGATCAGTCCCTATCAAATGTGTGACTATGTGTGACTTATTGTAGCCAAAGAAGTGTTCTTCATTGAGGCTATATGCTTATTTTGATCTATTCTCAATTATGTATTCGCGATCAATAGAAGAAGGAACTTACTACCAGCTTATTCATTTATGAATATTGCAATATGGAATGTATGGTTTTTTTTTTTTTTTTTTTGATAAAAATAATATGGGAAGTATGGTTTTGTTTTTTTTGTTTTTGTAATTCCAGCCGATTTTCCAACAGTTTTCTAAGTTTACTCCTTGACTTAAGTTATCATTGGAAACTCTAGATAGGAGCTTGGTAGCCATTTTGTTTGTAGTCTTCAAAATTTCATCACATACCTCGTTAGCACGTGTCATTTGTTCTATTGCTTGCCCATATTATTGCCGCCTTCTATGTCATCCAATAAAATTATCATTATGTTTGGAGGATATTTTTGTTCTTGTTCTAAGCAACTTTTAACTTGAAAGTAAAATCATGTTACAAAACAATTGTGTTTTGACTAATTGACAACATTGTATCAACTCAAACCTACACATAGTTATCATAGAACTTGACTAACGCTGGTCAGAATAAGATAGAGAATGGCATCAAAATTACTTTAGTGTATGAATTAAGCAATACAAGACAGAAAAAGTTCAATGATATCTAAAACTCATTCCACCTCTAAACCTGATAATCCCATATGAGATTGTGACAAGAAAATGATGCATATGTTTGTTTATTGGAAGATTGATGTTTAGAACTTGAATATGATCAACATCAGTGATTCCATTGTGAGAATACATTGTAAATTTTACAAATTAGGCATGATTGTGGTTGTACATATTAGAGTCCTATTAGAGGCATGATTGTATTAGAGTCCTATTAAAGGCATGATTGTATTTTCTTTTCTGGTTTAGGAGTTAGGGCTATATAATCTAAGGTCTGATTGTAATCAAACATACAATTGAATATACAGAAATACAGAAATTTTACGTGGTATCAGAGCCACGTCCGAAACCCTAGGTCTGGCTTTGATCATTTAATTCGAAGTTCTTTGTTCCTACTTACTGGGTCTTTCTGGGTTGACTCGGTCGTGACAGTCGCGATAGCCCTCTCCGAAGCCACGAAGGTCTTGCTGGGTCGTGACAGTCTTCTCTGAAGTCGCGACAACCCTCTCTGTTTTCGTCGAAATCGCGATTGCCTTTTGGTGGTGGATTTGAAGTCACGAGTCTGGTCTGGTCTTAAGGGATCTCTCTCACTCTCTCGCGACCTCTGCGTTGGATCTCTCTCTGGTCTTTGCTCTCGGTTTTGCTCTCTCTATCTTTGGTTTTGTTCTCTGTGTTTTGATTTCAGTCCACCTTGACCCCTCTGTCTCAACTTTGGATTATTACAAGTTAACCCCTTCACTTTCTTGGGTTTTATCACTATGCCCCATCAGTTCTCTTTTCTTTTATTTCTGGTTCATTACAATGTCGGAAGATAAAATCCAAGCTAGTAAATGCAAGCTTACAAGTGACAACTATGCTTATTGGTCTAGTGTTATGAGAAATCTTTTTCTCAGTTGAAAAAAATAGGGATATGTTTCTGGTTCTATTCCTCATCCATCGGATCCCAAACAAGAAGACTATATGAGTTCCTATGACACTTGGGATTGTGATAATGCTCAAGTTTTGACTTGGCTCCATAACTTTGTGGATGACCATATCGGGATGATGTTCTCTAAATATGGCACTGCCGATTAGATGTGGGATTACTTACAAAGTGTTTATCAGCAATCCAACTTTGCCAAACGGTATGAGTTGGAAACAGCTATTCAGGGAGCTCGTCAGTAGGATCTGTCTATTTAAGACTTCTACATTGAGATGACAGGCCTCTGGGATCAGCTGGCTCTCATGGAACCATCTAGCCTTAAGACACTAGACGCTTATGTTGAGTTTCGGGAGCAAGGTCGTTTTGTGCAATTCTTAAGAGCTTTCTCCCCTCCGTATGAGGCTATCCATGGTGGCATCCTTCATCAGTCTCTTCTCCCCTCTGTAGATGCTATTGTTTGTGAGCTTCTCTCCGAGAAAACCCATCTTAAGATGGCCAGTCAGACTCTATCTCCATCTGTTTTCTTGGCTCCTACTCCGTCTCCTCTACTTTCGAACCCCCACCTCTTCAGCTTCAGGCCAATGCAAAGCCCAAAAACGGGCCACTAGCCTTTGATGAGTATGCTTTTTGCCATCAGAAGGGCTATTGGAAGTACAATTATCCCAAGAAGGGCCGTCAGTCTGCTCAGTCTTTTCAACCACCTCAACCACAATCCCAAGGTCCTGCTTCGAGTACTTTTTGCCCTCTTACTTCTTATATTGCCTCTGTCCCAACTTCTAATCCTGAATTGGCTTCTTTGAGTGCCCGAATTGCTTAGCTTCAGCATCTCTAGTCCACCTCTCAGTCATCTTCATCTACCTCTGCTCTCATCTCTCCGCATTCAAGTTTGCTTGGGTCCTCTTCAAGTATTCCTTCCTCTGTCTGGCTTTTTGATTATGGTGCCTTTCATCATATGACTCTTCACATTTCCTTACTCCAAAAATGTATCCCCCCTCCCTTTCCTATTACTATCAATACTACTAATGGGTCTGGTATGTCTGTCCTATCTATTGGATCTGTTTTATCGTCTGTTATGTCTGTTGTTACTATTCCCTCTATTTTTTATGTTCCTCAACTGTCTGTTAGCTTGCTTTCTATTAGTCAGCTTGATATTTCCGATTTTGATGTTATCTTTTCTTCTTCTATCTGTTATGTGCAGGATCAAGTATCCAAGAAACAGATTGGGACCAGCCATAGAGTTTGAGATCTCTATGTGGTAGAAAGCCTGCATCTTCCTCAGTCTACCTCCCCCCATTACACTTTTATCTTTTCAATTAGATTCTCAGTCGAATCAGTTTTATTTATGACATTCTCGCTTAGGTCATTTGTCTGTTGACTGTTTGCGGTTTTTAGCTTAGTCAAGATTGTTAGGAAAAGTTTTTCCTAGTCAAATTAACGAGTGTCAAGGATGTAAACTTGCTAAAATGATAGCTTTACCTTTTAATAACAGTACTTCTATTTCTGCTTTCCCTTTTTCTCTTGTACATACTGATGTCTGGGGCCTTTCTCCTATTCTCACTAAATGGGGTTCTGCGTATTATGTGTCCTTTGTTGATGATTGTACCTATTATACCAGGGTTTATCTTATGGCTCATAAATCTGATTTCTACCAGATATATCGTACCTTTTAGTCTATCATCACTACACAGTTTAGGGCCACAATTAAAATACTCTGGTCTAACTTGGGTGGGGAATACTTTAAAACTGAATTCTGTGAGTATTTGGCCAAATTGGACACCATTCACCAAACCTTTAATACTGATACCCCTACCCAAAATGGTCATACTGAGCGTAAACACCGTCATCTCCTTGAGACAGCTCGATCTCTTCTTCTCTTTACTTTTGTTCCGGTACCATTTTGGGGTGAGGCAGTTCCTACTGCTACTTTCCTCCTTTATCGCATGTCGACTCCCTTGTTCTCTAGTCGATCCCCTTATGAGGCTCTGTATTCCTAACCTCCCAATTATTCCCTCATGCGTGTCTTCGGGTCTGCTTGTTTTGTCCTCATTCCTTGTAAAGATAGGACCAAACTCAGTGCCCAGTCTGTCTTGTGTGTCTTTTGGGGTTACAGTCTTACTCAGAAAGGCTACCGCTATTACGATCTTGTCTCTCGTCACCTTTATGTCTCCCGTCATGTTACCTTTCTCGAATGTTTGTCTTACTTTCAGCTTCTCCCTCTCACTACTCTAGTTTCCAAAGAAGATTTGGTTCACATTGACCCATTTCCTTCTGAGATCTCGTCTGATGAATACATCTCCACTATTCCTCCTGATCTTGTTCCATCTTCTCCTCCTACTTCACCTCTAGCTGCTTCTCCTCCTTCAGCTTCTTCTCCTCCTTTGTTATTAGTTTATTCTCATCGCAAGGCTCCTCCTCCACCGGTTGTCTTTACTCCTACTACTACTCCTCCTGCTTCTGACGACACTGATCTTGCTAAACACCAATATCCTACTCGAGCGTGTCATCCTCCAAACAGGTTGGGTTAGTCTAAAACATGTTTTTCTACTTTCTATCATACTTTTTTGTCTGTTATTCACTCTTTTTTAGAACCTTAATCTTACAAGGAGACATGTTAGGATCCTCATTGGGTTTAAGCTATAGAGGATGAGTTATCTACTCTACAGAAAACTAGTACTTGGGAGTTGGTTCCTTCGCCTGCTTGTAAGAACTTGGTTAGTTGCAAATGGGTCTACAAAGTCAAGACTCATTCTGATGTCTCTTGAGCGCTACAAAGCTCGTCTGGTTACCAAAGGTTTCTCTCAAGAGTATGGTATTGATTATGAGTAGACATTTGCTCATGTTGCCAAGATGACAAATGTCCGTACTTTGATCTCTGTGGCTGCTATTCGTTCTTGGCCTTTTTATCAGATGGATGTTAAGAATGCTTTTCTTAATGGCCATCTCACTGAGGAGGTTTACATGCGTCCTCTCTCTAGCCTTCATCATTCCTCTGGCCAAGTTTGTCATCTTCAGCGTGCTCTGTATAGTCTGAAGCAATCTCCTTATGCTTGGTGTGATCACTTTCAGGCTGTTGTTACCGAGCTTGGGTTTCATCATTCTGCTTCCGACTTTGCTTTATTTCTAAGACATACATATGCTAGTTTTGTTGCTCTCTTGCTCTATGTGGATGATATGATCATCACTGGCTCTAACTTTTCTGCTATCTCTGAGGTCAAGCCGCATCTCTTCTGCACCTTCAAAATGAAAAATCTGGGTCCATTACGGTATTTTCTTGGTATTGAGGTTGCTTCTTCTCCAAAGGGTTATTTTCTGTCTCAAGCTAAGTATGCTAATGAAGTCATTCACCGTGCTAGTCTTGCTATAATACTAAGGTTTCTGATACACCTATTGAGCTTAATGTGAAGCTTAACTCTACTGATGGTGTCTCTCTAAATGATTCCACTTTATATCGTGAACTTATGGGTTGTTTAGTTTATCTAACTGTCACTTGCCCTGATCTTGCTTATGCTGTTCATATGGTTAGTCAGTTCGTTTCTACTCCTCGCTCTACCCATTGGGCTGTTTGGTTCGCATTCTTCGCTATCTTAAGGGTACCATCTTTCAGGGCTTACTGTTTTCCTCTACTTCCTCTTTGGACTTAGTGGCCTATGCTGATTCTGATTAAGCTGGTGATGTTACTGATCACAAGTCTACGTCTGGTTTCTATATGTTTCTTGGTGATTTCTTGATCTCTTGGAAAAGCAAGAAATAATCAGTCATTGCTTGCTTTACTACCGAAGCTGAGTATTATGCTATCATTCATGCCACTGCTGAGATTGTTTGGCTTTGTTGTCTCTTGTTTGATTTTGATGTCCCTCAGTCTTTTCCAACCTCTCTCTATTGTAACAACCGCAGTTCTGTTCAAATTGCTCACAATATTGTCTTCCATGAGCGAACGAAACACATTGAGATTGATTCTCACTTTGTTCGCCAACATCTGCAGTCTGCCTTTATCTCGCTTCCTTTCATCCCTTCGGCTTTGTAACTTGCAGACTTCTTCACCAAGACTCACACTACTGCTCGGTTTTAGTTTCTTCTTAGCAAACTCTTAGTGTTTTCTACTAAAACACCTTAAGTTTGAGCGGTGGTGTGAGAATATATTGTGAATCTTACAAATTAGGCATGATTGTAGTTGTACATAGTAGAGTCCTATTAGAGGCATGATTGTATTAGAGTCTTATTAAAGGCATGATTGTATTTTCCTTTTTGGTTTAGGAGTTAGGGCTATATAATCTAAGGTCTGATTGTAATCATACATACAATTGAATATACAGAAATATAGAAAGCTTACATCCATATGTTACATACATTGGTCATCTTATTTTGATGACAATAATGTTTGATGGTGTCTGGAATAGGTATGGTTGGTTTGAGCTCCCAGATAGCCTAGAATAGAGAAGGAAAAGGTAAATCTTAGGTGGTATCGGTATGGTGCCAGTCTTTCCAAAGACTCTCCAACAGTCACGTTGGTATGCTATAAGAAAGAAAGAGAATTAGAGATTTTTCTATGTTGGCTTACCTTCTAAATTGATCTTGCCAACCTTATATAGCTTGGACCTACATGTCTAGGAGTGGTTTCTATTTGTCCAAGATTCCTTCAGTCTATTGTACTTATACATGTCTTTGCTTCCATATGGATGCGCCATGTGGCTGTGAGAGCAGCTAGTCTGCTTTCCAAGCCAACCTTAGGATCAGGACACTACAAACTCTATCTAAGAACATGCTGAGGTCCGAGCAAGCTCTGTTGTGATAGCCTGACTTGGTTAATTATATTTGTCCCATTTTGGGCTATGTTAGAGCTCAGACATCCAAAAGGCTTTTGGTTACGCCCAAGCCCAAAATTTCTACCAATTCCCAAGCCCAACTAGTTTACTAGTATCCATTGGACTGGGGTTTCGTAATAGCACATACCCTCGAAAATCAGTTGCGACCAACCTAGTATATGCCCATCAATGTTAAATCAAAATCTCAAATTCAATAGTCATTGAGCCATTTTATACAAATAAGGTGCAAATTAGTAATAGAGAAGTTTGACCACCAATCAACTACACTAGTCCAATCTGTCTCTTTCTTCTTGTAAAATATGTTTATTTGCATTAGAAAATGACTATGCTAGAGGTAGCTTCTTGGTTCCTTATGAAACTCCTTTGCATGTAAGGATTAGAGAGAAATAAGTTTGTAGAAACATAAAATCAAATTTTTTAAATAGTAACTGTGGGTGAGAGGTGTGGTTAGAGGTAGTCTGGAAAGATGGCAGGCACTTCAGTGACCTGAGATCACCGGAGGTGGAGAGGAGGAGGTCAAGGCAAGCTTGGAGAGGGAAAGGTTGGCAGTAATAGACCTTGAACACTAATGTAGAGTGTGATACTTAGTTGTGTTGTTGTTATGTCTCGCTGCATATACGATACGTTATATAGGCCATAGGAGTATTGGAGCCTAAGCAAACTGTTGGACAGGTGGCTCGTTCTCCTCAACTCTACCAGAATTAATATAAGCCCTCCTGCCGTTTGTAGCTAAACAGCAGGTAGAGAGCAATGTTTCATGGCAGGCAAAAAGTAACGTTTCGTATATGCATTGGATGACATGAATGTAAGGTTATTGTTGCCTCTTCTCCAAGCCTGGTTGAGATGGAGTTGTCTTAGTAAGAAGACAACCATCTCGACAATCCCATGATCTCAGCCACCAGTCCAATATCCTCTAATGATCCCGAGCAGTAGTGCCTGGGTCCTGCTACCAACCCAGGCATCTAAGTAGGTGAATGGGCCAGGGCCTACCATAGTGTTTAAGAGAGCTAGGGGCTCGCTTCCAAGCGACCAAGTAGGAGAATGGGCCGCGGGCTTATCTCAATGTTTAGAAGAGGGGCTCACTTCTAGGCGACCAAGTAGGAAAATGAGTCACAGGCCTATCTTAATGTTTAGAAAAGCCAGTGTTTATCAATCCAAGTCCAAGTGAACCGGGGGCTAATTGTATTTTTGTTTGGTCTTAGAATGAGGTATGAAGGACCATGGGCCCTGTAGGGCCATGGTGCTGCCTGTTGCAGGGCTTTTCATGTTTAGATATATTTAGGCTTATATGTATGCTTTCGCATAGGCTAAGCGTATAGTCTTGGTTTTACGTAGTGCCTGGGCACATAGCGCCCGTAGGGCTCGCCATGTATCAAACATACGACATGCCCATGTGGTACCTTATTGGTCTGTCACGTGGGTGGGGTTTTGGTAATGTGGCACATGTAGGGCTTGCCACATATTGGGCTTGATATAAGTACCTATAATAATGCCTCTCTGTACAGATGCTCTTATAGTTAATGAGAGTATTTGTACATGACTGTGTTAAAAAGTTTTGAAAATATTAGCTCATGCAGACAAGTATTTAGATAGAGTCATCGAAAATTAGTCTTTTGATACAATTGGAGGATTTGGATTGCTCATGGAGAGTTTACATTTTAAGTTTCATCGGGTGCGAGCTGGCCGGATGAAGATGTGGGCTTGTTGGGTGATGACTTGATTCCACAGAATCTCCACCACTTCACAGGAGATTTCAACTTTGTTCCATAGACACCAAATTTTGCCAATTATCCTTTCCATGCCGCTGGGAGGGGGCCCATGGCCTTGTTGTTAGGATAGCCCATGATTTGGCTCGTGAACTGGGCCTCGCTTCCCTTTTTTTTTTCGTGTGTATGATGATGACGAGGTTGAAGTGTCCGCTAGAATGTAGGTGCATATAGTGTTGGAGGAAGTTAAGGCGAGCGACGCCCTAAGTGTTGAAGAAGAGGATGTTGAGCGGAATGTTGTGGAGAATGCTCGGTTGAGCGTTGTGGAAAGCGCTCTCTTCTCCCATGTTAAGATCTGCAAAGTTCTCTATGTCCCACTCAAGTCCCAAATCTTCATTTCGGTTTTCCAACGATGTTGACATGATGGAGATGCGGTGGTCTAGATCTCTCTCTGTCAATCTTTACGAGAGGATGTTGATACGGATCCTCTCGAAATGTGGGATTAATACTTGATTTGCCTGGCAGGTGGATCCTTGGAGAGTAAGATTGTTTTCTTGGTTTAGCAAATACCAAGTATGCGACAATGGTATTGTGTAGAGTTCTAGAATGGTTAGTGCCTTCTACCATCCTCTTATTTTACCCTGGAATTCCTCCGACACCTCTACGACTGTATAAGTGGATATTGGGTATTGGATCCAAGGGGATTCCAATAACAAATCTTGGAATTTCCATGGAGGCATGGAGAGCATCTTTCGAAACAACTCACACACCAAGCGACGGCGGTAAATGGGAGTGAAGCTTAAAGCTCTAGAGTTGGAGCTTGAAGCTCTATATTTTATACCTCTTTGGTTTGGAGCCTTGTTCACTAGCTGCCAAACGGTGTTATCTCGATGCCCCTCTCATCTGGAAGCTATTTAGAGAGAATGGGTTGTTGAAGTTGAGAGGAGAGTGTTAGCGAGTGGATATGAATTTGCTTGCGTTTTTCATGTTATTGCCCTATATTTGCTCTCTTATAAAGATGGGGTTGTATTAGGAAAGAGGGGGTAAATTTATTGACTTTTGCAACTTTTCGTTGGAAATGAGCGATCTATGGAGAGGACAATTCATCAATTGGAGTTATAGGTTTAGAGCAGACCATTAATAACGGCTGATTTGGAGCTGCTCATGGTAGTGTACGATAGCTTGTGTAGCTATTGGCAAAGTGACTTTTTGAAGCTCCTCGTTCTGCTTGAACATTGCATTTTTGCCACAAAAAATCTATACTCCATATGAATTCATAAAAGTTTGTATATATTCTAGGTATAGGGAGCTCACTTTTTTTTTGCAGAAATATGAATTATGTATATATATGTATATTTTTTTTGTATTTTTTTTTATTAGATAGGAGCTTTGTATTTTCTGGTTGGTCTGCTCCTTTTACCCATTATACAGAAAAGCGTCTTATTGACTTGGTTACCCGTAGCTGGGTTTCTTTAGTATACCATTAAGGGAGGTTATTGGCAAGTTTGTGTTTTGGGTAGACCTTTCTGTTCACTTTCTAAAAACCTAGAATCCATCTTAGAGAGAAAGACTAGAAGATCCAGAATCCAGCTGGGAGAGAAAGGTTGACAGCTACGAAGGAGGAAAAAGGTTGTTGTCAACGAGTTCCGATAGCGCTTGTGTGGTGCGAAGGCGCCACGACTGTTCTTATACTGTTTTTGCAGGATCGAACTGTGAGGGGCTAGATTTTTGTATTATTGGCTTCAAGGTCTTGAATTGAACTCCAAAGTCGCGAAGAGAAGAAGTGAAGGGAACAGAGATGAATCTGGCAGAGAGAGAAAAGAGGGAAGAAAGGTGCCGGCGAGTCGCAAGGGTGCTGTCAAACAGTTGATTATGCTGTTGGTTGTGGAGCTTTGGTTCTGGGTTTGCTACGAGGGTTGGGTGATTGCCGATCGCTAGTGGGTTTAGGTCGTGATTGAAGAAGTTATGCATGGCTGGGGTTTCAAACTGTTTGATGCAATGAAGGTGGGTTTGTAAGGACTATTTTCCTGGGTGAAGCTTAAGAGAGGAGGAGTGAGTCAAGAAGTAGAAGAGAGAGAGAAGTCGAAATTCAATTGTGTATACAATCGGAGCTCTCGCAATTGGCATTGGCGTAATTTGTAAAGGTTTGTTCGCAATCTTAGTTTAAATGAATTATATATATATATATATATGGTTCTG
Source organism: Camellia lanceoleosa (assembly GCA_025200525.1). Classification (NCBI taxonomy): domain Eukaryota; kingdom Viridiplantae; phylum Streptophyta; class Magnoliopsida; order Ericales; family Theaceae; genus Camellia; species Camellia lanceoleosa. The sequence continues at coordinate 205,060,620 of CM045763.1, read as the reverse complement.
GTTTGACGAATTAATAAAAATAAAAGTAGATTGTGGATGCAGAGCCTAAACAAAATGGTGAGCCAAACGTTGGAATTAGTGAAAAATTTGATGGGGCAATTTGGAGGGTTTTATAATAAAATATGGAGAGCTAAAGGGTTGGAGAGCTTTTTTTTTTTTTAATGATAGTAAAACAGATTAAAGCTGTAGGGAATACTAATAAAATAATAGAATAAAATATTGGAGAGTTATGAATTTGGAGATCTACACTTAAGTAAATTTTATGATGGAATTGAGAGCTAAGCAAATTTTATGAGGGAATTGAGAGCTATGAGAGGAGAGTTCAAATTTAAAGAGTTGTAAAAATGTAGGCTCGAAATTTTTTTTGTAGATTATATAACAGAAAATTGAAGCGAGAGAAGCCCAAAAAAAAAAATCGTGAATGATATAAAAATAATAAGGTGAGGGGGCGAGAAAATTTTTTGTAGGTTATAAAAAAAATTGATACAGAAACCCAAAAAAAAAAATTGTGAATACCGATGAGGTGTTGAGGTCGGGTTGCGTAAGTATAAATGATGTGGGTGTCAATCAAAGTGATTTGTTTATCTAGAACCATTTTTTTTTTTTTTTGGTGAAAAGGGTTAGTAAGGGAGAAGGGTTAGAAAATTAGCGAGGGATAGAAACGTACCTGTACGAAGGCGAGGGAGAGGGGGAATTGTGAGGGAAAGGTTACTTCATGCGAGGGAAAGAGATCTATCTCAAAATATTACCTTAGCGAGGGAAAGAGGGCTTTTTGTTTTTCTTTCTTTTTTTTTTTTTTTTTTGTACTTTCGGTGAAAAGGGTTAGAAAATTAGCAAGGGATAGTAATGTACTTGTACGAAGGCGAGGGAGAGGGGAAATTTTGAGGAAAGGGTTCATGCGAGAGAGAGAGAGAGAGAGGCCTATCTCAAAATAGTGCCTTAGTGAGGGAAAGAGGGCTTTTTTTTTTTTTTTGGTACTTTGGTGGAAAAGGTTACAAAATTAGCGAGGGATAGAAATGTACCTGTACAAAAGCGAGGGAGAGGGGGAATTGCGAGGAAAGGTTTACTTCATGCGAGGGAAAGAGGCCTATCTCAAAATAATGCCTTAGTGAGGGGAAGAGGGCTTCTTTTTCTTCTTTTTTTTGTTTTTGTTTTTTTGGTACTTTGGTGGAAAGGGTTAGAAAATTAGCAGGGGATAAAAATGTACATGTACGAAGGCGAAGGAGATGGGAAATTGCGAGGAAAGGTTTACTTCATGCGAGGGAAAAAGGCATATCTCAAAATAATGCCTTAGCGAGAGGAAGAGGTCCCTTTTTTTATTTTATTTTTTTGTACTTCGGTGAAAAGGGTTAGAAAATTAGCAAGGGATAGAAATATACCTGTACGAAGGTGACGGAGAGGGGGAATTGCGAGGGAAGGTTTACTTCATGCGAGGGAAAGAGGCCTATCTCAAAATAGTGCCTTAGCGAGGGAAAGAGGGCTTTTTTTTTTTTTTTTTTTAATGGGAAGGGTTAGAAAATTAGCGAGGGATAGAAATGTACCTGTACAAAGGCGATGGAGAGGGGGAATTGCGAGGGAAGGTTTACTTCACGCGAGGGAAAGAGGCCTATCTCAAAACAGTGCCTTAGTGAAGGGAAGAGGGCTTTTTTTTTTTTTTTTTTTTTTTTTGTACTTAGGTGGAAAGGGTTAGAAAATTAGCGAGGGATATAAATGTACGTGTACGAAGGCGAGGAAGAGGGGGAATTGCGAGGGAAGGTTTACTTCATGCGAGGGAAAGAGGACTATCTCAAAATAGTGACTTAAGAAGAGGGTTTTTTTTTTTGGAAAATGCACCTCAATGGTGAATGCCATTTCTAATTTGTAAGTCTTGTGTTGATGTAAGAGAGGCGAGGTTTTGTGATATGGCTAAAGTAAAAAGGGGAAGTGTTGTTTCCCGCCGCGGCGCGCAACAATCACTAGTGGGTTCTTCTGGCATTTCCAAGTCGAAAGCGGGTAAATCCAAGAAAAATCTTTTTAAGGCCAAGAAGGACACGGATCCCCCAATCGTCCCTCCAGCAAATTATTGGTGTAGGGCACCTTTCTTTGGTGCAATGGATTTATTTTGGGTGATGGTGGACTTATTTGATGACAATGGCAGGGGTCCAACTGATTTTCTTCTTGGTGGGGTTAAGCCAGAGAAAATGGTTGAGGCTTTTGTTCCTCCAGAGTCTATTGTGCGTTTTCATGTGGAGATGGGCACTTATCCTTATTCTTTTCCTGTTTTTGAGGATTATACGGGGCCCAAAGATGACTTTGATGTTTGGAGTGTAACTATCTTTTGCCATCCCTCATATTGTGAGGTGCTTACTGGAGCTAAAATTGCTACTACTATTCCTCAATGTATACGGATTAAACGGGAGCCATCTTGGCTGGAGTTCACACTGTCTCGTTGGAGTTCGAGCTCTCACACTTTTATTGCGCAGTGAGGGAGGGGGAACAACCCTTACTCTAGAAAATGTAGCTATTTTGACGGGGGTTAGAGGACCTTGCATCAACAAATCCTAACGCAGGAAGTTTATCCCTTAGCCAGACGGCTATTGTTGCGAGGTTGGAGGAGGCCGTGGCACCGGTAGGGAAGCTATTGAGTCGTTATCAGAATAAAGTGTTTGTTACACCTCGATCATGAAAACGACCTAAAAACACTTTTGGGGGATGGCTTCATTATTGGTTTCGAGATCTTAGCCATCAGGTCCAAGGAAACGTGGAGGATGGATTTGTAGGTCCAGGAATAGAAGAGGACAAGTGGGGGAGTGTTGAACATTTAGCTACTTTCATTACCTATTGGCTGTCGCGGTACGTCTTGATGAGTAGACCTCAGGACGGTATTTGTCATGAGCTCTTTCCTTTTGCTGCGATTTTTGTTTTTGGCCATCTGATTCCGTTGGCTCTTTTATTTCTGGAGGGGGGTATTATATAAGAGGTTGGATATGTATCAGAAGGATGTTGATCGTTCCAAAGGTCGGTATGATGTTGCTAGCTTCCTCCCTACTACCTTTCTGCAATTATTTTTGTATGAGAGATTTCCTAGCTTGGCCCCTATGCCAAGGGTATTTTTCATTGAAAAAAGTGAGTTGCGTTATGCTAGATGGGCTGAGGGATGTGTACAGGGGAGTTTGGCCAGCATTTTTGATTTTGAGGACAAGTTTGTTGCTCGTCCTTATGTCATGCCAATTTGTGGAGTATCTTCTACCATTGTCTACTGCCCTAGATAATTGCGAGCTTGTTCTTGAATCGGGTGTATCTTATTTGGGGGACACGGATTCAATGATGGTTCTTAGCACCATTTTTAGGTATTTACCTTATTTTGTGGATGGCGTATAAGGTGTGGTAACTTATAATCCTCTAAGGGTCGCTCAACAGTTTGGTTTGGACCAAGGGGTTCCTTAACATCTTCCTTCCCCTGTGCCTTCTGTAGCCAATTGTATGCAATTGCATGTATACTCTTTTCTTTTAGAAGAATTACAACGTCGGGGTCAAGTTGTGCTAGCAAGTAAGGATAGAATTGACGGAACTACCCCTAGTTAGAGAAAGTATTGGAGATGCAATCTTACATTATTTCAGGATTTCTTAAGTAGCGATCTTGCTTCCGTCCATATAGAGCTCATTCTGTTTGACGACCTTGAGTTGTGTATGGCTCGCGGAGAGCGGGGTTTATTAACTACAGATAGAGGGGCTCAGCCCACTAGCTCGCCTATCTGAGGTGGCTATTACTTTGGAGCAAGCCCAGATAGTTTCTCTTGACCGTCCCTCTTATGCCAAGCATAAAAGGCCACCCCCTGCTTCTGTTCTTGTTCCAGTGCCTGGAAGAGTACCTCTGAATGCCAGAGGTATAGATCTGCCTACTAAAACCAGGGGTGCTCGCCAAGCGATGGGTCACTCGAGTGACACCATTGATTCATCACAGGTAAACTCATATTTCGTATTTTGAAATTATTTGTGTGTTTGTGGCATTTCCAATACGTTTGTATTAAAATACCTGTACTGTTTGCAGGGGTCGGCTGGCGTATGTCGGATAAAATTGGCGCATCATAAGGTCTTGCCCATAGATAGAGATGGGTTTCATGATGGTGGCCTCTCAGTCCCTCTAGATCTTCTCGAAAGGCTTGATGTTGTTAGTGACACAACTACGGATTTGAATACGAAGTGCTTTCCGAAAATTAGTACTTTTCCTTCGACAGTTCCTACTTCTGAGATGGGTTAAAGTAAGGCAAGACTTTATGCTTATAGACGGTTGGGGAGTACTGAGGATGATGAAGAAAATTCAGAGGATGATGAACAAGGTTCAAACCAAAGTCTTGAAATTATAGGAGAAAATGATGATGTTGAAGACGATGTCGAAAATGATATTGGATATGACATGGTTAGTGCTAGGCCTTCTTTGTTGGATACACCGAATTCTAGAGATGCATTGGTTCCTTTGTGGGCCAAGATTGGAGGTGGTGTCCCTATTGCTCACTTGTTTGAAGGTGGTTGTAATTTTTCATATAGCGATGTGCCTAGCTCACGAGTTGGGGGTGCGAGTACATCCGTGAGCTTGTCATGTGGCGTTGGCTCTTCTACAACCATTTCTTTACATGCTTCTGCGACCTCTGCGAGCTAGAGAGTAATGTGCCCACCATTCCTTCGAGCTCTGAAGTTGGAGTCAACTCACCTATTGTTTTAGCTGGTTCAGACTTGGGTGGTGTGCTCGTATGCGAGTTGTTTGGCTTTATTCGGAATGGTGCCAGTGATATTGGGGGTAGCCTTCAAAAGCCATCACTACCAGCTGTTGATAGAGATTATTCCCTTATTCATGCTACTGATGGAGACTTTTTCCTATTCATCTTTCCCATGGCAGTGTGCTTCTTAAAGGGATCGATGGGAAAGAAAAGTTACTAGATCCAGTTGTGTTGTTTGCCGGGGTGAAAGTAGAGTTAATTCCTCGACTACTCTTTGTTCTTCATTATAAACCCACCACTTTCATGCACTTAAGTAGCTCCTATCTTCAATCTTATTTTTTGGACAGTTTTAGAGATTTCCTTAAGGAGCTTTACAAGTTGTCCCCAAAGAAAGCTTCTCTTGATGAGGTGTTGGCCCAACGTAATGTTTTGGGCGAATTTCGAGATGGCCGGATTAACAGAATGGAGATGGGTTGGTTTGATGATTGGTTATCTCTTCTTGAATCCCGGGTCAGGAGGAGGATAACTAAGGCTGAGCTAGGGGAGGTAGATAAGGCTTTGGTTGCTGCTGTGTGAGTGGAGGAAGAACGTAAGCTATCTTTTGAGTGAGCACAGAAAGCTTTGAATGAAGCAGAATTGGCGACTTCCATCTTGAGGAAAAAGAAAGCGATTCTTGAAGCGAGACTGGTAGGTGAAGAAGAAGGCCAAGGGGGAGAAGATCAAGATTCTAGAGTCTTGATTTGATTTAGTTGGATCATAGCTTTATAGCATGTGATAGTCTTATATGATAGTCTAAAACTTTTTTGTATGTTGGAGATTTGGGCCTTCCTTTCTTTTTTTTGTAATTGAAAATCTTCAACTACTTAATGAAGCCGACTTTATAGTTAGAGCATTTGCTTTTATTATTTGTGATTAGAGTTAGAACAAGTGTGGAAAAGGAATTCATTGAAAAAGCCCGAATGGGCACAATACATCTTGGTGTAGTCAATCATATAGCAATGAGTAATTTCTAAGGATAGTAAGCCTTTAACCATTGTGCATTGATAGGGCTCAGAAGGGAAAGTCAGGCTCAGAAATTCTTTAATAGACATTTTCATTGACTTCCCTTACTACATAAGGACCCTGCCACTTGGGTGTGAACTTGTGGGTCGATGTTTCCCTCATGACGTGAGGTGTAGCCCGTAACACTAAATCACCTTCTTGGAACTGTCTTGGGTGTACCAGAGTATCATAAGCTCTAGCTATAACGCTCTGGTAAATTTTAAGACTAGCCTGGGCTTTGTTCCTTCTTTCATCAAGGATTTCCACTGGGAGGACTGCTTCCATGCCATATACCAATGAAAAGGGGGTCATTTGAGTTGGCCTTCTTTTGGATGTTCTGTATGCCCAGAGCGCCATTGGGAACATATGTGCCCAGTCCCTTTGATAATCCTTGAGAGTCCTTGAAAGGATTCTAAGGAGTGTTTTGTTGGTTGCTTCAGCTTGTCCATTCCCCTGGGGATAATAAGGCGTTGATTTATGATGTGTGAAGTTGTAGGAGACCAAAAGTTGTCCAACTTGGCAGTTGACTAAAAGGGTCCCATTATCTGACAAGATTACTCTGGGTATACCAAAACTGTCACACCCCAAACCCGCCCCTATAAGTTTGGGTATGACCCCTTCAGAAATGAACACTTAACACAATATACATAACATATGGGGCCTGAACGGAAGCATTTAATATCACACAATAACCTAAAATAACATCCATTAAGCTATCATTACCATGCCAGGATCACAAACATTGCATAAGGCAAATAAACATACAGTGACATACGCTTGAAAGCCAGTTATATACATATACATACACGGACTCAACCCCATGATTGGGTGTATAACAAAACATTGATAAAGAAAGTGTTATATACATTTCAACCTTAGGCCGACAATTAAAGTGCAACGCCAAAAGTTTAACAAAACTTCACAAAATGCACAGGCTTCAGCTAAGTGCCTGGACACACTGACGTTGACAAAAGAGAGACACGTGTTGAGGTTTAAAGCAGAGCTCCAGATTGATTACGTACAGAAGTAGACAAAATACAGAGTGAGCCAGGCTTAGTGAATAATAGTACTTAAACTTAACATTAACTAAACTCGATTTATAATGCATATAGATGTGTAAGCGTATGTTTAATCTCATTCAATAAAAATTTTCAAAACAGCTTCAAGCCCAGATTTTATTCAGAGCGGTTTCAAGCCCAGAGATATATAGAACGGCCTTAGGCCAGATAGATGTTACAGATTGGCCATAGGCCTAACAGATTCTACAGATTGGCCATGGGCCTAACAGATTCCACAGATTAGCCATGGGCCTAACAGATTCCACAGATTGGCCATGGGCCTAACAGATTTCACAAAACGGCCAGAGGCCTAACAGAGTTTACAGAACGGGGCCATAGGCCTAACAGATTTCACAGAACGGCCAGAGGCCTAACAGAGTTTACAGAACAGCCATACCTAGTTTCAGAGTCATACAAAGTTTCGGAGTCATATGGAAATGCACACATTCTTTCAATCATTCATGCAAGTTAACATAGTTGCTTTGAGATTAACAGAGTGCTAACGGTAATATTAGCGATGAATAAAGCGTACTATTACAGTACTACTACTCACAGTGCTGAGGTGGAGTGGCAGATGCTTCCGGTGTGAGCCCTACATACACATAATTCAAGCATTAGTTCACTTTCCTTTTTAACTGAGTTTTGGATTCGTTTCATTTCAAACAAATTTATGAACACTTTAAGGGTATCAAATAATTATTTTAATAATATCCGAGGGTCAAACACGCAAAACGGAGCAGATCAACTTTTTCAACATGGGCCACACGTGTAGCTGTGAGCCCTACGTCTTGGCAGTTGGTCCCATGCGTCTAGGGAAAAAGCCCTCACGTGCCTTTTAGCGATAGTAAAACCCAAAATTTCACCATTTCCCGTGCGTGCGGCGATTTTCCCTATTGCACAGTCCGAAATTTCATCAAAATTCCCAACTTGATGGGTGTTTGCAAGGCTCAACTTAAGTCCAATATTTACTAGACCATAGGCCAAAATTCATGTAGATAGGGATTACAAACACATAACCATCTAACTATGAGTTAGACCTTAAATCTTAAACTCACAAACACAACTCAATTCCATGGTATTACTACCTTCCCACCCTCACACACACACACACACACACACACACACAACCATTTGGTCATAAAGATGAGTTCAAGTTGATAATTGAAGGAATAGGATGAAATTCCTCACTAGATAATTCAATACACTTCCAATCAAATTCAACACAAGAGACAACAACTCCATTGATCACTTAACAAAAAAATTATAGAGAAATTCCTACTCAATTCAAAGAGAAGGGTTAATTAGAAAGGATTAGACATACCTTGAGTTGAATTCCCTACAAACCCTCTTAATTTTTCCCAATTCCTTCCTTCAAAAGCTTTCCTCTTCCTCACAAACCCTTTTCTTTCTCTCTCTCAGGAGATATTTGCATAAACTCCAAGTCAAATTGTTACAGAGCATTAGTACATATATATATAATGTGAATAAGATGAAATTTAATCAGTTTAATCATTCCAAATTGAAATTTCACAGAAAATCATACTATGACTTAGAAATCATGTCGGTCTCAAATGTAAAATCAATTTCAGATTATCAAGCCTCTAAGGCTCTCAATTTCTGATTCAAACATTATAATTGTGACAGATTTTTCTCTTATTAAACAGATATGCATTCATAATCATGGGATTCACTTAATTAAACTTAATTTCACATAAACTTCACAATAAGCATTTAAATGCACAGAATACGGGATTGAAATTATACCAGAAACGCATACGAGGGTTGGGTTATTACAAAAATGACATATAATGAATTCTCGAATGAAATTGGAGACAGCAGCTCCTATTGCTTTCTTCAGGGGGATGGTTTCTACCCACTTAGTGTAAGTCTCTGCGGCCGCTACAATCCATACGTGTCCCTTTGACGGTAGAGAGATAGGGCCAATAAGATCCATAGCCCACGTGTGGAAAGGCCATGGTGAGCTTGAAGTATGCAGATCGGTGGCTGGTACGTGAATAAGGTTTCCATGGAGTTGACAAGGTTTGCAGTGTTTGGCATACATTTTGGCGTCTGCTTTTGTAATATGCTCGGGGGGTACCCGCGCTCGTTAAACAGTTCGGACTCCCGAGATCTCTTTGATCTACTCTCACTAGTGCAATGTGAAACATAGATGAGAGTTCAGATTTGACAACTTTTATTGAAAATTCATTTTATTGCAATTTTGTCAAAAATGAACTGCGTCATCAGATCTCAGAATCGTCACCTAATATTTTGGAAAATTAGGAAACCTATGATTCGTGCCAAGGCCACTGTTCGTCGTAACCAAAGATGCTTGGCTCGGAACCTTAGGTATGAGAGGGGAAGGTCAATAATGAGCACCCCCGCTCACCCGATCAAAGATTGGCCTCTACAAAACCATGATATGAATTTTATTTTCTTTATATGTTCATGTTCTAATTATTTAATAAATCCTCAAAATTTATTATGTGAAACATACAAGTATAGACTAATTTGCTCAAATTGGAACAATTCAATTTCATATTTGTTTGTCGAAAGGGGTTTGAATTTGCCACTTAACAAAGTGGGCTTAAAGTTTGTGAATTTGCCACTACAAAGTGGGCTTAAAACGTACATTCATTGAATCATTCCAATTCAAGCAACAAGCCTTCATCCACTGGCGTTCATAGAGATATATCACATAAGAAAATAGCCACATGGTAAGATGCTAAACATAATAAGGAAATTATGTACAAACGGGATGGTAAAGCATAACAACTCACAGATTTACCGATGTCCCCCGAACAACTATAAAACAAAGTTAGTGAAATATGCATGATCCTATATACATAATCCTAATTCAATACATACACAAAAATGTTCCTAAAGATCCGACTTCTAAAACATAACATGTGAAATATTGCAAAATATGTGATAACGCACAAAACCATGGGATAATCAATTAAAGCATAAAGATGCAAATTTAGCCGGATCTAGGCATGAATCATGGATGCAAAGCATTGGATATGCATGGTATGTCAGATATATACGTATGTACAGATAGGGAAAGCGATTAAAGAATGGGAAAGAAAGAAGCGGAGTGGGGATTATTACAAATATTTTAAATATTACAAATCCGAGAGAGATGAATAAAATAAAATTCTCACAAACACTCAAAATAAGAATAAAAGTTTTAAACCCCCGACCATTCGTCAACTAGCAAAGAACCATATGTCTTCAATCCAGCAGGCTTGCACACCTCAGCCCATTTACTCATCCTCAATGGAGGGCCTGCTTAAAAATATGTTTATGAAATCCAAAATTGGGCCACTAATGTAATTACCACACCACATTAGACACTATAGTATGAGGTATACGACTAGCCCATGCTGTACTACGTTACCAATTATACAATTCGGCCCTTGAGTAAAAAGCCCAACAAAACCATTACTCAATAAGGCCTTCCATCAAAAAAATAAATCAGCCCACGACTGGCCCATTCAAACCCACTATCCAATAACCCAAAAAAGTTGAATTTCCCTCCAGGTGAACCTGCAGCAACAACAGGAACAACCCTCTATGTATTCATCGCTTTGCATGCATATACACCACACATGGTCTATCTCTACAGGCCCACGGAAAGCTACACTCGCATGAAGAACGTGTAACCCACTCGTTTTCTTCACTTCATCCACTGAGTCGAGTCAAAACTCGCACTAGAGTAGACACACAACCAGCACCACCAAACAGTCCAATGTTTTCACCTTTTTGATATGGTTTGTTTAAAGCCAAAGACTTGGAGATTTTATCTTCTACCAAAAAAAGGACCACATGTTCACTTCTGTCATCCCCTACATCAAAATGCACTGCCGTTGTATGCAAGACAACTCCCTTAGGTTTGCAAGATAGCCAAACAATTACTCATATCACCAAATCAGATGCACAACAAAATCTTGACCGGAGCTCGAATGCTTGAATTTCTAGGAAGAGAGTCTCAAAATGCAGGGCAGGGCAGCAGCTGGCTCTCATGTATGCTGATGGAGTGTTGCACGACGCAAGAAAGGCCAGTGTCGCGACGGAGCTTCGGCAAAGGGACAGCGACATGCAAGCGGCAATGGTCTCCGACGACTGAGAAAGTAAGATCAAGCTCTTGTATGTCAGGAACGCTGATAACTTGACATTGGACGAAGTGGAACACTGATTTCAGAATAAAGCTGGCGTCGGTTTGTGCTACTAATGGCTTTGGTAGTGGCGTCGGTAGTAATCGGAGTTGAGAAAGGGTTGCATTGCTGCACAACCCGCCGTGCTACCACCACCTTCTCAAACCCAAAAACTCCAAAGAGAGAAAGCTATGTTGTGTATGGTTTTTTGCTTCAAAAGGATGCCTACACTCCGAGATGGAGAGAGGTTATCATGATCATTCATGGTTTTGAGTTGATAACCAAAATTAGATGATCTCTCCTCTCATGTGCATTGTGCCTATGCTGTCTGTGAGTGTGTCTTCTTTTTTCCTTTTTTTTTTTTTTATATTCTTCAATGTGTGTGTGTGTGTCTTTGTGTTTTTGAAAACAAATTGATCCTCTGTCAACCCCATGAGAGAGAGAAGAAAGACCAGCTGTGTGTTTTTTGCTCTTCCCCTCTGTGTGTAGCTCTTTGTTTTCTTGCCGAGAGGGAGCGCCCAAATTTTGCATGTGTCTCTCTGTGTATTATCCTTTCCACCCTCTCACCTGCTCTCCTCTCTTTACTACCTCATTATTGTAGATTGCTTTGACACATTGATGGTAGGTGGAGGGAATCGCAGCATATTTGTGAAGCCAAGTTCTCCCTAGGAGAGCCTGATAGGTCGTCTCTGCTTCTATAACATGGAACTTAGTGGTAGAGTGAATTGGTTCCACTACTAGGTCTAACTGGACATGACCTATGGTTTTGATTTTTTGGCTTCCAAAACCGGTAATGGAGATGGGTTGTCTGACTAAGTACTTTTATGAGATCCCAGCTGCCTAGAAAGTAAAATAAGGCATTACATTGAGTGAAGCTCCTCCGTCCACGAATCCTCTTTGAAACTCCATCCCATTGATGAATACTGGGACATAAAGGGGACGGTTATATGGGAAGAATATTTGTTTGTCTACCTCGGTAAAGGTTATCGCCGAGGAGTTATCCCGAAATACTTTCCTTACTGATCTGCATACACTCATGCATGCTTCACCATTTTGCTCCGCAAGTCTTAAAAAGGCCTTGGTGGTTTCAAACCGTGTTGCTTTAGATAGGCCGAATTGATCGAAAAACCATTTGAACTTTGTTGATTTCTTAAGCGCTATCACACACCTGGTCTCAAAGTCCAGACAAGTGGGAGCTACGAGTTGAGAGAGTTCACATACCATCAATTCTTCCATCTCGTCATAATGCAAAAGCATCATGACCATCTTGTCGTTATCCTTGTAGCATGGGAGAGGATTTTTCAAGACATCTTCTGTTCGGCAGGGTAGCTCCAAAGCATCGTCAAACATCATTTTTCGAACTAGGGATCTGAGTGCCCAACATTCCGTGGTAGGATGTTTCATGGAACAGTGGTATATGCAATAGTCTGCCCACACTTGATCCTTTTTGGTGACAGGTCGCTTTGGCTCGAAGAATTGAACATTTCCATCTTCTATCCAGGCGTTAAGGAGTGCTTGTGCCTCGTCCACCGAGACAAGTAGCGGCGAGGGAACTTCATCAAACTTTCTTTTTTTGTCTGCGGGTCTCCTCTTCCTCTAGAGGAGCCTTTGGCTGTATATACAGCGTAGTTGCATCGGTTAGGCCTCCATAAGGAAGGTTGAGGGGCCGTTGGCCGCCATGAGTGGAGTTGTGATGTTGTCATTCGTGCCCCTGATCTTACTATTTCACTTATGTTTCGGGCCGCAACACATAAAGCGGAAAAGTCAGGGAAGTAGTGGTTGACCAACTGGAGTTTATAAGTCGTGAACATCCCTTCGATACACAATGACACCAGTTGGTGTTCTTCCATTGGGTCTTGAATGTCTACTACTTTTTCCCTGAAGTGGCGGACATAAACGAGGATGTCCTCCCCAAGTTGTTGTGTTTCCCTCATAAGATGAAAGGTGGTTAACCTTTCTTCAACGTAGAAGAACTTGATATAAAACTTTTTTACCAAGTCCTCCCATGAAGAGATAAAGCTAGTGGCGAGGTTAGCATACCACGAGAATGCTCAATCTATGAGGGATTGGGAGAATTCTCTCATGCAGAGGTTTCGGTCCTCTTAGTGAGCTCCAAGAGCGTCAAAAAAGCGTGAAACATGCTCCTTGGCATTCCCTTTTCGTCCTTCAAAACTGACAAACTTGGGTACTGTATATCCTACCGGATATGGAAGACTTGCAATGTAAATAGGGTAAGGGGAACGGAGGTCCAATTCTGGAGAGGTAGGAATGTGACCTTTGTTCATCTGAAATAGGCTATTTATGTGCTCTTTTACTACATCCAGTGTTAATGGCTGGGAGGGGGGTTGATCCAACGGAAGAGCTGGAGAGCTAGTCGAAGCCACTGCGGTGGGAGCTCCGCTAATAAATCCAACTTGTGGTAGAGGTATTTGGCTGGGAGCTAGTGGAGGGAGTGGGGCGACTGTTTGTTCTCCCACTTGGGTTTGCAAGTTGTTTTGTGGAGCGAGGTTGGCTTCTGAGCCATTCTGGGCTAATAGCGGTGTGCCATATTGCGATGATAAAAGAGGGTTAGATGATGATAGAAGTGTAAGTGCCCTTTGTAAGGCTAGTAGGGCATCCATTAAGAGTTGTTGGTTCTGTTGAAGAGAGGTGACGCTATCAGTCAATACACGTAGCTTGTCATGACCCGAACCCGCCCCTCATGGGTTAAGGACATAACCGGTCAGTAATCCTGAGATTACCTACGGCCTCAGACCAAACCAGACATAACTCATCAGAGTAAAGGGGCCAAATGGAAGCAAAATTTAAAACTTTGTCCATAGAGCTATGCTTACATGGCACATCATAACAAACCATACATATACATATTAATAACTCACATCAAAATACAGTGACATAAAATTCTCTACAGACAGGATCAATTAAGTCTAGGTCAGCCAATCAAAACTATATACAAACATGAACCAAAGCCCTCGCCAGCAAGACAAAATAAAACAAAATAGCAAAAGGGCGAGGACTGGTCTAGTGCGTGAGACGCAAGGGCTGACTCTCCAAAACCTTGGTTGTTCCACACAGACTTCACTGAGGCTGGGTTTAGACCTCTCTTGGCTCACCTACAAACGCATGAATGAGCGTGAGCGAAAACCCAGTGAATAATATCAAATAAAGTAGATACATTAGAACAACGTGTATCAAACGGCCTTGGGCCCAATCATACTTTCAATCATGTCAAACTGGCCTTCGGCCCATTCATTCATTCGTATCAGACTGGCCTTCGGCCCATTCATTCATTCATGTCAAACTGGCCTTTGGCCCATTCATTCATTCGTATCAAACTGGCCTTTGGCCCATTCATTCATTCATGTCCAACTGGCCTTTGGCCCATTCATTTATTCGTATCAAACTGGCCTTGGGCCCATTTATTCATTCGTATCAAACTGACCTTTGGCCCATTCATTCATTCGTATCAAACATTTGTCCACAATTCAATTCAACAGACTTATAGAAAGATGAGCAATTGGACAAATGGCATATTTCAAATATCTCTGTTAAGATATTACTCACAGTGATCGGCTAGTTGATTTGCCCTAGAGTTTGACCCAACACATTACATGAACAAAATGGGTCACAAACAATTCAATGCATCTATAATTCACACATTCCTCTTTAGGCTTCTTTCTTATTCCTTTAATTCATTCATAGTGCTCAATGCATGCCTAAGAGTACTTAGAAGTGAAAGAGAACAGAAAACGAAACACAAAACGTATTTTCAAAATTTCAGAAACAGGGGTTCCCGCTCGAGCTTGGACTTCCCCGCTCGAGCGGACCCTTTAGATCTGCAAAAGTATTGGTTACATCAAATTTACGCTCGAGCGTGGAATCGGGCGCTCGAGCTAAAGCTCAATCTACATAGCTCCCTTTGGCCTTGAACTTCCCGCCGGCGGACATCATGTCTGCAAAATATGCTGGGAGCTCGTATTATCAAAATTTTTGGAAAATCCAGAATTTGTTCTTGAGCTCAAATTCGACCTTCCAAGGTTCAAAACCCATAATTTTGGTTCCCACTCATGCAAACACATCATATATCATGGATATACAAGTAAGATGAGGTCAATTGCTCAAGATCATGGTCCAATTCTTCCAAATTAATCAACATTTCTTTGTAAACTCAAGGCTCATACATTCAAACTTTATATAAGCTTCATAGCTTCCATAATCAAACATGCATGTCAATTTTTGACCTCACCTCCATTTCAAATAGCACCAATGATGCTCATAAACATGAAAATCAACAAAACCATGCTTGCATGTATGCTTCAATGCTCAATTCTTCACAATTCACATATGACATGCTAGATTATGCAATTTCATAGCAATTCCCTACATGCATGCACACATGGACTTCAAACTCATCAAATACAACACAATTCTAGTTCTTGATCACCAACCAACTTGAATTCACAAAATTACAACATTGAGCTCATGAATTAAGGGTTGATTACTTACTCAGGAGCTTTGATCTTTACAAATTCTAGTTGAATCTTGAGTCCAACCTTCCAATTTCACAAACTTGAGCCAAAAGCACAATTTTCTTTCTTTCTCTCTCTCTAGCTGACCCTCTCTCCTTTCTTATCAACCAAGTTGAATAAAAAGAGGAGTATTGAGCATGTAATGGCCCTCATATAGCCCCTCTAATTCACATTATTTTAATATTAAATAATTGAGCACTTAATTCATTAATTTAATCTAATTAATTTGATCCGAATCAATTTTCAATTAAATTTTACTGTAGGCTCTAAAAATTACACCAATCACAATGGCGTAATTAATTTCGGGTTTTACGGCCGATAGGGCCTTCAATTAAAATTCTAAAGCAATTAATCAAACAGATATTCCTACAGTAAACAAATAAAAATTCAAAACCACATATTTTCACATAATTGGCACACAAAATCATATCAAACGCATAATCACATTCATAATAAGGACCAATTAGCATAATACGGAACAGGTTTATCACAGTCTTCCTCCTTTTAGGAAGTTTGGTCCTCTAAACTTAATTTACCTTCGTCGGGAAACAAATGTGGGTAGCGTTGTTGCATTTCATCCTCTTTTTCCCATGTGGCATCCGTCCCATAGTGTTCCGTCCATTCCACTTTCACCATTGGGATGGACTTGTTTCTCAATTGTTTCACTTGCCGGTCAACGATTCGTTCCGGCCATTCGGCATACTCCATATTTTCATCAAGAGTTACCCGGTGATAATCAATCACATGAAACGGGTCTCGAAGATAACCCCTCAACATCGACACATGAAACACATTATGGATTTGCTCGAATCCCGGTGGCAAAACAACTCTATAGGCAACTGGACCAAGCCTTTCCAGAATTTGAAACGACCCAATGTAACGGGGAGACAACTTGCCCTTCTTTCCAAACCTGATTTGGCCTTTCATTGGAGACATACGGATAAACACATGGTCACCAACCTCATACTTCAGAGGTCTTCTCCGAACATCTACATAATTCTTTTGTTGGTCCTGAGCTGTTTTGAGCCTCTGTTGAATGGTTTTGATCTTCTTAGAAGTGTCTTGCACAATTTCAGGCCCAAGTAAAGCTCTACCCTCGACTTCTGTCCAACAAATTGGTGATCTACACCTTCTACCATACAAAGCCTCGTATGGTGCCATGCCAATGCTAGAGTGGAAGCTGTTATTGTATGCAAACTCTGCAAGTGACAAATATTCTTCCCAACTCTCCTGAAAATCGAAGTCACACATTTTCAGCATATCTTCTAATGTCTGTATTGTTCGTTCTAATTGCCCATCTGTCTGTGGGTGGAATGCAGTACTAAACCTTAGTTCTGTCCCCATAGCTTCCTGCAAACTCTTCCACAATCTAGATACAAATTTCGTATCTCTATCTGACACAATAGATACCGGAACTCCGTGTAAACGGACAATCTCATCAACATAAATGGTAGCCAGTCTATAAGCATTAAATGTAGTTGTAATTGGTAGAAAAAGTGCAGATTTAGTCAGTCTATCAACTACAACCCAAATAGAATCCATACCTCGAGAAGTCCGAGGTAGGCCAACAACAAAATCCATAGTCACATGTTCCCACTTCCATTCAGGAATAGGGAGAGGTTGAAGTAGACCGCCCGATTTCTGATGTTCAGTGTCACACCCCAAATCCAGGCATGACCGGCCGTGGCCCACAGGGACTTAGCCCAAGGCACACGTAAGCCTAAACATGAACCCAAAACTATAAAGAATAAATGTGATGATAGCCTAGAAAGAAATAAATAAATCAACACTCAATCCAGTGACATACCACAAGTGAAAAACAAGTCATAACCAACTCCCTAAAAATATATATATATACTAAATGGGACACAAACTACCCACAAAATAAAATAATTCTAAATAAAACCCAACCACAATGTATGCACAAAACTCGACAAGCAGCCTAAAACAAATTAAATAAATGCCCTAGAGGTCCATGCAATTGAGTCCTCGCTACGCCATGAGTCCACTCTAAGTCCTTCTAACACCTGGAAATAGTAAACAACTAAGTCAACTGAAAGCTCAGTGAGTAGCACCATGGATAGTAAATACAGTTTTGAAAACAGGGTTCAATTCCAAAATAAGATATATATCACAGAAACTAGATTGGTATACAGTTTGGTAAATACAATCTGCTTCAAAAACAAAGTTTCACAGTTCAATACTTAAAATACTCATGTCTCGTAAGAACATGATAAACGACATTTTCCACTTAAAACAGATTATAACATGAACACCAATAATTTTTTAGGTACCAAGAAAAACAAATAATATGCCACACAGTTCTTAAGGCTATAAGCCCCGTTGGATCCAATACCGAACTAAGAGTCATCCTCAGGGTGGCACCTGGGCCTTTTCTCAAAGATGATCTGATTGAAGGTCACCTAGTTGTTTTTAAAGGTCTTTTCCTTACAATCGTTGAGCACTAGAGTCATCACGGCCCAACCCGGATCTGTTCCCTAGTGGCCAGAGTCACCACACACAGTGGAACAATTTCCCTGGACTAAATACACACATGGTCCCAATAATCAATGCACATCAGTTTCGCAAAACATGGTAGTTCATCATTATAAACATGAGACCAAAATAAATAGTTTACAGTATGCTAAGTTCACACATGTTTCATAAATAATTTGATTACATTAATAATATAAATAATTTATCAAAACAGTTTAGTCTTAAAACAATAATTTAATTTTCCAACAATTCAGGGTAGGGGAACATTTATAAAAATACGTAGCATGGAACTACTCACCTGGAAACGAAATAATATAATCCTCGAATAGAGTATGAAAGTCCAATTAGTGCCCTGAACCAATATGAAAACTACACGTCACTACTAATTTAAAAATACTAAAGAATACGAACTAAGTAACCCCAAACTAAAGCGCACTAACACAGCTCAACCCAACTCATCGTTACTCTTAAATATTGCCTAATTTCATGTTCTTCACGGTCTAAAGCCACCCAAGACATAGGTTCCGATCGAAACTTAACTAAAAGTGACTTTAAGATAAAACAAAGTTTTTTCCAATCTCTTCGCTAATTTTGAAAATTAAAAACCCACTCCACGTTATTCGAAAAATTATAAAACCCTCCAAATATCAACTAATATATCCTAAGTTTCAAACCCAATTGGTTTCACTTAATTTTCTTATCAAAATAATTATCTACAATTTATTATATCCAAACAAGTTGTTTTCTGCATCACTTTAAAGAAATTGACGGTTCTCTTAATATACACGAGCAATCAATGCAAGGACAAAAACGTACAAAACTAGACTCGTAACCGGTTCTAATGACACTAATTTGATAATTTTTGGATTTATACCCAAAGAGAACAACACTCCCGAATTTATTGTTAAAAACCAGTTTTTCTGGACAGATTTGAACGCATCAGTTTATATGGATTTTGACTCCCCAAAATTATGAAAAAATTTGGATATGCAATTCAATATGTAATTAATCTACTGTAAAAATTTCAGATTAAAATTCATTCGTTTGATATGGTTTCTTGATTTTTAAAGTTAGTGATTATGCGCAGAATTTTTTAACTAAGAATAATACCCATTCTTTATACATGAATTTAATTCCTCAAATTTCTTAACAGTATATATATATACAAAATATATAAACCTACAACCTCCATGAATGAATAAAATAATAATGGAATAAGGATAAAAACAAAACCAAAAGGAAAAAAGATAAAGACCCACCACACCCAAAAATTCCTCCTTGTTTGCAACCCTTCTTTTCTTTTCTTCTTTTCTCTCAACCTTTCTCTCTCTCCCGTGGTGGCTCCTGCTACTGTTATGAATACTATGAGGCAACCTAGGGTTACATATGTATCTACACAAAAAGGCCCTAAAATATGATCTTTATATTACTTTATTTTCTAACACATTAATTAAATAAAATATAACTATTATTATAACAAAATATACTTACTAACTTGCCCTCAATATTTTTTTTAAAAATAAATAAATAAATCTTGCCTCTAAATTAATAAATTTATTTTAAGTTTAAAATTAATTAAAAGATCCTCCAATAATATTTAATTTGCACCTTAGAATTCACTACCAAAATATTTGAGATTGTAATATTATTATTTAATTATTTACTTAATTTTTATGTTCGGGTTCTCACATTCAGCTTTAACTTGCTGACATTGAAGACACTTTGACACATATTCTGCAATTTCTTTCTTCATTTTAGGCCACCAATAGCTTTGTTTCAGATCCTGATACATTTTATTGTTACCTGGGTGCATAGTAAACACTAATTTATGGGTTTCATCTAAAACCCTCTTCTTTAGTTTCGGAATATCTGGGATACACATTCGGTTTCGAAATCTCAACACTTCGCCTTCAATGCTGAACTCCGCTTTCGGACTTGTCTCAAATTCATCAATCACTTTCTTGAGGAATTCATCCTCTTTCTGTTTCTGTTTAATCTCATCAATGATTACCGGTTCGGCTAAAATAGCGGCTATCAATCCGCCCTGTTCACACAATACCACTTCAATTTCAGACTTCTCAAAATCCTGCAAGATCTCTTTCTGTTCAGTAAGCAAACAAACCACACTCCCCGTTGATTTTCTGCTCAAGGCATCAGCAATTGTATTAGCTTTCCCGGGGTGATACTGAATCTCAAGATCATAGTCCTTTATCAGTTTGAGCCATCTCCTCTACCGTATATTTAACTCCTTCTACGTAAAGAAGTATTTTAGACTTTTGTGATCCGTGTAGACTTCACACTTTGCCCCATACAAATAATGCCGCCAGATTTTCAAAGCAAAAACAACTGCGGCCAATTCTAAGTCATGTGTTGGGTAGTTCTTCTCGTGTGGTCTCAACTGTCAGGAGGCGTAAGCAATAACCTTTCCGTTCTGCATTAGCACACAACCCAAACCTTTATAAGATGCATCACTGAAAATTACAAAATTTTCCGTACCTGAGGGCAATGTCAATACTAGTGCAGTGGTCAATCTCATTTTCAGTTCATGAAAGGCAGATTCTCTTTCGTCATTCCATTCAAATGATTGTCCCTTGCGTGTCAACTGGGTAAGAGGCACAGCTATTTTTGAGAAATCTTTCACAAACCTCTTGTAATACCCGGCTAAGCCCATGAAGCTACGGACTTCTGTCACATTAGTCGGTGTAGGCCAATTCACAATTGCCTCTAGTTTCTGTGGGTCCACTGAAATCCCCTCTAGTTTCTGTGGGTCCACTGAAATCCCCTTTTTGTTGATAACATGCCCTAAGAAAACAACTTCATCCAACCAAAACTCACATTTCTTTAGTTTAGCAAATAATTTCATTTCCCTAAGTATTTTCAGGACAATTCTGAAATGATGTTCATGTTCAAGTCTATTCTTCGAGTATATCAAAATGTCATCAATAAAAACCACAACAAACTCGTCAAGGTAGGTTTTAAAAATTTGGTTCATTAAGTCCATAAATCTTTCGGAGCATTAGTTACCCCAAATGGCATAACAAGGAATTCAAAATGACCATACCTCATTCTAAATCTTGTTTCTCAACATCTTCTACCTTTACTTTTAACTGATGGTACCCGGATCTCAAATCAATTTTGGAAAACACCTGTGATCCCTGCAACTGGTCAAATAAGTCATCAATACGGGGTAAAGGGTATTTATTCTTTATTGTCACCTTGTTCAGTTCTCGATAATCGATGCACAAACGCAAAGTTCCATCTTTCTTCTTCACAAACAACACTGGTGCACCCCATGGTGAAGTACTAGATCGAATAAACCCTTTGTCAAGCAGGTCTTGCAATTGTTCTTTCAGTTCTTTCATTTCAGCAGTAGCCATTTGTGGGGAGTTTTGGAAATAGGCTGGGTGCCTGGTATAGTCTCAATTGTAAACTCTATCTCCCTGTCGACCAATTCCCCTGGTAATTCATTTGAAAACACATCTGGAAATTCTCTAACAATAGGGATATCATTCAATTCAACATTTACAGATTGTTCAGACAACACATAACACAAATAACCCTGGCACTCTTTCCTGATCAGTTTACATGCCTTCATTGCAGATATTAAATAAGGTGGAGGTACTACCCCGTTACCCACAAACACAATTTCTTCCTGTTCTGGTGGTCTAAACACAACCCGTTTTGTCACACAATCAATGGTGGCACAATATTTAGTTAACTAAGCCATGCCCAAAATTACATCAAAGTGCCTAAAGTTCAAGGGCAACAAATCCACATATAGAATGACATTCCCAGCACGCATGTCACAAAAACGATATACAGATTCACACAACACAGATTCCCCGAATTGAGCAGATACACAAGCAGATATGGCAATAATTCTAGAGGTCTATTCAACCTAGATACAAATGCACATGTCACAAAAGAATGTGTCGATCCGGAGTTAATTAACATAAAAGCATCCTGATTACATATAGAAATAGTACCTGAGACAATTGCGTTGGCATTCCGTGTATCACCCGGAACAAGCGCAAAAACTCTCCATTGTCTTACAGTGTCTCCGATGGTAGTAGATCTCATAGCATTCCCTGGCTTTGGGATAGATGCAGTGGAACTAGCAGCTATCTTTCCACTGTTCTGATTACAATCTCGGGCCATATGCCCTTGCTTACCACATTTAAAACAAGCTCCCGACACACGGTAACAAACCCCACGGTGCCTTTTACTACAAATGTTGCATATGGGAGATGTATCTCGGGAAGAAGTCGAAGTACTTGAGGAGCCTGTGTTTTGCTTTTTCGAAAATTTCTTCTTTGAGAAGAAGCCTTGCCTTTTGTTACCCTTCCAGTCAGTTGTTGACTTAGTCTGTCTAGCTATGTTAGCTTCTGATATTATGGCTCTGTCTAGCACCCCAATGTAGGTCTCCAGCTTCAAGACATTCACCCTTTCTAAAATGTCGCTTCGAAGCCCACCGTCAAAATGACTCGTCTTTTTATAATCAATATCAATCACATGTGGTGCAAACCTAGCCAACTTAGTGAATTTGGCTTCATACTCCGCTACAGTCATACTGTCTTGCCTAAGTTCCATGAACTCTAACACTTTCCTGTCCCGTACACATTGCGGGAAGTACTTATCATAGAAAATTTCCAAAAATTTCGCCCAGTCAACATCTTTATGATTTTCACACATTAACATCCACCATCTTCTTGCTTCATCTTCTAGCATAAAGGTGGCTGGAAGCACTTTCTGTGTCTCCGAACAAGGGAACACCTCAAATAGCTTTTCAATGTCGATGACCCACGCTTCGGTTTTTAACGGATCTAATCCCCCATGAAACTGTGGTGGTTTCATTTTCTTAAACTCTTTGGTGAGAGCTGTCATCCGGTCATCATTCTGATTATCTAGCATGGGTGGTGCCGGAGGTGGAGGTGGAGGATATGGTTGCTGCCACTGTTGTTTCCACTCTTGTTGTCGCCTTAATGTTTCTGCCATTTCCTGAATCAATCTTTCCATTCTATCTATTTTGGCAATAGAGGATTCCTCTATCTCATCACCTCTTGTTCTCACCATCTGATTAAACTTGCATTATACTTTATACAAAAGATTCACAAGTATGCATATACTAGAGAGCATACATATTCAAATAATTTGCAACGCAAGCAAATCACAAACTTATGGCACATAATTATTCATATCAAAACACTTAAGCATATTCTCGATGCTTCCAAATTCACACTTAATACATGAATGCATCCTAGATCTTTTCTAGACGCTCATTGCTCGTTTGGACAAGTATGTGAGTTATTAACTCGTGCTCTGATACCACTATGTCATCACCTGAACCCGCCCCCATGGGTTAAGGACATAATCGGCCAGTAATCCTGAGATTACCTACGGCCTCAGACCAAACCAGACATAACTCATCAGAGTAAAGGGGCTAAACGGAAGCAAAATTTACAACTTTGTCCATAGAGCTATGCTTACATGGCACATCATAACAAACCATACATATACATATTAATAACTCACATCAAAATACAGTGACATAAAATTCTCTACAGACAAGATCAATTAAGTCTAGGTCAACAAATCAAAACTATATATAAACATGAACCAAAGCCCTCGCCAGCAAGACAAAATAAAACAAAATCGCAAAAGGGCGAAGACTGGTCTAGTGCGTGAAACGCAAGGGCTGACTCTTCAAAACCTTGGTTGTTCCACACAGACTTCACTGAGGCTGGGTTTGGACCTCTCTTGGCTCATGTCAAGCCCCTAACCCGCCCCTAAGGAGGTTCGGGCATGACTTAACCAGAAACAGACAGAATGACCTGATATAGTAGGTATCTGGGGCCTGAGCGGAAGCATTGAATTTAAATGACAACATACATAGACATCCATTGAGCAACTACCAAAGACCAGGACCATCTAAATAACCATCACCAGTGAATATGTACACAAAAATTACGTTACATATACAGTTACAGTTACAAAACCAGCCCAGATATTAGGCATACAAAATAATAGTTACAAAAACCCTGACTAGCATCCATGGTACACAAAAATTACATTAACAACAAACTGGTCTAATGTGCCAGGGTTCCTTCGAGTGCCTGACTGCCTTGGGCTGACAAAATGCATAAAACAGCGCTAAACGGTTCTCCAAGCCGACCTCCTACAGAATCAGACAAAAATTACAAAATGAGACAAGCTTAGTGAATAATAGTACTTGATTAATTAAATCGCAATGCATAACTGAACATTTAACACAATAATCAGATTGGCCTTTCAGCCCAGATAGCCTTGCGGCACAGATAGCCTTGCGGCCCAAATAGCCTTTCGGCACAACAAATAGTCTTTCGGCACAACAGATAGCCTTTCGGCACAGATAGCCTTTTCGGACAGATAGCCTTCGGCTATGATTTCATTTCCAAGTCGATTACATAATTTACAATCATGTCTTCTGAGCGAAACATAAATATAAATACAATGCACTATTACTCACGGTGTTGTGGTGGCGTATGAGTTTTTACGGGTGTGCCACACAACAACTAATAAATTAGTATTCTTTTCTTTAAAATCATTTCAGATGCCCCACACTCTTATGAAGTTATAATCTATTTAAATCCTCCAGAAAAACATTCTAATAACACCAAAGAATCCAGCATGAAAAACTGAACAAAGCATATTTCCTAGTTGAAACAGTCCTCGCTCGGCGTAGCTTTGTCCTCGGCCGGGCGGTGTAATCTTGATCAAAAATCTTGGATGGTCAAATTTTACGCTTCGGCGTACTGTCCCTTCGGCGAGCGGGGTAATTTTGAGCTTCTTTGGGAGGTGCATTTCCGCTCGGCGGACGACCTCCGCTCGGCGGACGTCGACCCAAATTCAGGCAGCCGATTTTCAAGCCAAAATTCATTATTCAAACTCTATTTCCATGAAATCAAGGGTCAAATTCATGCAACACATTCACTCAACAACACCAAAACATGCATTTAAGCTTAATCATGCCAATTTGAACTAAGTTAAAGGCTTTATCAAGCCAACACTTCTACAAATCTCAATCTAACTACACATTCTTCAAACATGTTGCATGAAATCCACATATAAACATGAGATGATACTATAACTCAAGAATTTAAGTATAATTTCATACAATACACAACTTAAGTGCCAACATAGTCAATTTATGAGAAACCCTAATGAACCAACATCTCAATCATGGGCCAACACAAACATGAGTTGGAATTCTAGGGTAGTTAGAACAAGAAATTTGGATTACCTTTGAGTAAATCACACAATTTCAACAAGTTGATGAACTTCTATGGTGAATCCCAAATTTCCCCCAATTCTCTTCTCCTTCCTCTCTTATTTCCTCTCCCAAAAGATGGCCACGTTTTTTTATCTCAAAATCAACAAGTCTTAGAGATAAATATAATATAAGGCTCATATAAGACGAAATTGAAACGATTTAAAGATGCTTAAAATGAAAATTCTCTGAAAAATCCATTATAGCTTAAAAATCATGTAGATTCCAAATATCAAATCAATTTTTGCAAATTAACCCTCTAAAGTGCTCAATTTCAGATTTAAGTGATTCAAATGTGACAGATAGGGTTAATTAATTCAACAGGTAGAAATTCTAAGTTCCATGCACTTTTACTACACTTTCACGTAGATTTTCACAATAAACATTCAAAAACACAGAACAGAAGATTGAAAAGATAACAGAATCAGATACGAGGGTCGGGGCATTACACTCTCCCCCCCTTAATTAAGTTTGGTCCTCCAAACTTGTTTTTACCTTAGGGCCAGCAGATCACGGATATTGATTTTGCATTTCATCCTCTTTTTCCCAAGTTGCCTCGATTAGTAGTGCTCTTGCCACTCCACTTTCACCATGGGAATTTCGGTTCATAAGCTGCTTTACGCGGTCCGTAATTGAGCGGTTTTTCTCGTATGTTAACTTATCGGTTAGCTCAATCGATGATAGTCAATAATATGGGATGGGTCTGGAAGGTACTCTCGGAGCATGGAAACATGGAATACATTATGAACCTGACTCAGATGTGGCGGAAGGGCGACTCGATAGGCTACTGACCCAACTTTCTGCAAAATCTGAAAGAGACCGACATATCGGGGTGTTAGCTTACCCTTCTTTCCAAATCTTGGGTGGCCTTCCATCGGGGTAACTTTCACAAAGACATGGTATTTCTCATCAAATTCCAAATTCCTTCGTCGGTTATCTGCATAACTCTTCTGCCTGCTTTGGGCAGTTTTTAGCCTTTCTCGAATAATCTTCACTTTTTCAGTAGTTAATTGGACAATCTCTGGCCCTAGCAAAGGTCTATCTCCTACCTCAGCCCAGCACACAGGTGAGCGACACGGTCTTCCATACAGAGCTTCATAAGGTGCCATTTGAATACTCGAATGGTAGCTATTATTATACGCGAATTCAATCAATGGTAGATGAGTCTCCCAACTCTCTTGAAAATCCAGAACACACATTCGAAGCATATCCTCTAACGTCTGAATCGTCCTTTCGGATTGTCCATCCGTTTGAGGATGGAAAGCTGTACTGAACTTCAATTCTGTACCCATTGCACTCTGTAGACTCTGCCAAAACCGTGACACAAATTTTGGATCCCTGTCTGACACAATTGAAACCGGAATCCCATGAAGCCTTACAATTTCATCTATGTAGAGCGAAGCAAGTTTGTCGGCGTTGTATTGGGTCTTTACAGGCAAGAAATGGGCGGACTTAGTTAATCGGTCAACAATGACCCATATCGAATTCATACCCCGAGGCGTCCGTGGTAATCCTACAACAAAATCCATCGTTAAGTGTTCCCATTTCCACTCCGGAACTGGGAGGGGTTGTAATAACCCTGCGGGTTTCGATGTTACCTTTAACTTGCGGCATTGCAAACATCGGATACATACTCAGCAATTTCTCTCCTCATACTTGGCCACCAGAAATGTTGCTTCAAATCTCGGTACATTTTAGTACTTCCCGGGTGTATTGAAATTCTCGAGGCATGAGCTTCTTCCATCAACTTCCGTTTAAGTTCTGCCACATTAGGGACACACACTCGATTTTGAAATTTAAGCACGGAATCTGCCAAAGTAAATCGATTTCGGTTTTGTCTCCATTTCATCACATATTTTCTTGAGGTGTCGTCCTCCATTTGGCGTAACTTGATCTCCTCCAAGAATGCGGTTGAGCCATCATTCTCGCTATTGTTGCTCCTTGCCCGTAATATTGAGTCAATTTCCATCTTATTGAGATCACCTATTAGCTCTTCATTTCTGTCAATAGACTCGCCAATGTTCTCACATTTTTAGGCGAGTGCATACGCTCTTGTGTTAGCTTTGCCAGGATGATAATGGAGTTGCAGATCGTAGTCTTTAATAAGTTCTAGCCACCGCCGTTGGCGCATATTCAACTCCTTTTGGGTGAACAGGTACTTGAGGCTTTTATGATCAGTATAAATATCACAAGAAGTTCCATACAGATAAGGCCGCCAAATTTTCAATGCGAAGACAACTGCTGCCAGTTCAAGATCATGCGTGGGATAGTTTTTCTCATGAGGTTTAAGGCGAGGCGTGGCGATAACTCTTCCGTTTTGCATAAGAACACAACCCGTCCCTTATGAGAAGCGTCCTTTGTAAATTACAAATCCTCGGTACGAGTTGGTAATGCAAGGATCGGTCTTTGTAGTTAACCGTTTTTAATTCGAGCGATTCTCGATTCGGTCCATTCAAATGCAATGCCCTTCTTCGTTAGGCGAGTAAGAGTGCGGCAATCTTAGAAAAATCTTGGACAAATCTCCGATAATAGCCACTAGTCCCATGAAACTCGCGCCGGTTACATTGGTCGGAGTTGGCGATTCTGTCGCCCAATCTTGCTCGGATCAACGGACACTCCTTCTTTAGTGATGACATGCCCCGAAATGCCGCCGTGTAGCGAATTCACACTTCTTCAGTTTTGCGTACAGCTTCTTTTCCCGGAGGGTTTGGAGGATTTGACGAAGATGATTTTCATGAGCTTCTGCAGTCTTGGAATAAATAAGGATGTCATCAATAAAGACCACTACAAACTTCGTCCAGATAAGGTTTAAAGACTCGGTTCATCAGATCCATAAATGCTGCTGGTGCATTCGTAACTCCAAAGGGCATAACCAGAAATTCATAATGACCATATCGGGTTCGGAAGGCCGTCTTCTCAACATCCTCCGCTTTTACTTTCAATTGATGGGACCCGGACCGTAAATCAATCTTAGCAAAGACACATGCCTTGTAGTTGATCAAATAAATCATCGATTCGCGGTAAAGGATACTTATTCTTGATTGTTACTCTATTGAGCTCCCGATAGTCTATGCATAACCGAAGTGTTCCATCTTTCTTTCTCACAAACAGGACTGGTGCACCCCAGGGAGAAACACTCGGACGAATGAACCCTTTATCCAATAAGTCTTGTAGCTGAACCTTCAATTCCTTCATTTCAACTGGTGCCATTCGATACGGAGTTTTAGAAATGGGTTGAATTCCCGACAATACTTCAATTGTAAACTCGATTTCACGGTCCACTAGTTCTCCTGGCAACTCATTCGGAAAGACATCCGGAAATTCGCAAACAACTGGAATCGTATCAATATTCTCATTCCCGACTGACTCTTTCAAAACACTACATAGGTACCCCTGACACCCCTTTTTGATTAATTTGCAAGCCTTAGTGCGAAATCACATATGGTGGTGTTGTCACTTCTTGACCTTGGAAAATAATTTCTGACTGACCCGGAGGGCGGAATTTAATTTGTTTCATTAGGCACTCAATGGTGGCCCCGTATTCACCCACCCAATCCATCCCCAAAATAATATCGAATGAAATCATATCAAGGGGAACTAGGTTAGCATAAACACGACATCTCCAATGAGAATTTCACACGTGGGATAAGCAATCTGAGCAAAGAAGTCCCCATAGGTGATGTAACACACAACACATAGGTTAAATCTACTTCAGGTTTATCTAAGTTCTTTGCAAATTGTTTTGACACGAAAGAACAGGTAGAGCCAGAATCAAACAAAACATAGGCAGAATGGCCATAGACCATAAATGTACCTGAGACCACTGTTGTTGCATTCCGTACGTCTCCCGGAACCAATGCAAATACTCTTCCTTGCCTTGTGTTGCTCTTATTGTTAACAGGTTGCGTAGTTGACTTAGCATTAGGGGTTGGTGCAGACCCTGCCGAACTTGTGGTGACTTTATTATTAGATTGTTGGCTCCTTTGCGGGCAGTCTTTTATTTGATGTCCCATTTTACCACACTGAAAACATGCTCCGGTTAACCGGTGGCAAACCCCACGATGTTTCCCTCCACACTCGGGGCATACCGTAGGTAAGGTCTGAGAAGTGAAAGTATTGGAGGTTCGAGTGCCTTTTTGTTTGGTGGAACAACGGATCCCTTAGACCACTGGGTATTCTGCCTTTTCCCCTTCCATTCAGAAATTCGGGTCTGCGTAGCAAGATTCCCTTCGGCTATGACAGCCCGCTCCAAGACGTCAACATAGGTAGGTAACTTCAATACATTAATCCGGTCTTGAATAGCACTCCTCAAGCCTCCCTCGAATTTCCGCGCCTTCTTGTACTCTGTGTCTACCATGTGAGGTGCAAACCGAGCTAGTTCTGCGAATTGTGCTTCCTACTCATTTCGATTTTAGTTCCTTGTCTCAACGTTTCAAATTCGGTCACTTTCTTGTCTCGCATGCTCTGGGGAAAATATTTGTCGTAGAACAGCACCAAAAATCTATCCCAAGTCAACCCCGGATTCATTGTTCTGGTAAGCATCCACCATCTTCGCGCCTCCTCTTCAAGCGTGAAAGCAGCAAGCTGCACTTTCTGAACTTCAGTACAAGGGAACACTTCGAACAACTTCTCTATCCCTAGCACCCATGCCTCCGCCTTCATTGGTTCAATCCCTCCTTTAAACGAAGGTGGTTTCATTTTCTTAAACTCCCTCGTAAGTGTAATTGTGCGGTCCTCAGCATGAATATCTTGCATTACAGGTGGAAATGCTTGGCGGGGTGGCGGTGATGTTGTTATTCTTTGTTCTTGTTGTTCTTAGTAGAGTTTGACCATATCTCTCATCATTCTTTCCATTCTATCCAACGTCGAGGTAGCATCCTCTGGCTCCTCAGCCCTTGTTCTCACCATAGTCTACAAAACAAATCATTATACCATACACAAAGGTATACAAGAAAGTCAAATCATTAGTATTAGGGTTAGCAAAAATCATATCACGTTGCTATCATTACGACCTTCCTATATGATGCCTACCACATTAGACACCCTAATGCTCAATGGATCCGTGTGTGAGATAGCAACTCGTGCTCGATACCACTGTCAAGCCCTAACCGCCCCTAAGGAGGTTCGGGCATGACTTAACCGTAAATGCAGAATGACACGATATAGTAGGTATCACGGGGCTGGCGGAAGCATTGAAGTTAAATGACAACATACATAGACATCCATTGAGCAACTACCAAACACCAGGACCATCTAAATAACCATCACGGTGAATATGTACACAAAAATTACGTTACATATCGATTCTGATTACAAAACCAGCCCAGATATTAGGCATACAAAATAATAGTTACAATAACCCTGACTAGCAACCATGGTACACAAAATTACATTAACAACAAAAGGTCTAATGTGCGGGGTTCCTTGAGTGCTGTTGCCTTGGGCGACAAAATGCATAAAACGGCAGCTAAGCGGTTCTCCAAGCCGACCTCCTCTGAGAATCAGACAAAACTTACAGAATGAGACAAGCTCAGTGAATAATAGTACTTGATTAATTAAATACTTAATGCATAGCGAACATTTAACACAATAATCAGTTGGCCTTTCGGCCAGATAGCCTTGCGGCCCGAGATAGCCTTCGGCGCAACAAATAGTCTTCGGCTGTGACAATGATAGCCTTTGACGCAGATAGCCTTTCGGCTGAACAGATAGCCTTCGGCTGTGATTTCATTTCCAAGTCGTACATAATTTACAATCATGTCTTCTGAGCGAAACATAAATATAAATACAATGCACTATTACTCACGGTGTTGTGGTGGCGTATGAGTTCATACAGGTGTGCCTGCACAACAACTAATAAATTAGTATTCTTTTTCTTTAAAATCATTTCAGATGCCCCCACACTCTTATGAAGTTATAATCTATTTAAATCCTCCAGAAAAAAATTCTAATAACACCAAAGAATCCAGCATGAAAAACTGAAAAAAGCATAATTCCTAGTTGAAAGCAGTCCTCCTCGGCGTAGCTTTGTCTCGGCGACAGTGTAATCTTGATCAAAAATCTTGGATGGTCAAATTTACGCTCGGCGTACTGTCCCTTCGCCGAGACGGAGTAATTTTTCGAGCTGGCTTGGGAGGTGCATTTCACGCTCGGCGGACGACCTCACTTCGGCGGACGTCGACCAAATTGCAGGCCGATTTTCAAGCCAAAATTCATTATTCAAACTCTATTTCCATGAAATCAAGGGTCAAATTCATGCAACACATTCACTCAACAACACCAAAACATGCATTTAAGCTTAATCATGCCAATTTGAACTAAGTTAAAGGCTTTATCAAGCCAACACTTCTACAAATCTCAATCTAACTACACATTCTTCAAACATGTTGCATGAAATCCACATATAAACATGAGATGATACTATAACTCAAGAATTTAAGTATAATTTCATACAATACACAACTTAAGTGCCAACATAGTCAATTTATGAGAAACCCTAATGAACCAACATCTCAATCATGGGCCAACACAAACATGAGTTGGAATTCTAGGTAGTTAGAACAAGAAATTTGGATTACCTTTGAGTAAATCACACAATTTCAACAAGTTGATGAACTTCTATGGTGAATCCCAAATTCCCAATTCTCTCCTCCTTCCTCTCTTATTTCCTCTCCCAAAAGATGGCCACGTTTTTTTATCTCAAAATCAACAAGTCTTAGAGATAAATATAATATAAGGCTCATATAAGACGAAATTGAATCGTTTAAAGATGCCGAAATGAAAATTCTACAGAAAATCCCATTATAGCTTAAAAATCATGTAGATTCCAAATATCAAATCAATTTTTGCAAATTAACCCTCTAAAGTGCTCAATTTCAGATTTAAGTGATTCAAATGTGACAGATAGGGTTAATTAATTCAACAGGTAGAAATTCTAAGTTCCATGCACTTTTACTACACTTTCACGTAGATTTTCACAATAAACATTCAAAAACACGAAGTAAGATTGAAAAGAATGGAATCACGAGGTCGGGCATTCTACTCACCTACAAACACATGAATGAGCATGAGCGAAAGCCCAGTGAATAATATCAAATAAAGTAGATGCATTGGAACAACGTGCATCAAACGGCCTTGGGCCCAATCATACTTTCAATCATGTCAAACTGGCCTTTGGCCCATTCATTCATTCATTCGTGTCGCCTTCGACCTTGACTAACATGCGGGGTACCCGCGTTAAGCATTCGGACGAGATCTCTTTGATCTAGTCTCACGAGTGCAATGTGAAACGTAGATGAGAGTCCAAATTTGGCAACTTTTATTGAAAATCCATTTTATTGCAATTTTGTCAAAAATGGACTGCGTCATCAGATCTCAGAGTCGCCACCTAATATTTTGGGAAATTAGGAAACCCACGACTCGGTGCCAAGGCCACTGTTCGTCGTAACCAAGGATACTTGGCTCGGAACCTTAGGTATGAGATGGGAAGGTCAATAATGAACACCCCTGCTCACCCAATCAAAAGATCGGCCTCTACTAAACCATGATATGACTTTTTTATTTTCTTTATATGTTCATGTTCTGATTATTGAATAAATCCTAAAATTTACTATCTGAAGCATACAAGTATAGACTAGTTTGCTCAAATTGGAAGAATTCAATTCATGTTTGTTTTTCAAAAAGGGTTTGAATTTGCCACCTGACAAAGTGGGCTTAAAGTTTGTGAATTTGCCACTGCAAAGTGGGCTTAAAACGTATATTTATTAAATTATTCCAATTCAAGCAACAAGCCTTCATCCACAGGCATTCATACAGTTATATCAAGTAAGCAAGTAGCCTCATGGTAGAATGCTAATACATAGTAAGAAAAAACACACACAAATGGGATGCTAAAGCATAAAAACTCACAGATTGACCGACGTCCCTCAAACAGCTACAAAACAAAGTTAGTAAAATATGCATGATCTTATATACAGAATCCTAATGCAATTCACTCGTGAGATGCACCAAAGATTCAGCTTCTAAAATATGACATGTGAATCATCTCAAATAACATGAGGTAGCGCATAGAATCACAGAAGAATTGATTAAATCTACATGTAAATTTAGCCGAATCTTAATGCATGAAACATGAAGGCAAAGTATGGATATGCATGGCATGTAAGATATATACATATGTATAGTTAGGGAAAGCGATTAAAGAATGGGATAGAAAGAAGCGGAGTGAGTGATTATTACAACACCTTAAATATTACAGATCCGAGAAAGATAAATAAAATAAAATCCTCACAAACACTCAAAATAAAAAATAAAATAAAGATAAAATAAAAACTTCATCTACTTTGGGGACTACGACCATGAACTCTATTGCCTTTACTGTTGCATGAGTATAGACTATTCTTTGGAACTGAAAGTTGCATCCAAGACCACAAGCTCGGTTCTGCCATAGGCATTGACGTTGAGACCAGTTGTGAGAAGATCTGCAATGTCTTTCCTCAGAAACTTCTCCATTGCATTTCTCTTCCTCTTTATCATATCGATTCGAGTCTTCGTGAGCTTGATTATAGACTTGCATTTTGAGTAGAATTTGCCCTTCAATAACTCATCAAACATGTTGATCTTTTGCACTCAATCTCTCTAAAAATCTTCTTGGTCACCTTTTCTCTCTCTTCCTCCTGTCACTCTCTCTAAAATAATTCACTCATCCCCCATGAACCACACCTCCCTCACCACCTTTTCTCTCTCTAGACACCCACCCCTCATATCATAACTTCCTCCCCGTTTTATCCGTGTGTTCTCCCCTCCATGAATTCAACACACACAGAGAGAGAGATTGAGTTTCTATTTGGTCCACCAACTTTAACACCCCCCCAACCCATCACAAGATAGAACCGAAGATGATAGTCCGAGAGAGAGAGAAAGAGAGAGAGAGAGAGGTTTTATGTGAACCTCGGGCTAGAGAGAGGGAGAAGTGTGAGTTTTGTTTTTTCAGCTCCAGATTCTCTCCCTCAAACCCATGCCAAATGTGTGTCTCTCAACCCTCAGAGAGAGAGAGACAGTCCCCAAGAGAGAGAGAGAAAGTCCATAGTGTATATCTCAATGTGTGCTCTGTGGTCATTGTATATGGGTTGTGATAGCTAGGAGATAGGGATGACAGTGTGTGTTGAGTATCAATTATAGAGAGAGAGCCAAGATACATGTGTCTCTGTGTGTCTTCATCCGTGTGTGTATGTGTCATGCATGTGTGTGATTCTTCTCTACCCGAGAGAGAAAGAGAGCTTGAAGACCATCGCTATTGATGTGTATTTCTCTTCTTTTTTTTTTTTTGTTGTGTGTCCTGCGTCTATGGTGTATAAAGTGTGATCTCCATGGGTGTGTATGTACCGTGGTCAAGCTAATGTGTGTGTCATGGGTGTGTACCCGTGTGCCTGGGTTTGGTGTGTGTTGTGTAATGTGTGTCCGTGTGTGATAGCCGAGTGAATTGGTAGTGTTTATGTGTATGGGACAAAGCGAGAGGTCAAGAGACCCAATTGTGGATCAAGAGATCTCAGGTTAAGAGACCCCGAGAGCCATCTGTGTATCGAGAGAGATAACCATGGTAGAGAGAGAGAGGTCGTGTGTGGTATGTATGAAATTTCTGCTTGTGTATCTGTGTGTCGGTGTGTGTATGTGTGTGTAGCTCTCGGGCCAGCGTGTGTATCGGTGTGTGATAGCCGTGTGTCTTTGTGAGAAGATGAAGTTAGTGGTGTGTGTGTGTATGAGCTGGCTGTGTGTGTGTGTTGTGTGTGTGTATGAATGGTGTATGGTGTGTGTATGTTGTGAATGGTGTTGTGGTGTCTTTTGCTCTCAAAACCGTGTGTATATCCCTCTGTCGTTCAGCCCCCCTTCCCTAGTTATGTTTATTTATTTTTATACTTCTCCACCCCAAGCCACTCATTATGCACACCACCCACCTACACCACTCTCTCTCTCTTATTTTATCACTCAACTCACTCTAAAATAATCATTCTCTCAGAAGCTTTTGTTACCACTCACCCAAAAATATTATCCTCCTTCTTGCTGACCATCACCGCCCACTCTTGAAGTGTTTTCTATACAAAACAATCATCCATTCCCCACCAAAGCAAAACATCATCATCTATTCCACCACAAATTCCTCATCATCATATATTCCATCTGTCCCACACCATTTGACCATACTATCTTTGTTTTTTGTTTATTATTATTTTCTTTTTTTATTTTGTTTTAATCAAATATTATCAAATATTTATCAATTTATATAAAACACATCTAAAACAAATGTACACACACATAAATAACAAATTAATAAAATATTAGTGATGGCCATTCAATTTGATTTTTTTTGGTGAGGAATTCATAAAATGGCATATTCCAATTTTTATCATAGGGTGTGCAAAAGAAAGTGCCCAAGTCTTAGGGCCGGTCAAAATGGGGTGTCTACAGGCCCATTCATTCATTCATGTCAAACTGGCCTTTGGCCCATTCATTCATTCGTATCAAACTGGCATTTGGCCCATTTATTCATTCATGTCTAACTGGCCTTTGGCCCATTCATTCATTCGTATCAAACTGGCCTTGGGCCTATTCATTCATTCGTATCAAGCTAGCCTTTGGCCCATTCATTCATTCGTATCAAACATTTGTCCACAATTCAATTCAACAGACTTATAGAAAGATGAGCAATTGGACAAATGGCATATTTCAAATATCTCTGTTAAGATATTACTCACAGTGATCGGCTGGTTGATTTGCCCTGGAGTTTGACCCAACACATTACATGAACAAAATGGGTCACAAACAATTCAATCCGTCTATAATTCACACATTCCTCTTTAGGCTTCTTTCTTATTCCTTTAATTCATTCATAGTGCTCAATGCATGCCTAAGAGTACTTAGAAGTGAAAGAGAACGGAAAACGAAACACAGAACATATTTTCAAAATTTCAGAAACAGGGGTCCCTGCTCTAGCGTGGACTTCGCTCGGCAGAACCCTTTAGTGCGCAAAAATCGTTACATCAAATTTACGCTCGAGTGTGGAATCGGGCGCTCGAGCTGAAGCTCAGTCTACATAGCTCCCCGCTCGAGCGTGAACTTCCCCGCTCGAGCGGACATCATGTCTGCAAAATATGTTGGGAGCTCATATTTTATGCTCAAACGGCGGTTTCCCTGCTCAAGCGGACATCAAAATTTCTGGAAAATCCAGAATTTGTTCTTGAGCTCAAATTCGACCTTGCAAGGTTCAAAACCCATAATTTTGGTTCCCACTCATGCAAACACATCATATATCATGGGTATGCAAGTAAGATGAGGCCAATTGCTCAAGATCATGGTCCAATTCTTCCAAATTAATCAACATTTCTTTGTAAACTCAAGGCTCGTACATTCAAACTTTGCATAAGCTTCATATCTTCCATAATTAAACATGCATGTCAATTTTTGACCTCACCTCCATTTCAAATAGCACCAATGATGCTCATAAACATGAAAATCAACAAAACCATGCTTGCATGTATGCTTCAATGCTCAATTCTTCACAATTCACATATTACATGCTAGATTATGCAATTTCATAGCAATTCCCTACATGCATGCACACATGGACTTCAAACTCATCAAATACAACACAATTCTAGTTCTTGATCACCAACCAACTTGAATTCACAAAATTACAACATTGAGCTCATGAATTAAGGATTGATTACTTACTCAGGAGCTTTGATCTTTACAAATTCTAGTTGAATCTTGAGTCCAACCTTCCAATTTCACAAACTTGAGCCAAAAACACAATTTTATTTCTTTCTCCCTCTCTAGCCGACCCTTTCTCCTCTCTTATCAGCCAAGTTGAATAAAAAGATGAGTATTAAGCATGTAATGGCCCTCATATAGCCCCTCTAATTCACATTATTTTAATATTAAATAATTGAGCACTTAATTCATTAATTTAATCTAATTAATTTGATCCGAATCAATTTTCAATTAAATTTCACCGTAGGCTCTAAAAATTATGCCAATCACAATGGCGTAATCAATTTCGGGTTTTGCGGCCGATAAGGCCTTCAATTAAAATTCCAAAGCAGTTAATCAAACAGATATTCCTATGGTGAACAAATAGAAATTTAAAACCACATATTTTCATATAATTGGCACACAAAATCATATCAAACGCATAATCACATTCATAATAAGGACCAATTAGCATAATACGGAACAGGGTTGTCACATAGCTGATCCGTTATGGCCGGTTGAGAGGATTGTTCTTTCAAAGAGTCGCCGGAGTTGTGTTCCAAGGTCTTTGCCAGGGTCTCCATACCGCCACCTTGGGATGTCGCTTCTCCAATTCTAGTGTTCTTTTTGGGCGCCATGTTAAGTGAGCACCACCCTTCCCAGCAGAGTATAATGTGGGTGAGAGGTGTGGTTAGAGATAGTCTAGGAAGACGGCGGGTACTTTAATGACCTGAGATCACCGGAGGTGGAAAGGAGGAGGCCAAGGAAAGCTTGGAGAGGGAGAGGTTGGTAGTGATAGACTTTGAACACAAATATAGAGTGTGAGACTTAGTTGTATTGTTGTTGTGTCTCGCTGCATAAACGATACATTATATAGGCCACAAGAGTATTGGAGCCCAAGCAAACTATTGGACAGGTGGCTCGTTCTCCTCAACTTTGCCAGAAGTGATATAAGCCCTTCTGCCGTCTGTAACTTAACGGCAGGCGGAGAGCAACGTTTCATAGCAGGCGAAAAGTAACGTTTCGTATATGCATCGAATGATATAAATGTAAGGTCATTGTTGCCTCTTCTCCAAGCCTGGTCGAGATGGAGTTATCTTAGCAAAAAGACAACCATCTCAATGATCCCATGACCTCAGTCGCCAATCCAGTATCCGGGGGCTGATTGTATTGTTGTTTGGTCTTTGAGTGAGGTATGAAGAACCATGGGCCCTACGGGCCCATGGTGCTACTTGTTGCAAAGCTCTTCATATTTAGATATATTTGGGCTTATATGTATGCTCCCGCTTAGGCTAAGCATATAGTCTTGGTTTTGCGTAGTACCTTGGCACATGGCGCTCGTAGGGCTCGCCATATATCAAACATACGACATGCCCACGTGGTGCCTTATTGGTCTGCTACATAGGTAAGGTTTTGGTGATGTGGCACCAATAGGGCTTGCCATGTATTAGGCTTGATACAAGTACCCACAGTAACAAGATACAAAATTCAAGGAAAGCAGAGCTTAACATTTCAATCTGTCATAGAAAATATACATGTTTCTGCTTCACTTTTTGTAATCCTTTTCATAGCCACATTCATAATTCAGTTGGCCAATGCCACTGTTCCAGTCATTTATACATTCGGGGACTCAACTGTAGATGTTGAGACTAATACATACATTCTTGGGAGCTCAGCAAGAGCAGACTTTCCTTTCAATGGCGTCGACTTTACCCACTCGAGACCAACTATAAGGTTCAACAATGCCCTCAACAGTGCTGATTTTAATGGTTAGTACATAGTATTAAGAAAATGAAAAATATTCTACAAGAAACTTGCCATACTACTTATTTAAACCAACTTTGAGTTCCATAATGCTTCATTGATCAGCCAAGCTAATGGTGTTTAAGAGAAGCCCAGAACCTTATTTATTTCTTCTTAGCCTATCATCTAGCCTCAAAAGGCATAAACACAGAGGCATAAAGTTTGCTTCAGAAGGAGTCGGGCTCCTTGACACTACGAACGAAGCAATGGTTGTATATTCCCATATTCCTATCTACATATCTAGATTGAAACTTTTTGGTGCATTTTGGCGTGCTCAAATGTGATTTTTGTTCACTTCTAGCTCTCACTATCTCTTCTGATGTCAAATGCCCCATATGGAGAAACCAACAGGAGGTTTTCTCCTTGACAAAGCAGATCCAGCAATTCTTCACAGTTTACAACAATCGTGTAAAGATTACAACAATCGTATAGTAGTCATGGGTTCAGATGCGAAACAAACAATGCTCTCAAGGTCCGTTTGGTGTAGCTATTAAAACATATTATAGATTATGACTTTAATAAGAAATTGTTAATCTATTTGGTGTAACTGTTGGATTATAGATTTAAGTTACTGAGTAGTGTTTGTTAAATAAGCTGTGAAATAACTTTTTGAATTAACTTTTATTTTTTGTTATTCACTATTTGTCTACATTTCTCATAAAAAAATAATAATACAATAATGTTTCGTAGCTTGACAAATTTGGCTCGAATTGGCTCGAAAGAGTGGACTCACGCGCGGTCTTTATCTCTTGTATCTCAAACCCCCACTTCTCTATCTCTCTACTTCTTTATCTGTCTACACCCAAAGTATGAGCTCTTTCTCTCTCCTCTCAAGTCTGAAACTCTCCTCTCCACCTGAAACCCTATCGCCGTTTACCCTCCCTCATCCAACTGCCCCTCCAACGCAGACATCCGACTCCACACTCTGCTCATTCTCCTCCGACTTGGTAGTCATACTCTGGACATTATCCTTCGACTAGGTGGTCAGTGGGATACTCCTCTCATTCTCCTCTCGTTCGACTACTGTAACAAGTCCGCGAGGGCCTCAGTGCTACAGTTCGGACTCAATTTGTGTCACGGTTCTTAATCTGAACCAAAGAGTCCAAATCTAGCAAATCGCTTTGAGAAAAATAGATTTTGAAAGAAGTGCCAAAAATAGACTGCTTTGCCAGATACAGAGTCGCCACCTAAATATTTTTTATGAGGGAATTTAGGAAACCCTAACTCGGCATCAAAGGCCACGTGTCCGTCATCACCAAAGTTGCCTCGGCTCAGGAACTTGGGTACGATTGGGAAAGGTCAGCTATGAGCACCCCCTCTCGCCCGATCCGAAGATCGGCCTCTACTAACCATGATATTCGATTTTTAAAACATTATGTGTTCTTATTCCGGTTATTAGCCTAGAATTACTATGTGATGCGCACAGCAAACAAGTATAGACCAAATCGCCTAAATTGGAACAAAAAATGTCATGTTTGTTTCGAAAATGGTTTGCTACTCGCAAGTAGGCCAAAATGCAAGTTTTGCCACCCTTGAGTGGGCTTTAGAAAAGATGGTTTTGCCACTATCTAATGGGCTTAAAACTCACAATTTTAATGCATTGTTCCAATTTAAACAACTCAACCTCCACTCACAGGCATTCAAGCAGTTATATCACATAAGTAGCTAGCCTCATGGTAATCACGCTATTATGGCAGTCACTCACACACATGCGGTATGCTAAAGCATAAAAGCTTACCTAGTACTCCGAGCCAAAACAGAAACTAGTTAGTAATCATATGCATGATCCTAGTTCAAGTTAAAAATGGCTAATGCAACACAAGCAAAATGCAACTATAATAGGCTCAGCTATCCTAAAGATGGCATGTGAAATGCTACAACTAATACGTATTCAAGTTGGAATTGAAATACGAATTCAGTTAGAATGATGCGGCGAGCCCGGTGCATGTAAAACGAATGAATGGATGCAAATATGCTATCATACGGTATGCTATCATACTGTATGCTAATTAAAACATGTCTTAGACTAACCATCATAAGCTGGTAAATAAAAGAGAGAAAGACGTGGGGTTGGAAGACATGCACACACGCACGCACACTTATTACACAATTGCCCTCGCTCGGAGGGTCCGAATAAATAATATACAGTCCCAAATAAATAGTACAATCCGAATAAGTACAAAACCCTAATTAGTTAACAAATTAATTACAAAATAAATTAAATGTGAAGCTTAAAGAGACTGCCACAGCTCTACCTCGGAATGCACGAATGATGCATGCTGAACTCGCCTCGCTCGGAAACTCGCTGCCATAGCATTACTGCCTCTATTTTTACTGCCTAGCTCCTCTGAAGACTGCAAAAGTCTTAGGACAGATTCTATGCACACTGTAGAGCACCACCGGTTGAGAAGAATGGCCACCGGCCATGGGAAATAGCCACCGGCCACTGATAAAGCTATCGGCCATTAATTGATGGCCGGTCGGCACTAGAGATGGCCGGCCGGCCAAAACTTCCTGTCGGAGTCAGTTTTGACAGCAACAAAGGGCAAGCAGTGTATGGCATGGAATTTTAAGCAAATGTAAGCATGGCCACACTCCCTATCATGTAATGGACTCAAGGAAGCATGGCCCTCGACTTTCGGGCCATCAATTGTGCATGATGGCCTAAGAGGCCAAGTTTGCCATTTAATGTAAAGATGCATGCAACAAAGAGGAGATGACTGCCAACACCCTATCATGTTGGGGTCAAGGGGCTTAACGTCCGAGAGTTGAGACGTGTTTTGTCATTTGAAGTACAAACACTCCTCACCCCTCAAGTTTAGCTTGACACCCCAAACCAAACAATGCAATGCATATATACCAACTTGGCTCGAAGATGCAATATGAAGCTAAGTAAGCGAGGCACACCAAATGCAATACAATGCAACATGCAATGCAATAAACATGGATGGATACGCGATGAGACTAGCACATGGTAACACATAATGAGTCAAATATGCAATAAACATCTAACAAACATGTAATGGTGGACTCAAATAAAGGGCAAACCTCAGCCTTGCCATAAACAGTGGCCAAAGGTACTAAAATGATGATGTGAACATACCAAGCAAACATGCAAACCAATAGACCTAAGACTAGGGCATAAAGGCCAACTCTTCAAGGCATGAAAAAGATGGTAAAGGTAGGCATACAAGCATGGATTAGGGACTGAAATATCATGAGAAAGGATTCCAAAGCACTGAAATGACCCAATTAAAACATGTTTATGACTCACACCTTCAAGGCTCATAAGCCCAAATGCAAAGAGGCTACACCAAACATGGCAAATATGGTCAAAACAGCACCCAACAAACCTCAAGCATGGTAAGACATGGCTAAGAACTTCACAAAGTTAGGGCAAAACATGAGAGCATGGTGGGTTACATGTATGATGTATTTCTAGGCCAAGTAAAGGAATACAAAGCAAGTATACTAAGCATACAAGGGGCTAGGAATCCGACCAAAAACAGAGGCATATTATGACCCAACAACACTCAAAAACCTCTGAAATGAAGCCAAGAACAACTAATCATGTATGGTACCCTTATAAGCCAAAAACAAGGACACAAGAGAGATAAAGAGAGAGGGGTGTCCCTCCCCTATGCAAGACCTCAAAACCCCTTCTTCACCACTAAAAATCCACTGGATTTTAGTGGTGAGAAGGCCAATACACAAAGGCAACCAAAGCTAAAAAAGGAAGGCACAAAAAGGGCCAAATATGGCCTAAGAGGGGGAGATCGACCCCCAACACCAAAACAACCTTAATGAAGTATCTCAAGCATGCAAATATAAGACTTTTTTTAGTTATACACAAAGCTTAAATCAATATGCAAGATAGGCAAAAATCTAGTGCAAGATTGGAGAATCTAAAGTGAAAAGATTACCCTTGAAGAACCCTTGATGAACAGCAAGGCCAGCCACCTTCTTCTGGTCAAAATCAGTCCAAAAATTCAAAAACAAACCCTCAAAGCCTCTCAAGGTCGAAGTATGGTGTAATGGTGTGTGTATTAGTGCAAAACCAAGGTCAAAACACACTTTTTGGGCTTCCAAACACACACAAAGGATGAGAGAGAGAGAAATATATATATATATAGAGAGAGAGAGTATATGGCAGATGTATATGTGTAAAGCTCTGGTTTTTTGTTCTAACCCTAACAATGGAGGAGGAGAAGGTCTTATATAGGCAATACAAAGCTTGAAGCTTGTCCAAGAAGCCAAACAAAAAAGGGTCAAAGGGGGCAAAGGGGGGAAGGTTTCTTGAGGAAGCTTTGACAGCTAGGAAGCTTCTTGAGGAAGCTTTGACAAAGGGTCAAGCTTCCTCAAGAAGCTTTGACCAAAATGGTGCAAAATGTGCATAACAACCACACTATGCGTGGGGAAGGGTGTTGGTGCATTCCAGTTGGCACAGCTGGCATGCACCATGCCTGAAGGGTGCAAAAGGTGCATACCGGCCAGCAAAAGAGGTCACCGACCAAAAAAAATGCCGGCCGACCACATAAAGTGTCGACCGACCATTGGTATCAAGAAACCATGGCCGGTGGCAACAATGAATGGTCGATGAGGCAAAGGGAAGGCCGGTGGGGTGTGGGGATGGCCAACAAGCCATTCTCTGCCCCTCAAAGCAAAAGCACAAGAATTTGGTGCAAAACCAAACACAAAACAAATGAGTTGAGAGATCCTGAGGCAAGGCGC
This sequence comes from Camellia lanceoleosa, assembly GCA_025200525.1. NCBI lineage: Eukaryota > Viridiplantae > Streptophyta > Magnoliopsida > Ericales > Theaceae > Camellia > Camellia lanceoleosa. The sequence continues at coordinate 205,017,057 of CM045763.1, read as the reverse complement.
GCAACCGAGGCCTCTGGGAACTCAAAACGAACACGAACATGGATGATCACCGAGTGTTCCAACGGTGACGTCCAAGCCTTGAGGACGGTAAAAAATGGGATGTCTACAGTTGCCCCTCTTTGACAGGACTCGAAGGTCATAACAATGACGAGTGTAAATGTCAAAGCCCAGAGACGACCCATTTTTGACAAGGCCGAAGACTTAGACAAAGCATGCAAGAGAATACAAGGTATGCGCCTGAAGGCAGGGGCAAAATGCAAGACAATGCATAGAGCCGAACATGACTTATGATCATGCAAAGAAAGCTGTAACGAAGCATATCAGGCAACAGTTCTAAGCTAGCATACACCAAACTACACTACAATGCAGAAAGGGTGTAAGAAATTATGCAATTCTCAATACGTCTCACGCGGAGGATACAATACTTGTGCGGTTCGTCTGGTTGCACCAGCCTCAAATGAACCGTTCATACAATATCGTGCCTGACAAGAAAGCAAACTTAACAGGTACGATGCCGTTGGCAACATGCATAATAATGCAATCGAAAGTGCGTGACAACGCAAGTCGAGTGGGAAGCATAACAACGCTGTGAAAGCACCAACACATGTAAGTAAAGAACACGCAACAACGTACACAAGGTGTGTGAAGGAATTTTGAACACATGTAAGTAAAGCATAACGTGACAACACATGCAATGTGTATAGAAAGTTGGAATTGAACACATATAAGTAAAGCATGCGGTCTACGCAAGCAATGTGTATAGAAACTTGAAATTGAACACATGTAAGTAAAGCATGCGGTCTACGCAAGCAATGTGTATAGAAACTTGAAATTGAACACATGTAAGTAAAGCGTGCGGTCTACGCAAGCAATGTGTATAGAAACTTGAAATTGAACACATGTAAGTAAAGCAATGCACGCATGCACGCAATGTGGTATAAAAGGAATTTGAACACATGTAAGTAAAGTATAACGTGACAACACATGCAATGTGTATAGAAACTTGGAATTGAACACATGTAAGTAACGCAATGCACGCATGCACGCAATGTGGTATAAAAGGAATTTGAACACATATAAGTAAAGCAATGCACGCATGCACGCAATGTGTATAAAGGGAATTTGAACACATATAAGTAAAGTAATGCACGCATGCACGCAATGTGTATAAAGGGAATTTGAACACATATAAGTAAAGCAATGCACGCATACACGCAATGTGTATGAAAAGAAATTGAACACATATAAGTAAAGCAATGCACGCATGCACACAATGTGTATGAGAGGAATTTGAAATATGGTAAAGATAAGTCATTCAATGATATTGAAACGCAAAGCACTGCAACGCAGCATAATTGAGGTGATTTGTGGAGTTCACAAGATACAAAAAGGATGCGGGAGGGGGAATTCCTCGTACGTATGGAGCATCGCTCAGAGCAGACACAATTTGAGGTCAACTCGGGGGTCTATAAATGTTCTGAAGGTGTACTTCCTTGCACTGCTTCAAGAAATGAAGGTGGCCAAACCATACAATTGATCAAACAAGAGCGCGAGAGATGTATTGGTCACAAGGGAGGGGCTACCGGTATCAACCCTAATACTTTGCTGCCCTACTCCTTCTTTTGCTTTACTTTCCTTTTTACTGGTAGTTCAAGCACATTGCACTGCCTCAGGTAGTTTTTTTTTTTTTTTTTTAAGAGAAACTGTATATGTTTGCAAAATACGTGATGGAAATGAAACTACCTTTTTGTTCAAAATGTGTTGCATTTGTACGTCTTATGCATTGTATCACACGTCATCACATAACAATGTGAATGAAAATTGTTTGAAAATAGAGCATTCGCATCGTGATAATCAGGTAGTGAACCAATTTACAACTCGATAAGCAAAACAAAGAGACTTGACATAACCAACCAAGCGTGAGTACAACTCGATAAGCACATTAGAGGTTTAAAGAGAGTGACATACAACTCAATAAGCAAATATACAACAACTCGATAAGCAAATATGTGTAACTCCGCAAGAATTGATCACTAGAGGGCATTGGAGGTGGTGGAATTCCCCAATTCTTAGCATAAACAGCTCAGAGAACAAGGAAGGAGACCACCGGCCAGAGATAAAGGCCGTCGGCCGTGAGAAATGGCCATCGGCCAGCATCTTTGATTCATCGGCCAAAAGTGGTGGCCGGTCGGCACTATATTTGGCCGGCTGACCATGAATTGTCAGAACCAACAGAATGCTGACATTTGTCCTCCACTCAACCTTATCTTCTACAAACAGGCCTCAGCTTCGTGGTTCTCCTCAATTCACCATCGATTTGCCCCAAATGGAAGCGCTTCTTGCCCAAAACCTCACAACTTGGATTAACAACTTGGATGGCTTGGAAAAGCTGAATTTCAGGGGTTTCGGCATAAACGCACTATTCACCTTGAGTCGTACCCCGCTGCACTTTCCGTTTTTCCACGCCGCGGCAAGGTTTTGGAACCCGGTGACACATGTTTTTAGCTTCGGCGGGCAAGTGGTATGTCCTACCTTTGAAGATTTTCAAGCTTTAATGGAGTCCGAGCGCAATGAAGAGATCCTGCCCCAACTCCGTTTTGGCCATGCCCAAGCCTTAGGACAAATGTGTGGGCTCTCAATACTGGCCTTTCGATCTACGATTTGTGTGAGAATCTTTGGATATTAGAGTTTGATTCTTTTTTTTAAGTGCGGTGACCATGCGGCGATCATTGGCAAGGTTTTCGGTAACATGCACTTTGTTTGTGCATGCTATCTCATTTCTTACTTGCCTCGGGTTCTGGAGGATCTAGCGTCCGATTGATTGAAGTTGCCCAAGGTTTGAAGGAGGGTAAGAGTTGCATCGCCATGACTTTGGCTGAGACGTTGATGGGCTTGGATGCTTTCTATCGTCGCGAAACAACCAAATTTGCGGGGAGTCCACTATTACTGCAGGTAAAGTTTCCCGCCCAATCTCTCATATGCATTGCTCACATCACTCGGCCCTCAAGCTCGATTTTTCTCACAAAACCCTTTTCTTACTTTTCTCTCATCGTACACCTCTCTATTCTTTATTCTCTCATTTTTCATCCCTTCCCAGGTGTGGTTGATGGACAAGTTGCAGGTTGTGGACTCTTGCCCAGCTTACTCAGCCCGTGGTTACTTCTTCAGGCAATGCCTAGTCGACGCCCTTGATGAGGGTTGGTGGTTTGACTGGATACGTAGCTTGTCCGCGGATCGCATTGCTTGGCGATGTCCTTGGCTTCATCTACCAGCAATGAGCTACAGCATGACTCGCCAACCTGGGATTCAGCTGATTGGCTTGACTCACTGTGTCTTCTATTTTTCGTTTCGGATCTGGCGTCAGTTCGGTCATGACCAGACTTGTCCACCAGAAGAGATAGAATATCCAACAGATTCCGTCCGAGGCGCAGCTTGTCTTATGCTACAAAGATGGGGAACTAGAGAGCTCCTGGCCCCCGCTCCTACTTTCAGTTGCACTTTGTCTGATGAGTGCTTAGATTTGCTTAATGAAGAGGCACAGGTCGGGCCCAGCTTGGCATCAGAGGCTTCGACCAGCTCTGGGAGGGGGCGCAGGGACACCTGACTTATCCATGCCCCGAATTTATTGCTTTATTAGTACTTTCAAGTTTTCCTTATGAATGTAATAAAAAGCAACTTCAATTTGTATGCAAGAGCAGGAGAACTCTGTATTGAAATCAATGAAATTGAAGGTTGTGGTACTGAAAATTTCCCGTTTTGGTCCAGAAATTGTCTTAGTTGTAAAAAGATTATTTTGAACAAAGTCAACTTTTATTAAAACTTTTCAAAACTATTTTCGATATGGATCAAAATCGGACACGCCCGAGATTTGTCACTGAGATGCACAACCCCGGATCCCAGCAACTGGAAAGTTGCCCCTAGTTTGAATAGTACCGCGGCACTACACAGCAACGGAAAGTTGCCCCTAGTCTGAATAGCACTGCACCAGAGATCATGATGAATACTGATAGACAAAGATGACCGAGATGATCAAATGGACAGAGTTGATCAGGGAAAAGTTTATGGCTGAACTCCGAGACGAAGTTGCCTACGTATCCCAAAGATGGGAATCAAGCCTTACGTAGTTCAGGCTCGGGTTCACTCGAGTATTTTCACTCTCCTTTTGCGCTCTAACTTTTGCCAAGGCTGCCCTTTGCGGGTTTTCAACCTTGCGAGCTCAATTTTTATTATTTTAAATTTTTTGTGCTCTGTGTTTTGCCTAGGTCGCCCTTTTGGGTTTTCGGCCTAGCGAGCCTCTCAAGGGTAATATTTCTTCAACTTGTCCATATTGATCGGTTGTGAGAACTCTAGGCCATCTAGATCCATCAGAACCACAGCTCCACCTGACCAGATAGACTTAATAACGTAGGGACCAGTCCAATTGGGCCTGAACTTGCCCCTTGGATCGTGGATGGGAGCTCGGTTGTCCTTGAGTACCAAATCTCCTTCCTTTAGATTCCTAGACTTAACCTTCTTGTTGAAAGCCCGAGCAATTCTGCGCTGATAACCTTGAACATGGTACAGTGCCTTCAATCTGCGCTTGTCAAAGAGCATGAGTTCTTCAAACCTGCTCTGCTGCCAATCCGCTTCGACTATTTGACACTCAGCCAATATTCGCAATGACGGAACCTCAATCTCAATAGGCAGAACGGCCTCCATCCCATAGACTAATGAATACAGAGTCGCCCCAGTAGAAGTTCTGATTGAAGTCCGATAGCCCCATAGAGCAAAAGGTAACTTATCTGGCCAGTCCCGGTAGGTTTCCACCATCTTTTGCAGTATGTGCTTGATATTCTTGTTGGTGGCCTCGACCGCTCCATTGGTTTGCGGCCGATAGGTAGATGACTTATGAAAAGCCACGTTGTATTTTTCCAACAAATCAATCACTTCCTTCTTGAAGTGGGAACCGTTATCTGAAATTATCTCGTTTGGGACTCCGTAGCGATAGATGATGTTGTTTCGGATAAACTTCGCAACATGTGAAGCCTTCAACACCGCAACATGTGAAGCCTTCAACACCGCATAGGATTGGGCCTCGACCCATTTTGTAAAATAATCTATCGCGACCAAGATGAACTCATGCCCATTCGACCCCTTCGGAGTGACAACCCCGATCACATCGATTCCCCAGACTGAAAATGGCCATGGCGAAGTCATATTGTACAGTTTTGACGGTGGAATGTTCATGCAATTTACATGAATTTGACATTTGTGGCATCGCCGAACAAAACCGATACAATCCTCCTCCATGGTGGACCAGTAGTAACCCTGTCTGAGGATCTTCCGTGCCAACATTACCCCGTTCATATGCGCACCGCATTCCCCTCCATGGATGGCCTCCATTAGGCGCTTCAATTCTTCGGCATCGACACACAGCTTATGCATTCCCAGATGACCTCTTTTATACAGCATACCCCCACAGATGATGAACTGAACGATCATTCTTCTGATTGCCCTTTTATCCTTGGCATTTACCTCTGGCGGGTACGTCTCTTTCTCCAAGAAGTTCCAAATGTCGTAATACCAGGGGTTGTCGTCCTGAGCCTCATCTATAGTAGCAATTGATTCATACACTAGCACAAACTTCTGGTCAATGATGACTGGACGCATCCGAACTCCAAACGGGATGTCTATCATGGAAGATAGAGTTGCTAAAGAATCTGCGAACCTGTTGTTTTCTCTTGCTAGATGAGCGAAGTTTAGCTTTTCAAACCGAGGAATTAACAAAACCAAGGCCTGGTGGTACATTATCATCTTTTCTTCCTTGACTTTCCAATCTCCTTTTGCTTGAGACACAACAAGGTTCGAGTCCCCAATGACGTCCAACCGTCTTGCCCCTAGTTCCAAGGCTGCTTCTAGACCGGCAATGCATGCCTCATATTACGCCGTTGTTCGAGACCTTGAACGAGTTTGAATGCTAAAGGGATACGGGAATTGTCGGTGCTATCGAACACTCTTATCCCATACCGTCTTGATTTGGCCTCAGTCAAAGTACATAAATCAAGTTTCAACATCGATGTGCAAAATGGCTTCATCTGGGAATAAGTACTCAACTGCTTCACCCTCTTCCACTAGATGGTCGGCTAAGAATTCCGCCATTGCTCTTCCCTTGCCTGACTTACGTGACACATATTTCAGATCGAATTCGGTGAGCAACAGCAACCAACGAGCTAGCCTACCGTAAGTCTTTGGTTTCTCGAAAAGATATTTGATGGGATCGAGTCGTGAAACCAACATTACGGAGTGAGCTAACGGTAGTGCCATGACTTCTGGTAGCCCATACCAAAGCTAACCAAGCCTTCTCCAACGGTGTGTAGCGAGTCTCATACTCTAGCATTTCTTGCTCAGATAGTAGATGGCTCTCTCCACTTTGTCCTCTGATTCTTGCGCGAGCATGCAGCCCATTGTAGTCTCAGTTACTGAAAAGTACAATATCAACGGTTTCCCCGGCTCCGATGGTGACAACACGAGTGAGTTTTGTAAGTATTTCTTGATTTGTTCAAAAGCAGCTTGGCATCGGCCATCCCATTGGAATTTCTTTCCTTTCTTCAGGAGACCAAAAAGTGGTTCACAAGTCAAGGTTAATTTTGAAATAAATCGTCTTATGAATTGCACTTTACCCAGAAAGCCTCGCACCTCTTTTTTAGTCATTGGTGGTGGCATTTCTAAGGTGGCCTTGATTTTGGAAGGGTCGACTTCGATGCCCCTTTGTGTAATTACAAACCCCAGCATTTTTCCCGCTGTAACACCAAACGTACATTTCTGAGGATTCAGCCGCAGCTGAAATTCTCTGATCCTTTGGAAAAACTTTTGCAAGGCGGTGTAGTGGCCCTCTCTTTCTTTGGACTTGACAATCATGTCATCCACGTACACCTCAACCTCTTTATGGATCATGTCATACAATATCGTGGTCGCGGCCCGTTGATAAGTAGCTCCAACGTTCTTCAACCCAAATGGCATCACTCTGTAGCAGTAAGTCCCCCACGGGGTAGTGAAGGCAGTCTTTTCCCGGTCTTCAAGTGCCATCACTATCTGATTGTAGCCTGAGAAACCATCCATAAACGAGAGCAAAGCATGCCCCGCTGTAAAGTCCACTAACTCATCGATATGCGGCAAGGGAAAGTTGTCCTTCGGACTAGCTCTGTTCAAATCCCTAAAATCCACGCACACCCGAATCCTGCCATCTTTCTTTGGCACCGGAACAATGTTGGCTAACCACGTTGGGTATTCGGATGCCAGCAGGAAGCCTGCATCGATTTGCTTAGTGACCTCTTCCTTAATCTTGATGGCCGGTCGGGCGGATCCTACGAGTTTCGCTTTGACAGTCAGCCTCGGGGTCAAGAGGATCGGTCTTGTACAATCTCAAGATCGATTCCAGGCATGTCTTCGTAGGACCACGCGAAAACATCTTTGAAATCTTTTAATAAAACGACTAAGCGCTCGCGTTCCTCTGAAGACAACGTGGACCCGATCTGGACCAGCCGCGGGTCCTTCTCAGTACCAATATTCACAATAGTGATTTCATCAACTAAAGGTTTAACAAATCTTTCCTGCTCTTGATCAATTAATCGTTGCAAAATCGGAGAAATTTCTTCCTCATCGTTTTTGTCCAAATTTTGAAAGTCTTGATTCAAGCAATATATCAAAGGCACAGAAAAGTACTCAGAAACCACATCCATATCATTCTCATTATGTACTTCCAAACCGTTCAATTCTTCTATTACAACAGACTCGAAAAAGAAAGAAAAAGACGACCTAGACAGGACTGTGGCATCCGGGTTATCACCCCCAGGAATACCAAACTCAGACTCAGTTGAGCTGGAACCTGATTCCGACTCACAAGACTCGGTGGAATCAAATTCCAGCCCACTACCTGACCCGATACTGCTCAACAAGAATCCCTCCTCGTATTGCCAAACAAGGGAGGGTGCGATAGATGTATCCAAAATAGTTGATGGTAGGCCCATAGCCATTTCATTCCCGATCATGGACACCGAGAAGTTATCCCCCAAGCACTTCTGTTCGATCAGAGGATCTGAAAGTAGATATGCCAGTTCTACCCTCATTTCAATCTCAACGTCCTCAGACTCCAATTGTTTGCTCTGTTCAACCTCAACTGTCGGGTCTGTCTGCTCTTTGGCAACATCATCCCCAGGTAATTGCAGGTCGAAGAAGATCTCGAACCTCGGCACGCGCTTCCTCTTTGCGTTCAACCACGGCTCCGGAAAGCCACGGAATGGAAAATCCTTCCCTTCCCGGACGAAGCGTCTGTTTAGGGTACCCTGGATGGGCCGGTGCATCAACTCAAAAGGTTTGCCCATTTGTTTCACTCTGGGTCTTCCGGCCATTTCCTTCCCCTTTCTTACCCAATCCTCTTTGGTGGGCAAATAACCCAAGCCAAAGGTATGGGGGTTGTGTGGCACTTCGGCCAATGTTACGACGCCCTTCTGGCCACTCTTTCCCAATCCCATCCCGGGGATGTGTTGGAGCTTGTTCATGAGGTATATTGCTTGAGCACTAACATATACCCCCTCGTTAGCAACCATGATGTTCTGTACAACCCGAGCCTCAGCCAAGGTAAAACCTAATATGAGCACATCCTCCATACCATGCTCAATTTCTAAAACAGGCATAGATACTTCCGGTGGTGGATGAATCGATGAATTTCCAAAAACAATGGCTACTCCCTTCCCATAGGGATATTTCACCATTTGATGTAACGTGGAGGACACCGCCTTTACCTGATGCAGCCATGGCCGCCCCAAACGCAGGTTGAAGGTTGCAGGAACCTCTAAGACATGGAAATTTATCTCATGCTGTCCTGGCCCCACTTTAGTCTGAATTTTCACCGTCCCCATGACTTCCCTACTCGTGTTGTCGTATGTCAATTACAGGCATTGGTACAAAATCCGCGGTTTTCGGACCGATCGATATATCTTTGTTCTTCTTAGAAGCGACGTTGATGGCTGATCCGGTATCGACAAGAACCACCGGTATCCATTTATTCTTACACTCCACGGAGATGTAGAGTGGCTTGTTATGGTTTGCCCCCTCAGGTGGCAGTTCCTTGTCAGAAAAAGTCAGCATCGGGGTAGCCCCTCCCAGAAAGACTAATCCCACCAGCTATTCTGGCGTGGTTTCTATCGAAAGCTTGGCCTTGTCCATGGCCGATAGGGGCCCGGCTTTGTCTGTACTCGTGATGCCATAGCGACCCCCAAATGGAGATGTCTGCTTGTATCTTTTTTAACTGTTTGAGCACAGCCTCCTCTTCAAGTTGTTTCTCCTTCTGTTTCTCAGTCTCCCAGTCTTTCCCAGAAGCCTCTGGTTGATCTAGGTGCGAGGGTTTGAAGTACCGCCCGCTCCTTGTCATATGGTCAACTTCTCCAATATACCAGGTGTCGTCGGGTTGGTTGTTTCCCCAATCTTCGTCCATGTGGGCAAGACATAAATCGTCGTTCTCCCACCACATTCCATCTACAGCCGACAGACACCTGTCCGGCTCTGGTATGACTGTTCTCATACTCGCAATACCTTCCATCCCTATGCTCGCAACATCCTCTGTTTCTGTGCTCGTAGCGGTTTCAATCCTCACATAAGCCTTAGCCTTCCTGATTCTCTCAGAATCTTCAAATCTTTCCTGTTCCGACTGTGTTAATACAGCTGGCTGTTCGATAATCCCTGTATTCAAGATGCTCCAATCCTTAGCGAAATTCTTCGTACCGGCGCTCTCCGGCAATGTACTCTGACTTTCGGCCCTTCCGACCTCAACTGATACCCTCGCCCCTACCGGGCCCCGTTCTGGTTGGAACTCTTCCACCACATCCGATTGATCATCCAGCCATCCAGTGGCCTCTGCCGATTCCTTGTAATCGAACCAGTTGACTGCCACGCCCCTTGATTCTTGGTCATCGAAAAACTGTAGGTTGGCCAAGTCCTCTTCTACGGCCGTCAAATCATCCGTCCCCTGCTCAAATCTATCCCCCTGGATCACACACAGTTCTGCTCTCTCTGGCAATTCTATACTTGGTTCAGGCTGGCCTACTGACAGGATGTAATCACTCGGATCGTAGGCTTCCCCAGCAAAATTTCCAGACTGCTCAAACCCCGACTCAACAGTTACATCCTTCTCCGCAAACTCCCCTATGCTCTCTTCAACAGCCACCTCTACTGGCTCAGGTTGGGTTGTAGAGATGTCCAGCATGCACAAAAAGTCAGTGCAGTCGGGAAAAAGCACCTCCGGCTTAGGTAGATGGGAAGGAGTAATATAGATGCTAGGATCGTAAGACACGACCCCCGTCTGGATACAGTTAATTCTTTTGGGAGGTGGAGCTTGGCTGTGTGTAGGGAGTGGGTTGGTTGTAACATTAGGTTTCTCGGGAGGCATAATCACCCCGTTATCGATGAGATCTTGAATCTCATGATGTAATCGGTAGCACAGGTCGGTATCATGACCGTGCTATTGGTGAAATGCACAATACTTGGCTGGATTGTGGGTAGGGAGAAGTTTTTCCAGTAATGGTCGTGGCTCTAGGGGCTTCAAGTGCCCTTTTCTGATTAAAACCCCTAGAGCTTTGGACAGGGGCATATATAGTGGAGAGAAGGTTCTTGTATTTTTGGGTGGGTATTTGGCTATTTGTGGATGGCTTCCAGACGCACCGGAAAATGGCGTGGCTGCCATGGTTCTTGGAGGGGGGTTGGTGGTGACCATACTTACTTCGGAGGTCCTGGTGATTGTAGCGTCGCTCAGGTCCGCATTAGTGTTGCGGTTGAAAGTTCTTCGGGGTTGTTCCCGGTCATTATCAATTAAGCCTTGCTTCAATGCAGCCTCAATCTGTACCCCCATTTCATGTAAATCGGAAAAGGTAGGAAATGGGAGTATAATCATCTTCTGCATTAACTTCGGCTGAAGATTGCGCACAATCATCCGAATCTGATCTTTGTTTGTGGGCCTTAAGGTCATCATCAAAGCCTTGGCCCTCCATCTAGTCACGAATTCTGAGAAGCTCTCTTTGGGCTCTTGCCTCGTCGTCTCGAGATCACGAGTCGTGATCTCAATTTGTGTATTATATGAGTATTGCGCGATGAAGGCCTCGGCCATCTCGTCCCACTTTCTCTTGATGTCATCTTCTAATTTAGCATACCATATGGCCACCACACCCGACAGGGTCCAGCCAAATAAAGACAGCTTCTGCAGTCTAGTGAGGCCCATTGGCCTTAAAACATCTGAAAACAATCTTAGGTGCACCATGGGGTCCCCAGACCCATCAAACCGGTTGATATGAGGCATTTTGAATTTGTCAGGCAGCGTCACGGCTGCGTCAGTATATCCATCTTCAATGTCAGGGATGGTCTTAACTCCCTGGGATCTCTTGAACAGCTTTTCAAGCTTGCTCAACTTCAGTGCTATGGGATCCGTCTTGAACTCAAAGGGAGAGTTCGGCAGGTTGGTGGGTGTTTTGGATAACTGGGGTTGGATTTGGGGTAGGATCGGGGGTGGAGGTGGTCCTGTGGGAATATCCGTATCATTCTGAACATTAGCTGTCTCCCCGAGGGTTGGAACTCCCGGCGGGGGAGGAACTTGCTGCGAAGCAGATGCTCCATTTTGCTGTTGTAACCTCACGATTAACTCTACTTGTTCATTTATAACCGTGGCCTGTTGCTTGGCAAACTCTGCCTATTAGACAGCATCCTGCTGCATCATTTTCATGCTCTCCTGAAGCTGGCGCACCATCTCCTCTAAGCTGGCCATACTGTTCTGTCTTACTGAATTATCGGTATATGTTCCCTTTCTGTGGGAGAAGCAGAATCCTGATCCCTACTGTACACAGGTGGGGTAGACAAAGCCCTCTGTACTGACTGCTGAACTGATGCCCTCTGCCTAGCTGTCCTCTGTCTAGTAACCGGGGGTAGAGAGTGCTACACTAGTTGTCCGTCTACCAGATCCTCAGAACGATGAAGTCGACGACCTCTAGTCTAGAGTGCTTGGGGAATGTCTACTAGGTCAGAAGCAATTGTGCTCGACTACCCTAGTAAAAAGATAAATAAAGCGTATAAATAAACAGACAATCGGACAGCGTAACAACGTAAAATAAACACAACACACAGCTGGGTACAACAAATTGCCAACAAGCTGAATGTACTGTTTCTTAATCACTGATCACGGTTTCCAAACTGTCCCAAAAACTAATACCCTCAAGTAAAACTAATTTCCCACATGCTGATGCCCGCAGAGCTGATACCCAGACTTGCAAACTGATACATGCATTCCTGTAGAGATACACTCTAAAAGCACATAGCAAGTAAAAGAGAACCAAAACACCCCTATGTTGGGGTAGGGTTTCCCTATCCTATTTTGTCAGGAGCTAGGGTTTCACTACGCACGCAGCGGTTTCAAACAACCTATAATCGGGTAAGCAACCTATCCTAGCTTGGAATGGTCACTATGGATTTCGAATATGCACTAGGTCGAATGGTCGAAAGGGTGCCCTGGTAAAACCGGGGTTTGTGTTCCCATACTGGCAGAGCCCGCAACCGGTCAGCCTTATGGCATGCTTTGACAAAGTCAAGCCTCCAGCAGACCGCTCAGGAATAGCAGATGGCCAACACGGTGTCCTAGGCGCACCAATGCACATGCAATGCAAAGAGACACATAAGCGAAATCAAAACAGGATATCACGAGTTCGAGTCAAGCTCTCCATTTCCCCAGCAAAGTCGCCAGAAACTGTAACAAGTCCGCGAGGGCCTCAGTGCTACAGTTCGGACTCAATTTGTGTCACAATTCTTAATCTGAACCAAAGAGTCCAAATCTGGCAAATCGTTTTGAGAAAAATAGATTTTGAAAGAAGTGCCAAAAATGGACTGCTTTGCTAGATACAGAGTCGCCACCTAAATATTTTTTATGGGGGAATTTAGGAAACCCTGACTCGGAGCCAAAGGCCACGTGTCCGTCATCACCAAGTTGCCTCGGCTCGGGAACTTGGGTACGATTAGGGAAGGTCAACTATGAGCACCCCCTTTCGCCCGATCTGAAGATCGGCCTCTACTAACCATGATATCCGATTTTGAAAACATTATGTGTTCTTATTCTAGTTATTAGCCAAGAATTACTATGTGATGCGCACAGCAAATAAATATAGACCAAATCACCTAAATTGGAATAAAACATGTCATGTTTGTTTCGAAAATGGTTTGCTACTCACAAGTAGGCCAAAATGCAAGTTTTGCCACCCTAGAGTGGGCTTTAGAAAAAATGATTTTGCCACTATCTAGTGGGCTTAAAACTCACAGTTTTAATGCATTGTTCCAATTTAAACAGCTCAACCTCCACCCACAGGCATTCAAGCAGTTATATCACATAAGCAGCTAGCCTCATGGTAATCATGCTATTATGGCAGTCACTCACACACATGCGGTATGCTAAAGCATAAAAGCTTATCTAGTACTCCGAGCCAAAACAGAAACTAGTTAGTAATCATATGCATGATCCTAGTTCAAGTTAAAAATGGCTAATGCAACACAAGCAAAATGCAACTATAATAGGCTCGGCTATCCTAAAGATGGCATGTGAAATGCTACAACTAACACGTATTCAAGTTGGAATTGAAATACGAATTCAGTTAGAATGATGCGCCGAGCCCGGTGCATGCAAAACAAATGAATGGATGCAAACATGCTATCATACTGTATGCTAATTGAAACATGTCCTAGACTAACCATCATAAGCTGGTAAATAAAAGGCAGAAAGACGTGGGGTTGGAAGACATGCACACACGCACGCACACTTATTACACAATTGCCCTCTCTCGGAGGGTCCGAATAAATAATATACAGTCCCAAATAAATAGTACAATCCGAATAAGTACAAAACCCAAATTAGTTAACAAATTAATTACAAAATAAATTAAATGTGAAGCTTAAAGAGACTGCCACAGCTCTACCTCGGAATGCGCGAATGATGCATGCTGAACTCGCCTCGCTCGAAAACTCACTGCCATAGCATTACTGCCTCTGTTTTTACTGCCTAGCTCCTCTGAAGACTGCAAAAATCTTAGGACAGGTTCTATGCACACTGTAGAGCACCACCGGCTGAGAGGAATGGCCACCGGCCATGGGAAATAGCCACCGGCCACTGATAAAGCTATCGGCCATTAATTGATAGCCGGTCGGCACTAGAGATGGCCGGCCAGCCAAAACTTCCTGCAAGAGTCAGTTTTGACAGCAACAGAGGGCAAGCAGTGTATGGCATGGAATTTTAAGCAAATGTAAGCATGGCCACACTCCCTATCATGCAATGGACTCAAGGGAGCATGGCCCTCGACTTTTGGGCCATCAATTATGCATGATGGCCTAAGAGGCCAAGTTTGCCATTTAATGTAAAGATGCATGCAACAAAGAGGAGATGAATGCCAACACCCTATCATGTTGGGGTCAAGGGGCTTGAAGACCGAGAGTTGAGACGTGTTTTGTCATTTGAAGTACAAACACTCCTCACCCCTCAAGTTTGGCTTGACAACCCAAACCAAACAATGCAATGCATATATACCAACTTGGCTCGAAGATGCAATATGAAGGTAAGTAAGCAAGGCACGCCAAATGCAATGCAATGCAACATGCAATGTAATAAACATGGACGGATACGCGATGAGACCAGCACATGGTAACACATAATGAGTCAAATATGCAATAAACATCTAACAAACATGTAATGGTGGACTTAAACCATAAAGGGTAGACCTCAGCCTTGCTATAAACAGTGGCCAAAGGTACTAAAATGATGATGTTAACATACCAAGCAAACATGCAAACCAATAGACCTAAGACTAGGGTATAAAGGCCAACTCTTCAAGGCTTGAAAGAGATGGTAAAGGTAGGCATACAAGCATGGATTAGGGACTAAAATATCATGAGAAAGGATTCCAAAGCACTGAAATGACCCAATTAAAACATGCTTATGACTCACACCTTCAAGGCTCATAAGCCCAAATGCAAAGAGGCTACACCAAACATGGAAAATATGGTCAAAACAGCACCCAACAGACCTCGAGCATGGTAAGACATGGCTAAGAACTTCACAAAGTTAGGGCAAAACATGAGAGCATGGTGGGTTACATGTATGATGTATTTCTAGGCCAAGTAAAGGAATACAAAGCAAGTATACTAAGCATACAAGGGGCTAGGAATCCAACCAAAAACAGAGGCATATTATGACCCAACAACACTCAAAAACCTCTGAAATGAAGCCAAGAACAACTAATCATGTATGCTACCCTTATGAGCCAAAAACAAGGACACAAGAGAGATAAAGGGAGAGGGGTGTCCCTCCCCTATGCAAGACCTCAAAACCCCTTCTTTACCACTGAAAATCCACTGGATTTCAGTGGTGAGAAGGCCAATACACAAAGGCAACCAAAGCTCAAAAAGAAAGGCACAAAAAGGGCCAAATAAGGCCTAAGAGGGGGAGATCGACCCCCAATACCAAAATAACCTTAATGAAGTATCTCAAGCATGCAAATATAAGACTTTTTTTAGTTATACACAAAGCTTAAATCAGTATGCAAGATAGGAAAAAATCTAGTGCAAGATTGGGAAATCTAAAGTGAAAAGATTACCCTTGATGAACAGCAAGGCCAGCCACCTTCTTCTGGTCAAAATCAGTCCAAAAATTCAAAAACAAACCCTCAAAGCCTCTTACGGTCAAAGTATGGTGTAATGGTGTGTGTATTAGTGCAAAACCAAGGTCAAAACACACTTTTTGGGCTTCTAAACACACACAAAGGATGAGAGAGAAAGAGAAATATATATATATATATATAGAGAGAGAGTATATGGCAGATGTATATATGTATAAGCTCTGATTTTTTGTTCTAACCCTAACAATGGAGGAGGAGGAGGAGGTCTTATATAGGCAATACAAAGCTTGAAGCTTCTTCAAGAAGCCAAACAAAAAAGGGTCAAAGGGGGCAAAGGGGAGAAGGCTTCTTGAGGAAGCTTTGACAGCTGGGAAGCTTCTTGAGGAAGCTTTGACAAAGGGTCAAGCTTCCTCAAGAAAGTTTGACCAAAAGGGTGCAAAAGGTGCATAACAACCACACTATGCACGGGGAACAGTGTTGGTGCATTCCAGCTGGCACAGCTGGCATGCACCATGCCTGAAGGGTGCAAAAGGTGCATACTGGCCAGCAAAGAGGTCACCGGCCAAAAAAAATGCCGGCCGGCCACATAAAGTGCTGACCGGCCATTGGTTTCAAGAAACCATGGCCGGTGGCAACAATGAATGGCCAGTGAGGCAAAGGGAAGGCCGGTGGGGTATGGAGATGGCCAACAAGCCATTCCCTGCCCCTCAAAGCAAAAGCACAAGAATTTGGTGTAAAACCAAACACAAAACAAACGAGTTGAGAGATCCTGAGGCAAGGCGCGCAGCCGAGGCCTCTGGGAACTCAAAACAAACACGAACATGGATGATCACCGAATGTTCCAACGGTGACGTCCAAGTCTTGAGGACGGTCAAAAATGGGGTGTCTACAACTACGTTCATCCGACTCCTTTCACTGACTGAAACTTGTCATACGTCGAATTACCGACCAATTGAAAACGAATCGTAGGTACGTCCCGACATCGCTAAACTAGAGTTTCAAGATTCAAGAAATTGGGGTTTCGTGTTTGGTTTCTCAATTGGTTTGATTTCTAGTCTTTGGGTTATAGAGTTAGTTCTTGTGATATGTTCAAATTAATTGTGGTGATGTGCTAGTTCGGATGTTCATTTCCAGACATTTATTTTATTTTATTTTTATGCTGAAATTTTCCCCGATGATTGTTGCTACTACATATTAGTTTATTGTTGAAGTTTTTTCCCAAGAATGTTTGCTACTAACATCCTGTTTTGCCACTGAATTTGTTGCCACTAATGTTATGTTGCTACATGTTGGTTTGCTTCGTATGTTTGGTCAAGAATTTATGGTGGTAAACATTGTTTTGCTGCTGAAATTTTGTTTGGCAATCCATGTCAATTTAACAGCCTTACATTTCTCCAACTCATATCTTCCTCCAAGAACTGTTAATGATCTTCTTCACCTTTGTTTGGCTTCTTAATTGGTGGTTCCATATTCCTTTCTTACTGCTGCATCCTTGTAGTACAATTACTGATTCATAATTACATTAACAGTTCGTGGAGGTATTTAGTATGGATGTAATTACTGATGGTTTAGGATTTGGGGGTGTTTAGTTTTGATAGTTTGGCAAGTTCAAATAGCTGGAATCAATAGTACAATTTTGGGCTTTGCAACTAAGAAGTCATATTGAATAGGCAAACAAGGCTTGTGAAAAAGAAATGGTGAAAAAGAAATACACTGTCAAGCACCTATTATTGAATAGGCAAACACTAAGAATCCATCTTTTTGAGTGTTTTGGAAATGCAAGTGAAAAAGAAATTGTTTTAGCCTAATCACTTCAGATTGCATAGAAAAATATTGAGGAAATTGTGTAAACTTTAGTTGTTGCTGAGCTGCATCTGTGCTGCACAGCGTAGCGAATCCTTTTGAATTTCCAAAGCCCTAAGACTGCAGGAAAGGCGAAACATGAAAGACCAAGAATCACCATTGAGTAACACAAAGAAGAGTTTGGCATGATAATCTGATTCTTATTTACAGGATTCCTAGTGTTTGTTTCCTTTCTTTCTTATTTATAGTAAAGTATAGTTGAATCATCATCTTCTACTAATAGGTAAAACAGCTTGAGAGATAAAAAAAAATAGAAAGAACGTCATCTTCTACTAATCGGTGGTTAAATCTGTTGGTATTTTTTATGCAGATAAAAAAATGGCTTCATCTTCTACTAATAATACGAACATAAGATTAAAGCCAAGGTTTTGTAATTGTAGAAGAACAGCTTCCATACGTATAGTACGAACTAATCAGAATGGAAATGAAGTACATGTCTATTTTGTTTGCCCAAGAAAATATGTAAGTACCTGTTATATAAATGAATCTGTTACTTTTTACAAATTTCATTTGTCCTTTATTGATTAACTGATTCTTGTCCATTGTAGACTGCGAACGAATACTGCAATTACTTCAGGTGGTTCGCAGAAGATGACGACGACGACGACGACGACATTACCTCCACAATCCAAGCCAATGCTGGACCTCAGACAAATTTAAGAACAGAAGAAATTAATGATCTAAGGAGAAGGCTTGGTGAGCATGATAGAAGGCTTCAAAGGATGGAGAAGATTTTCAAGGCAATGACTTATGTCATTGTATTTTGTGTATTTTTGTACTTTATCATGTAAATGACTCGGTTGTTAGGTTTTGGAACATGCTATGAATGTAATCTACTTTTCTACTTGTTTTGTAATTTTTTTTATTTTTTTTTGTGCTTAAAAATCCGATGGTTTGAAAAAAACAAGTGTATAATTGGTTTGTTTGAGATGAAATGTATTGAATGAACAGTGTGTGAAATCTGTTGAATTATGTTGGTTGCTTAACAGTGTGCATTATATGTGATGGTTTGAAAAAACAGGTGTATTGATTAACAATGTGTTGACTTAACAGGTGCTTGACAATGTATCTTTTTGGACAATGGTTGAACAGTTTGAATTGAAATGTGTTAGATGAACAGGTTGAACAGGTTGAATAACAAGGTGTTCAATGAACAAGTTGAACAGGTTGAAGGTTGATTAACAGGTTCTTGAATGATTAACAGGTTCTTCAGGTTGAAGGTTGATTAACAAGTTGAAGGTTGAAATCTGATGCTGTGAACTTGGCATGAAATCTGTTGATTAACAGGTTCTTGAATGATTAACAGGGTTTTAGGAAAATCTGTTGAATGAATGGGACAATGTTGAAAAATCTGTTGAATGAATAACAATGTGTATTGTATGTGATGGTTTGCAAATGACTTAGGTGTATTGATTAACAATGTATTGAATGAACAGGTTGAACTTGACAATGTGTGAAATTTGTTGAATGAACAGGGGCATTTCTTAACAGTGTATATGATGGCATACTACTAACAGTGTATTGTATGTGATGTTGAAAATCTATTCATGGTTTGCATTTATTAGCAGGGTCATTTCTTAACAATGTGTATTGTTTGCATTGTATGTGATGGTTTGCAAATGACTTAGGTTTATTAATTTTTTTTCATCACAACAGATTATTCTGGTTGGTTTTATCTTCACGCTGCTTATGACATTATTTCTGAGAAAACTTCATCTTGGTCTACAACACACTAATGATTCCAAGCATTTATGCCACCATTGAAAGCCAAAACCAGCAAATTCTATTCAGATGCAGGACACTTTGGGCTGCAGAATACTGTAATGCAAGACATTATAGTAGCCTTTCAGCAATATCACCCCACTCTAGCCAAATCAAAGAAGGTGCAAGATGAACACCAAACCAAAAAGAGCAACCCGGCAATACGAGAAGCGAGCGGGACACACTTCACAGAATAGATTGAACACCAATCCATCAATAGCAGCAGTAGCCCTGTTGAAGAACTCAAAATACCAGCAGACAGCATAAGAAGGATAACAAAGGGAAATTGCAACAAAGGCCCAAACTCAGCATTTCACCCCAGACTCCAAAAGCAAAACACACCCTTCAGAGCATCACAGCAGCACCAATGCAAAATACACCCTTCAGCATCACAGCAAAACAGATTTGCAGAGTTCACTTCCTCACCAATAGATTTCATTCAATCACCATTTCTACAAAAACATTATGACACTCATAGTGACTAACAGAACCATTGGTACAAAAATTGCTTGAGAATCAAAAATAACAAAAAATTGCTTGAGAATCAAAAATAACAAAAAATAACAGAACCATTTCTAAGAATAACAAAAAATTTCCAAATCATTCAACTCAAAAATATGGGACATTCACTTCATTGAACTCAAACATATAAGACATTCAAGTGAACAATCGGAAGTTTACAAATGAAATTTACGTACAATTACCACTTCGAAACTTTAAAAAAAATGGGACATTCGGATCCCCGTCGATGTTCAAGTCAACAAAATATGACGATACTATCAATCTTTGACTGCTAATATTGTTGACCATTCCAGCTTCTTGGTGAGATGTGCTCCTAATGTCGTCCCCACTTGTGGTAACTGGTGCCTGTAAAAATAAAGTAAATAATAAAAACAAAATTCCACAAACATATTAGGAAAAGTGCGCTATGGCATCCACAAACAAAGTGCAATATATTAAGTCCGTTGAACACATACCGGTACAAGAAAAGGGTCTGCTATGGCATCCATAGAAGGACGATAGTAATGCTGACTTGGCGGCACCCAATGATGAAATAGTAACACAAGTAATTTACTAATTTCAAGCAGTAAAATTAAAAGCCAAAATAAAAAAACCCCAAACAACCTTCATATTTAACACGTACCGGTTCATACATGGTGTGTTGCACGCCTCCCATACAAGGAAAGCTTAACTTACGAGGTTCACCTTGACGCATCTTCTTATTCTTTCCCTTCAACCGATTGACTATTGCATCAACCTTGCTAACTTTCCATTTCGTACATGGACAGCCTCTTCGGCGAGCAACCAAAGGACTTCGTACCTTGCGAGTCATGCTTTCTTTTGTAGTATTGATATGAGGCAGACTTTTTGGTAAAGTATGGGAAGGTGGTAAAGTACTACTTGAAGGTGGTAAAGTACTAGTACATGGCACATTACTCGCACTACTTGATTGAGCTGTTCTCACTTCATCCTTCATTTTCATCAACCCAAGTTGAATCACTTTGTGTTTAACATCATCATTGGTAGCAAGATCTAGGATCTCATCCAACGTGTTGTGATAGTTATCATGCAACTTTGGATGTAGAGAAGAGCCAAAATTAGTATATGTGGTTGGAATGCATGTGTAGCCTCTTTCCAAGTCTTTTCTCTATCTCGAAACAATGTATTTAGTTGGCACCTCATATATGGATCTTTCAATGAGCACAGAAAGTGAATGTGCACACATAATACCTCTAAACTCAAACAACCGACACATACATTGGAGCTCACATTCAGTTGAATTAAAGTACACAACAAATTCCACTTTCTTCATCCCCTCACCCACAACAATAGCCTCCCTCACATGATAGGTACAAATTGGTCCCTCCTGTTTGATAAGATTTGCACGACAATACACAAGACGCTTCATTTCTAGTTGAACTTCTTTAAATTTGGAATTAGTGTAAGCTACACAAAATTGCTTCTCAAAACGATACACCGTTAAGCAATCATACAATTTGTTATAAGACTTAAAATCTGCTTTTGTCTCCTTCTCTACCTTACTTCTCAACGCATTGTCATACTGCTCAACAAATTGTTTCAAGGTTGTCTTGGAGTTCACATATCCATCAAAGAATGCATTCATACTCTCACTTCGTTGTACAGTTGACATGCCAGCCCAAAATATGTGTTCAACATAGGCAGGAATCCACCTATGTCGCTCACGGTGTAATACCCCCAACAGTCGTTATCATTCAAATTGAAATTTTCAATCATTGCTTCCCAGTATTCCTCAAATTCATCTATTGTGAATGAATCATAAACTGCATTACTGAAAGCAACCTTAATGGACTCATATTGCGAATATCCTCTCAATTTCTTGGGAATTTTCTTCATAATATGCCATAAACACCAACGATGCCAAGCCTGTGGGAAGACAATTTCTATAGCATTTTGCATAGCTCTGCACTGGTCAGTTATTATCACTTTTGGGGGAGCATCTGACACGCAACTTAACCATTCTTTGAATAGCCAAACAAAAGTCTCCGTGTTCTCATTACTTAACAACCCACAACCGAACAAAATTGACTATCCATGGTGATTAACTCCTACAAACGGAGCAAATGGGATGTCATATTTGTTTGTCAAATAGGTTGTGTCAAAAGAGACAACATCCCCAAATGCTTTGTAAGCCGCCCTACTCCTTGCATCCGCCCAGAACAAGTTGCGCATGCGACCATCTTCATCAAGGTCAATTGCCGAATAAAAGTTTGAATTTTGTTGTTGCATTTTATGAAAATAATGTGTAACTGATTCGGCGTCTCCTACCCCAAGTCTCAACCTTCTAGCATTGTTGATATAATTCCTTGCATCTCGTTCATCAAACGTTAATGCCTCATATCCCCCCGCTTCAAAAACTATGGAATGAAAATTCTTAGCCACCCTAATTCCTGCTGTATTGTTAACTTCTAATCTCCTCTTCACCGGCGTAACAATTCTCTTATTCATTGCAAAATGCCGTGAGTCAGTAGCAACCAAATCATGAGTGTGCTCAAGCACAACTGTGGTTAACTTATATGTTCCATCCTTTTGTAGACTGGCTCTTACCCTTGCTTTACACTCAATTTTTGATGACAAAGATGGTTCCAAGGGATTTATTTCTGATCTTTTTGTTCTATTCCGCGCCCTAGTGCATTCAATTCCAAAGTACTTAACTTCCCCATCACATGTTAAATTTTGTGTTCTATAAGCTATAGCAAATCCCGAGTATTTGGCATATTTTGCATAAAATGCGTACACCTCTTCCTTTGAGCTAAAATACATTCCCTTCTTAGGTTCTTCAACTTCACCACACTCATTAAATGAAAGAGTGTTATCTTCTTCTTCAACTTCGTCACTCCCATTGAAAAAATTATTGTTCGAATCAATATCCATTGTACCTTCAAAGTTAAATAGAATACAAAATTTTAGAGTACAAACAATTATCTTTATCTAATGCTATGGAATCAAATAAGGCGACATGTGAAGCTAACATATTGCAATTACAAACAACATCTCTATGAACAAGTTGAATTAAAACAAACAAAGAAAAAATAATTCAAGAAAATTCATGACAACTGTACATTAGATAAAGAAAATTCAAGACAACTCTACATCCAAACAATAATTTTTTCAATGGCTTTGGCTTTGATATTGATTCGAACAATAATTTTTTTTGCAATTACAGACAAAAATATCTGGATTTGAGTTGCATCCGAACAAACTTAATTTGTATGGACTTATGTAACTTGAGTAATTAAGTGACTTGAACACCCAAAAGTGATTAAGTGACTTCAACACCCAAAAGTGATTAAGTGACTTCAACCAAACATATGTTCAGACTTAAAATGTTCAGACTTAAACACCCAAATGTTTAGACTTAGAAACAGATATTTGAGCATGATATATATTTGAGTGACTTGAACCAAACAGATTCGTTATCTGAAAGTGATTAGTCAATATTTGAGTGACTTGAACCAAACAGATTGCATGTATAGAAAGCTATTTGAAAGTGAATTTGTATGATTATTAATAGATCCCATATCAATATTTGATTCAAGTAAGCTTGCCTTTGATTCAAGTCACTCTCAAATAATCAATATTTGAGTGACTTGAACCAAACAGATTCAAGTCACAACCAAACGAATCTGTTTCTATGGGCATGATATATATTTGAGTGACTTGAACCGAATCATATATATAAACGAAAATGACGAGCAGAGAAACAGAGTGGATTTGCACAAAAGGGAAACAAAAATACAATACAAACATATTCAAATGACGAGCAAAGAACTGAAAAGGGAAACAAAAATACCAGTCAAGACTCCTCTTCTTCAACTATGATTTCCTAAGACTCCATGACTTACAACAATAGCAACCCAGATCAAAAATGTACAGTGCTGCTAGGTTACGAATGATACATCACTCCTCTCACTGTGCAACCCAAATCGTTGCTCTCACTGTGTCTTTCTTTTTCGTTCTTTTTTTATTGTTTTGCTGCCAAATATGATGCTTGGCTGTGATACTTCATTCAATTCAAGCACACGCTCGCAGAGGATAAAAAACAACATTCGGGCCACTCTCGAGCCACAACATTCGAGCTACGAATCAAAATTGCTAATTATAATAATCCATAGTCCATTTGGGTCTTTTTCTATTTTTAAAAAAATAAAAAATAAAAAAAAAAAATCTAAGAGCAAGGGTGGAGCCAGAAAATTAAATTAGAAAGGGGTACTTATTAATTACAATAATTTTTACAAAAATATTTCACGTAAGTTTTTACGATTAATTTCAAGAAACATCAAAAAAATAATAATAATAATTAGTGTGTTTGGTTTCAGTTTTCTGAATTCAGTTTTTTGAAAATTGAGTTTTTTTATTTTTCGTTTTTTTGTTTTTTGTTTTTAATGAATATTTTTTGAATTTTAAGTAATTTTTTTACTTTTTTAGATGCACCTTACTTAGATGTATCTAAATAGTAAAATATTTGTAAAAAAATATTTTTAAAAATTAATAAATACAAAAAAAATACAAAAAATATATTGAATTTGTTTTTTTATTTTTATTTTTCATTTTTTTGGTATTTAATGTATTTTTTAAATATTTTTTTTACAAATATTATACGATTTAAGTGTATTTATGTTAGGTGTGTCTAAAAATTTAAAAAAAAAAATTGCTTAAAATATTAAAAAAATTCATTCAAAACATTAAAATACGCAAAATAAACGTAAATTTTCTAAAAACTAGAAACAAACAAGCTGAATGTTATTTGTAACTAATGTGTCATGGACAATACAAAAAAAAAAATGGATATAAGCCTTAAAATAAATTATATAATGACATTATTTTTTGATACAAATTTGATTAAAAATTCAATATAATAGTAATATCATGTCATCATTGGTCTGTGATATCACCCACTAATAGTAAATAAACGCATAAAGAGTGAACCTCATATGTCAAATGTAACTACCAATCTAATAAATTTCATATCTTTATAGTGAGATTACTTATACTTGCATATCACTAATAATGACATCGCCGTTGCATTCAAAATTTTTCATAGCTAATATATTTTATTTATAATAGTCTCTTTATTTTCAATCAAAACAACCATTATTGTTTTTATAATTTTTAAAAGGTCATTGACATTTCACTCTAATAATATTTTTGTAATTTTTTATTTAAAATAATTTTTTTATGTTTGTAAAAAAAATAAATAAATGAAAATAAAAATAAAAAATAAAAAAATTCCCAAAATCCAGGGGGCACTTTACCCCCTTGGTCACATGCTCCCTCCACCACTGCCTAAGAGTATAACCTTAAATTAATATATTCACAGCAGAAACTGATAATCAGAAGTAAGGGGTGAGCAGCTTCTTAGAATCAGTTTGTTTGAGTTAAAATAAGTTACTAGAATCAAAAGCTGTTTGAAATAAATTTAACCAAACAATTCAAAATAACTTTTCCAAAATTAGAATCTATAAGTTGGCCAAAATAAACCACACCAAACACCCCCAAAATCTCTCTCTTGCATCAATGTCGGAAGCAAAAACAATGCTCTCAAAATCTCTCTTTTGCAGCAGTGTCGGAAGCAATGACGTCTTTGTCTATTTCTTGACCAATAATACTATGCCTCCAGAACAATATATCAACCATCTTATGCATCAGTATGAGGGCTACATTAAGGTATTGCAAGCTTTTAGAGAGAAGCGTAACTTAATTCATCTTACTTTTCTTTGTAAAAATGACACTGAGCTCAGTTAAATTTCACTATGTAAAGTTGTTTATTAAAACTGAAGAAGTCGTGTTGGAATTGCAGACTCTAAAGAACTTTGGGCTAGAAAATTTGGCATCATAAGTGTTCCACCGATTGGATGCTATCCAGTTCGGAGACTTCACAATGCTACTGGAGGTTGTCAAGAGGGAATGAATGATTTTGCCTGAGCTTTCCATTTTGCATTAGATGCTCTAATGAGAAAAATCAGCTCACTTGGAAATATGCATGAAACAACCATTAATGTCATACAAAATCCTGGTCCCTTCCGTAAGCAATTCTCCTTAAAATTCAATTATAGATTGCAACTGACGCATTGTCTTAAGGAGGTGTTTGGCCACAAAAAGACAATGTTTCAAGGATAATGTTTTTTTTATCCCTATTCTTTTAGCCAATTGCTGTGGACAAACACTGTGGAACTTGATTGAAAGCGACGTGCATAATTTAGTTGATTATTGTGAAAATCGAATAAAAGTATGGTATAATTTTATTTTTTTCAACTTTTTTTTCCAATTTTTGCAGATTTTAAGTATGTGGAGACGGCATGTTGTGGAGCTGGAAGATTGAATGCAGAAATCCTGTGCAATGCGACAGCAAATCTTTGTATGAACCGCAAGGAGTACCTATTCTGGGATTTGTACCACGTGAAACAAACTGCTGCTCAGCTGGCAGCAGTGATGCTCTATGATGGTCCTCCAAGATTTGTTACCCCAATTACCTTTCGCCAATTGGCCGAGGACAATTAGCCAACAAGTAGTTCTAGCTCTTTGATCAGTCCCTATCAAATATGTGACTCATTCTAGCCAAATAAGTGTTCATCATTGAGCCTATATGCTTCTTTTGATCTATTCTCATTTTGTATTAACTATCAAACATATCAACTGAAATGGCTCGATTGTTTATTTCTTAGTTGAGAACTTGCAGTAATTTAAACTAACGCAGACTTATGTGTAGGATCTAATAAGTGGACTTATTGTTCAATAGGTCTTATGATAATTAATGACATTTTTCATCAAATATTATTAAAAAAAATCAGTAATTGTTAATTTTTAGTGACAATTTAAAAATTTTGTCACAAAAAATGTTACTAATAGTATAAGTTTTAGCGGCAATTTAAAAAAATCATCACAAAAAAGTCATTAATTTTCAACTTTCAACGATAGTTTAAAAATTTTGTCACAGAAAAAAATTACTAATTATAAGTTTTAGTAACAATTTATAAAAACGGTGATGAAAAAAGATCACTAATTGTCAATTTTTAACGATGTATGCAAAAAATAATCACACAAAATTATTTTTGGTGACGATTTTACTCGGACTTATATTATTACTATAGCGGACAAATGATTGCTTTCCCCCACTGACCACTCCACATTATTGTTTTTTTTGCTGATTTTCTATAGTTGGGTTTTAGGAAGAGTGTCTCTAGATTTGCTTTCTTTTGTAGATTTTATAGATGTTATTCATGTTTATGGGTTGATTTTAAACAAATTATAGAAAAAAATAATTACAAGACTAATGATACCAGCCATGCTCAAAACGGAATTATAACGAATATTTTAGAAACAATTAAAGCCGTTTTAATTTTAAGAACAAACAAACAAAGTCTTAGCACTTGCATCAGCGCATATCTCAGCATGTGGTCAGTGCTTGTGTCAGCATGTGTCAGTGCATGTGTCAACGCTAGAGGTACCTTTTGGTACTTGATGGAACTTCTTTGCATATAAAGGTTGAAGTGAAGCTTGTAGAAACATAAAATCAAATTTTTGCATTGTAACAAGATACCGAATTCAGGGAAAGCAGAGCTTAACATTTCAATTTGTCATGGAAAATATATATGTTTCTTCCTCACTTTTTATAATCCTTTGCATAGCAACGTTCACAATTCAGCTGGCCAATGCCACTGTTCCAGCCATATATATATTCGGGGACTCAATCGTAGATGTTGGGACTAATACCTACATTCCAGGGAGCACAGCAAGAGCAAACTTTCCTTTCAATGGCGTCGACTTTACCCACTCAAGACCAACTGGGAGGTTCAGCAATGGCCTCAACAGTGCTGATTTTCTCGGTTAGTACATAGTATTACAAAATATATATATATATATATATTCTACAAGAAACTTGCCACATGCTTATTTAAACTGACTTTGAGTTCCATAATACTTCATTGATCAGCCAAGCTAATGGGGTTTAAGAGAAGCCCACAACCTTATTTATTTCTTCTTAGCCTGCAATCTAGCCTCAAAAGGCGTAAACACAGAGGTGTAAATTTCGCTTCAGGAGGAGCCGGGCTCCTCGACACTACGAATGAAGCAAGGGTAATTAAGTACATTCCTATCAACATATCTAAATTGAAACTTTTTAGAGCATCGTAGTTAAAATGTCATTTTCGTTCACTTCAAGCTCTCACTATCTCTTCTAATGTCAAATGCCCCATATGGAGCAACCAACAGAAGGTTGTCTCCTTGACAAAGCAGATCCAACAATTCTTCACAGTTTACAACAATCGTGTAGCAGTCTTGGGTTCAGATGCAACTAAAAAAATGCTCTCAAAATCTCTCTTCTTTGTTAGTGTTGGAAACAATGACATCTTTGTCTATTTCTCAACCAATAATACTATGCCTCCGGTACTATATATCACCCATCTTATGCATTAGTATGAGGCCTATATTAAGGTAATGCAAGCCATTAGACAGAAGTGTAACTAAATTCATCTTCTTCTTTTTTCGTAAAGATGACACTAAGTTCAGTTAAATTTCACTATGCAAAGTTGTTTAATGAAACTGAAGAGGTTATGTCGGAATTGCAGACTCTATACAACTTTGGGGCTAGAAAATTTGGCATCATAGGTGTTCTTCCGATTGGATGCTGTCCAGCTCGGAGAGTTTACAATGCTACTGGAGGTTGTCTGGAAGGAATGAACAATTTTGCCCGAGCTTTCCATTTTGCATTAGATACCCTGATGAGAAAAATTAGCTCAGAGCTTCCGGAGATGAAGTACTCACTTGGAAACACACATGAATTGATCATTAATGTCATACAAAATCCCAGTCATTTCAGTAAGCAATTCTCTCTAAAATTCAATTATAGATTGAAACTGAAGCATTCTCTTAAGGAGGTGTTTGGCCACAAAAAGACAAAATTTCAAGGATAATGTTTTCTTCTCCCTGTGAAACTTGATAGAAAGTGACATATTTAGTTTAGTTGATTATTGTGAAAATTGAATAAAGTAGGGTATAATCTTATTTATTTAAAATTTCTTCCAATTTTCTCAGATTTGAAGGATGTAGAGACGGCTTGTTGTGGAGCAGGAAGACTGAATGCAGAAATCCCATGTAATGTGACATCAAATCTGTGTGTGAACCGCAAAGAGTACCTATTCTGGGATATGTGTCACCCGACACAAACTGCTTCTCAGCTGGTAGCAGTGACACTCTATGACGGTCCTCCAAGATTTGTTACCCCAATTAACTTTCACCAATTGGCCGACGACAATTAGCCAACAGGTAGTTTTAGCTTTTTGATCAGTCCCTATCAAATGTGTAACTCATTCTAGCCAAATTAGTGTTCATCATTTAGGCTGTATGCTTCTTTATTCTAGCCAAATAAGTGTTCATCATTGAGGCTATATGCTTCTTTTGATCTATTCTATCAAATATATCAATTGAAATGGTTTGATTGTTTATTTCTTAGTTGAGAAATTGCAGTAACTTAAACTAGTGAAGAAAAAGGACCAAAATGAAAGGTGAAATGGAATTCCCATTCCGCTAGTCACTGCGAAAAGGGATTTTATTACTATAGCGGACAAATGGTTACTTTCTCCCACTGACGACTCCACATTATTGTTATTTTTGGTGATTTTCTGTAGCTGGGTTTCAGGAAGAGTGTCTCTAGATTTGTTTTCTTTTGTAGATTTTATAGATGCTATTCATGTTTATGGGTTGATTTTACAGATACTCTTCAGCGATATTATTTTTGTTGCATCAATGAGGTTATCATGCACATATTTTATTTCACAATCAATGGAAGAAGGAACCTATGACCAGCTTATCCCTTTAGGAATATAGCAATACGTAAAGCATAGGTTTATTTTTGTTATTTTTGCTTTTGTAATTCCAACTGATTTTCGACAGTTTCTTAAGTTTATGACATTAGAACATCTTGACCTAAGTTATTGTTGGAGACTCTAGACAAGAGTTTGGTAGCCATATTATTTGTAGTCTTCAAAATTTTGTCATAGACCTCATTGGCAAGTATCATTTGTTCCATTACTCGCCCATATTATTTCCGCCATCTATATCATTCAATAAAATTATCGTTTTGTTTGGAGGATACCGTTGTTCTTGTTCTAAGTCACTTTTAACTTGAAAAGAAAAGCATGTTACAAAAAAAAATTGTGTTTAGAAGTAATTGTCAACATTGAATCAACTACCAACAGGGGGTTGGTTCAGTGGATAAGACCTTCGAATCCCTCGCTAACGTAAGTGCGGTGGGATTCCCTGTAGATATGCTGTAAGTGCTAAGCAACAATACTCCCTGACGGATATGTTGGAGTAGCCTATCTGCATATCTATTTTTTTGAATAAAAAAAAAAAGACATTGAATCAACTGAAACCTACACATAGTTTTATTACAAAATTTGACAACTCGAACAGGCTAGAGAATGGCATAAAAATTACTTTAGTGTGTGAATTGAGCAAATCAAACATTACAAATTAAGAATAGAACTCATAATGGTGTAAGTTGAGCAATACAAGACAGAAAAAGTTGAATAAAGAACTCTGAAGCGAAAAATAACTAAAGATCTATATCATTTAGGACTTCAGAGATACCAAATAGATAAGTTTCAAAATAGATAAGTTTCAATGAATAATCCGAATGGAGACACCATTATTTAATTAAAATATAAAAATACATTTTATTCAACATATTCCCCATGTATTTACTAGCAGACAGAAATAAAACACAAAGAGAAATGAAATGATTAAACCTAATTTCAAGAACTTTAGGCTCCGTTTGGTAAGCCTCTCAAATTATAATTTCACCCATTGATTTGAGTGTGGTGTTTTTTTTTGAGCTTTTAAATCATAATTCTACACCCATTTCTCAAAACTCAATTTAAAACATAATCATTACTTTTCAAAACTCATAACCAAAAACATAATTCAAAACTCAATTCAAAATATAATCATTACTTTTCAAAACTCATAACCAAACATATAATTCAAAACTCAATTCAAATCAATATTTTAATTTTGTTAAGATTTTAAATATTTTAATGTTTAAATATGTTACGATTTTTAAAATTTTTTAAATATTTTTAAATATTTTAATTTTTAAATATTACGATTTTAATTTTTTAAATTTTAAAATATTTTATAAAATAATTTATTTTTATAAAATATTTTTAAATATTTTAATTTTTTTGTTATGTATTTGGTTACGATTTAAATATAGAGTTGTGAAAGTAGTATGGAGTTTTGAGTTATGTGTTTGGTTATGAGTTTTAAAAATAATTTCTTAATTGAGTTTTGTTTTATGTGTTTGGTTACGATTTAAGTGTAGAGTTGTTTTTAAATTTAAAATATTAAATATTAAATTATTTAAATTTTTTGAATACTTAAATTATTTAAATTTTTGGAATATTTATTTTAATTTTTTACTTATTAAATTTTTTAGATTATTTAAATTATTTAAATATTTATGATTTAAATTTTTTGAATATTTATTTTGAAAAAAATTTATTTCCTTTCTAGTATTTTCAATTAAAAAATTGATTAATGTTATTTTCTGTTAATAATAATTTTTTTTAATTGAATTTTAAAAAGAGTTTGGTTATGAGTGTTAATCAGAATTTTCAATAGTGTAAAAGTAGTGTGTTTTGTTATGAGTTATAACAATTTGAATTAAATTTTGAAAACTCTTTCCAAAACTCATAACCAAACAAATTTTTTTACTTCACATGTCAAATCAAACTTTTAAAACTAAATTCCACACTCAATTCAAAACTCAATTCAACACTCTATTCAAAAATCATAATCAAACAAATTTTCTATATTCAAATCATAATTTCAAAACACAAACTCAAAATACAACTCATATTTACAAATCATAGTTAGAAAATCTTACCAAAAGGAGTGTGTGAATTGAGCAAATCAAACATTACAAATTAAGAATAGAACTCATAATGGTATAAGTTGAGCAATACAAGACAGAAAAAGATGAATAAAGAACTCTGAAGTAAAAAATAACAAAAGATCTATATAATTTAGGACTTCAGAGATACCAAATAGATAAGTTTCAATGAATAATCCGAAAGGAGACACCATTATTTAATTAAAATATAAAAATACATTTTATTCAACATATTCCCCATGTATTTACTAGCAGACAGAAATAAAATACAAAGAGAAATGAAATGATTAAACCTAATTTCAAGAACTTTCTACAACTAGCTGTCATCTATAATGAGAATTCCGTTAGAATTTAACTCAGCATGTCTGCACAAGCTTGTTCGCCTTTGGAACTAATCCCATTGAGGAGCTCTTCTCTCTTCCTCTGCATCTTTAGCCCTAGCTCTGGCTCCTCAAATAACTGCAGTATCTGCCAAATAGAACAACACCATAAACCTTTTACTTTCAAGATTTATTGTGTTTATGCATTTTTAACTCTACATGTTAAAAACTGCAAGCATCCAATCTTAAACAGTGACAAACCAAAAACAGGTTGATATGGTTTTTTAATAGGCAGTTAGTTGAAAAATTATTAAAAAAATTGTTTGTTTTATTTGTTATAGAACTATAATGAAGGGAATAACTGATTTTTGTCTTAAATAGAAAGGGGAACTTGTGGGAAAGAATGAAATTTTACAGTTTTCATAGATGGCCTCCTAGAAGATGAATGCAAGAGGCAGAGGCGAGCAGCCATCATCATCGTTTTCATTTCATCCTTGTCATAGTCTTTGTTTAGACAAGGATCAATTAGGCGTTCGCATAGGCTGCAGCTGAGTAAAGACCTTGCCTGCAAGCCACATGGTTTTAAAAGCTCAAAACATCGAGTTGATAACAATAAACAAAACAAAATTCATTTTGGATTAAATTAAATTTTCATGTCCTCTTTGTTTACCGAGAGCACTAAGCTTTCATGATTAGATGCTTGGTTTGTCAGAATAGCCTCTTTACCAGTTATCAGCTCCAGAAGCACAACCCCATACGAATAGACATCTATTTTTTCGTCAACTTTTCCATACATCATATACTCTGGAGCCAAGTATCCGAAGGTCCCAACGACATGAAATGGCTTTGCATACCCTGAAACTTGCTGATTTTGTTGTTGATGTACTATTGCTGCTCCAAAACCTGACAACTATGTATAGAAAACCAAACACGTGTCAGTCCAAATTTACAATGGTGTCGTAAAAAACACTTCAACGTCATAAGACAAGCTGAAATACAACTCACTTGTGGTTGGGAATTATCGGAGAGTAAAATGTTGGATGATTTCACATCTCTGTGAATGATTGGAGGAGAGCGAGAATGGAGGTAGTTCAGTGCCTTCGCCACGCCAATTGCTATCCTCATCCTCTCATTCCATCTAAGGCTTTTTAGTCTTTGATTCAAGCTTTCTTTTAGTAGATAATAAATGATTGCATGAATCTCTTCACAGTAACAATACCCAATGAGCGGAACAATGTTCTCATGTTCTAAACTACATAAAATTTCCACTTCGTGAAAAAGGTCCTCTGCTGAGGACTCCGTGTTCTTGAGTACTTTCACTGCTACAAGCTGACCATTGTCAAGCTTGGCCTGGTACACCTTACTGTTCTCACCTTCTCTGATCACCATTTCAGGCCTAAAATCATTAGTTGCACAGCTAAGTTCCTCTAATGTGAAGCGCCTTCTCTGTGTCAATCTCTCAAACAGTTTATGTGTCATGCAGACTGGAATCTGCAACGCCTTTCTATGGCTCCGCCTTGTCAAATTTTCAGCTTGTTGCAGTGATGGTGATTTTGAGGAAGATGGCATTGTCAATGATTTTTGAATCTGACGGGTAGTTCCTAATTGTTCCAAGTTTCTATAATTTGATACACAGGACTGAGAATATTGAAGGACTCTACTTGCAGAGCCTTCCTGGGAACTTCCCTGCCTCTGCATCAAGATTCTTCCAACATTGTCCATTACCAGAAGGGAGCAAGTGGGAGGCAATGCTTTCAAGTAATTGGCAACAGTGGAATTCCTCGGCCTGCACAGGAATCCATAAAAGCAAATCAGGATCAGCAAGACACGAAAACAAAGAAAAGCAAACACATAAGAATTATATAGATCACAAGCGCACAAAGCATACAAAGACTTACGTAATTTAACCCATGATCATAAAGGGTATAAACATAGTGAGATAACCTCTTTCTCTCAGCCATATATACATAGAAATTAGGGCAACAGGTCATAAGTGCAGAAATACCAATAAATAGTGGTTAGTGTCTAGTATTTATCAAAATTCATACTGCCCCAACATAACAAACACCTATGAGAGAGAGAGAGAGAGAGAGAGAGAGAGAGAGTTTTCCGGTACCATGGTGAGCTGCATCCAACTGCTAGAATTGTTGCAGAGTTGATTCGGACTTGGTGGGCTAGTTCAGTAATGTAGCAACCTCCTCCACAGACCTTAACTTGGAAATCTACCTACATGAACAAGCCATAGAAAAAAATCAAGCAACACATCAGTCAATTGATTCCAGACTTTAATATCAAGTAAGTGTAAATTTTGTAACCTGCTTGGATTTGCAGAGATCTTCATGGATTTGGAAACTGTTTGTGTCAAATGTATCATTTGGTTCTAGCACATGAACAGCAAGCACATAGTCACCGGGCATGGCCACCGAAGCAAGCAATCTTAGCAGAATTTCTCTGCTGCAGTTATCAGAGCTTAGACTGACTATAATTGTTCTCTTCGTCTTCGTTGTCTTGGTCCAGGGGAGTGAACACCATCTGCAATTGATCTTCTTCAGGCTCTTGGCCATCATTACCAGAATTGGGTTTAATGTTTTCGCAGCATCCCATTTCAGAACAGAGAAATTTCATTGTTTTCCAAGTTCTTTATCTCATCTCTGTGATTTGGACATTTCTTATTCCATTTTGATAGAACTTTTTGCTCATTTTTTCCTCCCTTTTCCATTGACTGCACCAGCTAGTCCATAGGTTGAGCATTTAAAAATGTTTGGTAGGCATTCTTCATTCGTTCTCTGCAAATCTATACTGTATGGTTAATTTTATTTATGTGACTCAATTCAGATTCTAATTTGCCTTGGGATTTCACAGTATCACTAAGCTACGGAGCACAAATTCTTGCCACATCAATGCAATGTTTGTAGTGTACAAGAAGTAGGTCAGCTTATTGAAGCAGGTACTGAAAAAGAATCAATACCCCAAAGTGATTGTTGCAACCTCAACCACTTTCAAATGGACCCCTCTTAAGAGCTTTAAGCTTTCTAAGTATGAAAAACGCAACTCTTAAACGCTATGGTCCAATCACTGACCCTCAACACATGACCCTCAACACAGACCTCATAGAAATAGTTTGGTATGAGCAGGTGAAAAACAATCTATGCATTAAAATAAATCAACTCAAATCCATCCATTTAATAACAAATTTAAGTGAATTAAGTTAAATAGGATACAATTCGAACAAATCATTTTGACCAACACATTTACTTTATTAAAATAAGTAAACTCTTTCCTCAATAGATGGTGGTGCCGGGGCAATGGAGGAGGTGTTGATTGGGTGATAGAGGAGGTGGGGGCGTGGATTCATTTCTTTGTTGCTTGTTTTTTATTCAAATTAGAAGGGTATTTATCTTCAATTTATTTAAATTTATAGATTTGACCAGGTTTAAAAGACTTTCAAACAAGTAATATCGAACAAGTTCATAGTTTCGGATTAAGTTAAACACATCTAACAGCCAGTAATTTGCTGGAATCATTGACACAAAAAAATAATAATAATAGAAATGATGTGCTTGACCGCACACTTCACTTCTCTGAAACATTTTGTGCCAACTATCTTTTCTCTTTGTTCTTGAACAACTCTTGCCATAGAGAAGGATGATCAATCAATGAAAGAAATAGACTAGGCCAGGTCATCTCATTAGGGTGCAAATCTGATGGGCTCAACCCAGCCTGACTTTTTTTAAATCTTGAATAAGATATTTTTAAATTCGATATGAATTTGAACAAAAATTTAAAAATTTGAATTAAATTTGAACGAACTTAGACAAAAACATCAAATAACCCGAGCAACTCGAAACCCAAATTATACATATATAGATATATAAAAATATTAAATATACATATAAATTATAACCTATTACATGATATTAAAATAATTTAAATTATTAAATCATATTGAATATATATTATATATACAAATAACATAAAATCTTGCTCTCTTTTTTTTATTTCATTCATAAATTATAAAGACTACTATAGTAACGTTTTTCTTACATTATACAAATTATTAATTTTGATGGCATTAATGATTTTCTATAAATAAATGAAAAATATAAATAGAGTCAAATTTTAATAATGTAATTGCCAAAAAAAAAAAATATTCATTTACAATTCGAACAATTCGGACTTAACTTGAGTCGGACTTAGACAACCAACCTCGAGTTACAATTCGGATCTGGGAGAACCTAAACAAGTCTTAGCACAACTTAAGCTAAGCTTAAACAACCTCCTAATCCGACCGAATCCGCCCGAATTACATCCCTACATCCCATATATGCCATATCAGGGCAATCATTTTCATATCTCTGTCGAGGAACAGAGTTTCAGAAACAAAAGCCTCAGCAAAAACCACAAAATAACATTTAAACATTGCAAACGGTAACTGTGCAAAGTTGCATATACACAACCCTAAAAATTACATCATCAAAGCTACTTATCGTTAATCCAAACTTCAAGAACGAAAGCAACACAAATCAACCATTCTTTAAAATGTTCCATGATGAAGCCCACATAGAACCGCCACTTCATGCTTCATGCAATTTCTTTGCTAATGCATCATCCCAATTAGTTGTTTACAAACTCAACAATAATCAAAGAAAAAGTCCCGATAATCACAATCGTCACAACCATAGATGCACTGAAATTATTGGGTAAAAGATGAAAGGTAAGCATTATTAGTTCAATCAGGCTTTATCAAAAGCCTGAAAAACACCACATAAACAGATTTTCTACAGAAGCCGAAAACCTCAAATAATTTATATATGCCCAAATACACATGAAATTGCAGCACCCTTTTCAAGTCAAGCCCAAGCAATTTTGCCTACATTGTGTTTGGAGATGCGCTAGTTATCACTCCGCAACCTGCATATATAAATTAGAATGGAGTAAGAAACAGAAATAACAGCAACACATCAAGATCAGAAAGTAAACAACAAAATATTAAGTGACAGGTGGATATTTAGGAAGCGGGTTCAGATCTAATTGAAAATTAAGACATGCTAGCCATTATCATAAGATCTATAAAGAGC
Organism: Camellia lanceoleosa; assembly: GCA_025200525.1. Taxonomy (NCBI): domain Eukaryota; kingdom Viridiplantae; phylum Streptophyta; class Magnoliopsida; order Ericales; family Theaceae; genus Camellia; species Camellia lanceoleosa. The sequence continues at coordinate 204,979,934 of CM045763.1, read as the reverse complement.
TGGTAATTGCTGTTTAACCACCAAGTTTAAAATGAATAAGTGTGGTTTTTCAAGACCTAGAACACCAGAAAAACAATGAGCTACAAACAACATAGTCTAGTCATAAGTAGGATACTAGGATACAATCCTTAACTGGTGGGGACACCAAAAGCCTCTGCCCTTCCATCCCAAATATTGATATGGAGACAGAATATCTATCAGACTGCTTTCCATGCTTGCCAACTAATTTACCAGCAAAGGTACTTATTTCTTTTCCCATTTACATTAATTTAAAAGAGGGCCATTTCCATATGCAAAATATAGCCTGCAACCAGACAGCTCCTTTGAAGGGAATAATTATTTGCCTGCATAGCCTTGTATGACATACCAATATAATGCAACTCCAAACAATGTTGGGTCGAGTTCAGGTAATTCACAATTGGTTTAGAATTACACAACCCACATCCAACCCCATCAATGTTGGTCACGAAAACCACAAGCTAACCCAATCCCAACCCAACCCATACCATCGGCCCAACTGAAGGGGTTGATCATCGACCCCAATGGCCAGAACATAGGCCTAAGACCTCTCCGCCACCGTTGCAAGTGGAGCAACTCAAACCTAACACGAGTGCAAACAAACTCATTTATCCACTTGACAACCTAGAACAGCAATCCAACCTGCCACAGCATGCCACCAAATAACTAGAAAAAGCAATCTCAAAAAATGACGCATATAGTTGATTACTAAGTGGGTTAGCTCAACCTTGTCCATTTAAAGAAAGGGGTCATTTGGGGAGTTTCAATTGTAGCCTAAAGCCAAAAAGTCTTTAAAAAACCAAAAAGGCAACAAATACCAAAAAATCAAACATTCATTTTCATTCACTTTACTTTTTGTACATCTTTTCGTAAAAAATTAAAAAATCATCCCAAACATATTTGTTTTTTTCATCTCATATTTTAGGCAAAAAACCAAAAAGTCCTCAAAAAAGCTTGTTCTCAAACGACCCCTAAGTTTGTCAAATTAAGTTCCAAGTCAAATTTTGAACCTACGTAGAATGAGAGGCATATGGTGGTGTAAAAGGCAAGTTTAGTGGAACCCTATCATGTCTGCTAAGGCAATTCCAATATAAGCTTAACTGAGGTGTGGTTTGGCATCCAGTTAAACAAGTCACATTTTTTCCGACTTTTTTGTATTTAGTGATTTTTTTTTTTCCTTCCAAATTTATGTAAAAAAAAAAAATTACATTTCTAGTCCATCTAGTGTAGAAAGATTAAAAAAGTTCAACAAAAAAAATCACTGAAGACAAAAAAAAGTCTCTTTTTGGCTTCTTTTTTTTTTTGTCTTTTTTAGCGGTCAACTTTTTTTGTCACATTTCTGGTTAGACTAGTTGACTAGAACCTAAAGTGTAAAGTTTTTCTAAATTTTTTAAAAATAAGTATACTAAAAAAAATTCAACAAAAAGCCCAATCCCAAACCACACTTGAATCACGGTTCATTGCAAAACACCTGGTGGTAAACTATAGCTGGCAGGAAGCCCTCATTCCTTGGGTCCTGTCATTGTTCCCTGAGGGAGGATATAGGATAATACTAACATATAGGTTTAACTTCTTGAATAAAAATAAAAAATAAAAGAAAGCCGAACAACTTAGCTAGCCTTTTCATGGATTACTTTGAAAAGTGGTTTTTTTTTTTTTTTTTTTTTTCCTTTCTAACTTTGGGTAAATCTAAAGCTCCACTAGAATCACTAAATCATCGGCTCACTTTAGACCAGAATAATACAATCCCATGATATCCACACCTTCAATAAAGTGAAATATCAAACCAATGCCCAAGCAAGAAAAGATAGAAGCAATATGCAACGCAAGTGAACAGAAAATCATGTACACTACACATCCATCGTAAAATTAAAAAAAAAAAAACTTCCAACAATTTTTTATCAGAACCACTCCTCAGCATGATTAAGTGCAACAGAAATTGTTGAAGATTTTTTTCCATTGAAATTTAAACAATTAATTTTAAAATTCCTACTTGTTCAACAAAACTAATTGAAAAAGTGGATTCCCTGCTGACTTACCAAATGCTTTGGGGATATTGCACTTATTAAATGATATAAAGTTCCTAAAAATTTCTAAAAACCCTTAAATGATTTAGGATTGTATCAACAGATAAGCATCTGATTGGTCATATTAATAAAAAATAAATAAATAAAAGTAACAGTAGGAAAGGAAAATGAGAAAGGACAGTTGTGAGAATAATCTTGATAAACTATAAGACTAGTAAATGATAACCACTAGAATATCAATCAAATCATCTTAAGCAATTGTCTAGAGGATCAGTTCATAAGTTTACCTGGTTCAGAGGATTGTCAGGAGATTTCTTCCAAAGCTTCCAAATCATGTCCTTATACTGGGTGTGAGTAAGACCAGGCTTCTCTTCCTTCAGCCTGGGAAGCTCAGCTTCTTCAAAAGCCTATGAGCATATGAAAACATGAGAAAATCCTTCAGTAGGTATTTTGGAATAATGAGTATGCAAATGTATAGGTAGCATCAATTCACACCTGATGTAAGAATAAAAATTCTCAACATACCATAGGATTGGTCTTTTATCAGTCTAAATGTCAGATCGCATGTAATTATCATAATGCTTATCATGCATGCCAAATGTCAAATTAATTAGATATCCATAGCCATCCCATCAACATCATGCTTTACATTAGAGTTTTATTATAATAGAAAAATCACTAATGGTGGAAAATAGAGTGCAAAAGACAAGATCATAAGATAAGGAGATCCAAGGAGCACACCCCCGATTGAGAAAAAACAAGGTCTAATGATAATGACCTAATAACTAAAAGTAACTCTCTCGTGCTCATGGGTATGTTGAACAGCTTGAAGTATTGTACTAGCAATCACAACTTAATTCTTGAACCACATGCACCTGAGACTTTAAAAGTGTATGTGCATACTACTTGCAAACATAGTTGTCAAATCGGGATTCAAATCGTGAATTGAAATGGCCTTGTACCGAATCGCAAAGCGAATCGAGTCGTGAATCATAAAGATTCGGTCATTTTTTCTAAATTACTTAAAAAATATATGTACACCTTTGAATATTAAATATATCTTATGAATATAAAATATTTCGACTTAAATCAATAAAAATGTTGTTTTGAATGATGATGATCATGTAGTTTTATAGGTAAAAAGTCAACAAAAATTCCTATGTAAGATCACTATCTTACCTTTTTTCTTTTTTAGTTATTTCTTATCAACCATTCTTAATAAAGATAGTAAAAAAAGACAAAACTCTTAATTTCCAAAGTAATAATAATTTAATAACGATATTGATATTTGGACAATAAGCATACATACTTTTTCAAGTAATAATGTCTAAATAATAAGAAAAAATTATTTATGATCTTTTATTTTGAAGCCTAAAACATTTTAAAATGTATAATTGACATCACTCATATTTAATTTAATAAAGGGTAAATTACACTGACACCCCCTGAGGTTTCTGTTTAATACAGATGCCATTCACATTTGAAAAAATACATTCCCCTTCCTGATATTTGTAATCTCATTCCAAATTACCCCTGGATTGCTAATGTCATACTCTAAAATTTTCTAAATGACCATCTTACCATTTCTTCTTCCTATCATCATGATTACATTTTACAACTTTCCATCATTAAATTCTACTTGAACATATTCTTATTGAATAATGAGATACAAGTATAAATTTTATATAAAATTTTCAAACACAATGATAGAGCTTAATAGTAACCTTTCACTTTAAAACAAAATACACGTAAACATGATTTATATTTACAACAATATCGCTATCACAACATTTTTATGATATTTTTTATATAATTTTTTATATACAAATATCATTTTTCATTTTTATTTCCACCATTATATCTAGATTAGATCAATTTAATCTAGATATATTTAAAAAGTATAAAATTTGTACAAAATATTTTTAAAAAAATTCATTCAATACAACAAAATAAGATAATATATTGAATTTTTGTATTTTTGTATTTGGTGAATTTTAAAATTTTAAAAAAAAAAGGCACAAAATATTATACTACTTAAGTATATCTAGATTAGGTGTATCGAAAAAAATAAGTAAATAAATAAATAATTGATTAATAAAAATAAGTAAAAATAAAATAAATAAATAAAAAAACACAAAAACTAAAAATTTAATTTTTTGTGTGAGTTAAACCAAAGAAGATATTTGTTATTTTCCTAAAAGATAATTGTTGACATGAACAAAATATCTACATTATTTTATATTTTACATATATAAAAGTTAAGGGACAAATATATCATTTTAATTTGACAGGGAGGTAAGTTTAATTTTTAACATGTGAAGAGGGATCTATATTAAACAAAAACCTCAGAGGATGTCAATGTAATTTACCCTTTAATAAAATAGAAATCAATAATTCATGGTATAAGTTACTTTAATCTTAAACATTTTTAGAACACATTATGATTTTTTTTAACCAAAAAAAATGAGAAGAAAGGTTAAAAATATATTAAGTCTAACTAAATCTGATTGAATCTTATTCAAAATTTCATAATCACTAAAATAACAACAAATCATATATATAATGGTTATAGAACTAAACGCTATTAGAAGTTGTATTATGTTATTTTCACTAAAAATATGGAAAAAAAAAAAAAAAAAAAAGAGTTGATAAATATATCAGACATGATAATTTTAAAAATTACATAAATCGTAAAAAGTAAATCAAATCGTGAATCGATTGTGAATCGTGCGATTCACTTGAGATTCATTTCTAAAATAGGTTCACTCATAGATTCCTATCGATTTTGCAAAAATTACAAATCGAATCGCGAATCGTAAGACTCGATAATGAGCTTGTCAATAATGTCCTCCACTTACTGAGCTTGGAATTGATTATGCATAAAAGAAAGTGCATGCATGGCAGCTACATGGCAAATACCTCAAGTACAATTAACAATTTAAGGGAGATCCCAAAATCGGGACACAGGATACCACTGGCCTTACAGGTCAACTAGTAACCAATTGGACTCCCACGTTCGATATCAAGGACTCTAGTCCCCTCATTATCATGTCTAGCCAAGAAAAAACAAATAAAAGAAGTAATAAATAAATGAGTGCAATTTCCCCATCTTTGTCTTCCTAGCCTCCTTGCCCCCAATAGTTAACACCAACTTCTTGCTTATTACTTGTTCCACCTGTCTTTGCTCTGTTAGAATTATCCTTGCCATAAATACACTATGACAAATCCATAACACGTGGCAGCTTTAACACACCCACACACACACACACACCCAATTTTTTCTGCCTCGTTTGATAGAGCATTGTTAGAAAAGCGTCAAAAGATCACTATCACAAATCCATAACACACGTGACAGCTTTGTTTGGGTGTGTTAGAGCATTGTTAAAAATTCTGCCTTGTTTGATAGAGCACTGTTAAAAAAGCATCAAAAGATCGAAACCCATGTGTAAATGGGAAAGCTACCACCCCTCATATAGCTAGTGGTAAATGGAAGCCTGTTGCATGAAATACAATCTTCTTTTATATAAACCGTGTGAATATCAATATTCATTCTTTTCTTCTCACTTCCACATTGCCTTAAAGGGTGCCAAGTTTCCACTACATAAACATGTCATTGTATGCAATATTAGTAAACCTATATTGCAAAAAAAATTTAACCTATATTAGTAGTTTCTCAGGTTAATTTGGTAAACCAATAACCCAACGTCAATACCTGAAAAAGTGGTCAGTTCTAAGAAATTCTGAATTGCAATTGAGTTGTGACTCCTTCAGAACCTAACCATACTAAGCTACCAAGTTCGGGGTGGGTACAGTTCCATTCTTGGGTTGATCAGTTCACTTATGCAACCCTACTTCTCATAGTGCATCTATCAATTACAATTATTTGCCAACCACACTTATACACGCTCCCCTATTCAAACATTAAAAGATTCAATTAAAATCCATAATACAGATCCCATCCTTCCTCAGCATTAGAATGACCAGACTCATCATGCAACTTCCTATCTAACAAAGTTCTACCTAAAATGAAGAAGAGGTATATTATAAAAATGATGTATTGATAAAGCTTTTGAAGAACCTATCTTCACAATGAATTGCTTCTCCTAAACAAGTTAAGCATAATAATACTTCAATAATCAATTTAAGTACAACAAGACCTAATTTACATAATCGGAATGAAATTTTACAATTTTCAATCAACAAAACAACTATCAACAATAAAAGTTGAATCAAACACACCTTAAACAATGCCTTGAGTCTCCTCTCGGGATGCCTATCGACCGGCAAACTATCCGCAACCGCCATCTGCGCAATCGCATCCTCAACCGACCTTGCCTCAATTATCGAATCATCGCGGTTCGTATTCGCAACGAGTACTATTTTCTCGTACTCCTCTTCTCCCTGAGTCCGGCTCTGCCGCCGCTTCGCCTCCTCCGCTCTCTTCAAAATCTGCGCCTGCTCCGCCTCCCTCTGCCGCTGGAGCTCCGACTCGGTGACTTTAGGCACCGGAATCGACACTCGGTTCGCTTTCTTATCGGGCTTGCGGCTAGCTTTCTCGAGCTCCTTCTCCTCCTGTTCGGCGATCCGGCGCGCTCTGCCTTGCGAGCGGCTGCCTCGGCGCGTTTCTCTGCCTCCTCCTCCTCTTCTTGGCGGCGCGCGACTTCGAGCCCTCGGCTTCGCGCCAGTATTGGTCTTCTTTATCTCGAGCATCGCGATCTTTGCGCTCGGCTTCGGTGGCTGTCTTCCGTGCCCTAGCCTCCTCGGCTTTGCTGTTCACGCCCATCTTCTTCGGCATCTTCTTGCTTGTTCTCTCTCTCTCTCTCTAGAACTTGCGATATGGGAGGTCTGAGAGTTTGAGAATCGAAAGGATTCGATCGATCATCGATCGATGCTTCTAGGGGGGTTAAACTTTAGTCACTCCACCGAGTTGATAAACTGAGTCACTCTATCGAGTTGTGAGTGGGCCTGTAACTAATTAGAACTTTGGGCTGGAATCAATGGGCTTAAAGTAAACTAGAGCTTGTGTTAACTGCCTTGCCAGTGTGAAAATTGGATCTTAAATATGATGTATTCTAATTTTTTTTATCAAATTTTTTGAAAAGATTTCTCTTATCTTAAATTTATCTTTTGGTCAAATTTGATATTAAAAAGATCATTATCAATAGTTCATCTTCTTAAATTTTCGTCAAATTATTTATTAAATTCTTAATTTAGTGAAAAATATATATATATATATCCCTTGATTTGATGAATGGATTGAACATGGTTATTGAGCACTTTTTTTAATCAAATATAAATTTGATTGAAAAAAAAAATTAAGAATTAGAAATACTCTTTTGTATATATATATATAAAGTAACGCATAATGATTTTTATATAAATTAAAGTGAATATATATATAAAGTAACGCATAATGATTTTTATATAAATTAAAATGAATTAAAATAGATAATACAAAAACTAAATTACAAAAAACAAAAACAAAAGTGTTAAAAATAAATAAAAACTCAATCACAAGCTATATGGGGAACTCAACCCAGTCATATTGTTGGAAAAAAATTATTTTCGGCAACTTTAATTAAAAATTAAAATGGGACTCAACCTCCGGTTGAGGTAGGTTTGCGTGGTTTTGTAATCTCTTAAATGAGAAAATTATAATATAAAAATGATGGATTGAAACCATTGAGTTGTGAATGAAAATTATTTCATAAAGTGGGTATCAATAAAAGTTGAGCTTGGGCCTAGGCTTAGACTTGAACTTAATTTCAATCTTAGTCTGGACTAGCCTAGGCTTCTGTGTGTGCATGTGTTGGACTTAGTCTTGGGCATGGGTTGTGTGTTATGTTGGACTAAACTTGTCTTGTGCACATGTTTTAGACTAGGTGTGGATCAGACTGTGACTCAATATCTGTATTCATTTTGCGACCCATCTAATTGGATTATTTAAATAGCATTATATATATATATATATTATTTATTTATTCAACCTTTGTAACTCTCATTTTTTGATAATAGCGTTGATGATCATTATGCACATGGGAGTTTTACACATTTGTAACTCTAGCCTTTAGTCCTAAAGGCTAGAGTTAATGGCCATTGATACTACGTTTATGGTAGCCTTCATGGCTAAGAACTCTTCCTTACAAATATAAAAAGGGTCTTTCCCCTCCAACTTAGAAAAAAGAGTTTTAGAGAGATTTTTAATGAAAAATAGAGATGTTTTGAGATTAAAAAAAAAATTAGAGATGGTTTTTTACACTAAAGAAAAATTTTCTATTTTCTTTTGCTAGTTCCTTCTTTGATTCTTGTTAGAAAGAGTGTAACCATTATCAAGTTCGTCGAAACTATTCAGAAGGTGTTTCTATATTAGCTGGTTTCGACTGTCGTATCCTGAGAGATAGATGCCGACGTTTCTTTAACATCCATCAGGAGGCGGTAAATCTGTTTTAAGGAAACTGTGGTATCACACAGATTTTGGTTTGTTTCTTTTTACTAGTTTTATTTTATTATGAATTTTTATAAATTTCAACATGTTCTTATTCTAAGATTCAAAGTGGTTGTTCAATATGAATCTATTTATTTTGTTTGATTTACACAATTTATACAACACATATGACATTAGGTTTTCAATTAAAATATTGGTATATCTACATATTATTTATATATTGTATTGGGAAAATATTATGGTGTGCACCTTTTAACCTTATAACTAAAAAGAAAAATAACGAATTTTTGATTTTTTGAGTCATAACTATAAATAAATAAAAAAGAAGAAAAAAAAAAAGTCATACTTAAACACAATACGAGACATAACTAAATAAGAAAATTATATAATTAGAAATACATCTAGTATATCATTTTTAAAGGGGTGCATATTAGAATTTCCCCGTTGTATTTATTTGTTAAAGTATTGAAAAGATGCTCTATTTTTTCTTTCCAAAAAAATTGACAAAAAAATAGGCCTAAACATTGTTTTAGAAAAAAAAAAAAAAAAAAAAAAAGTTGAAAAAAGTTGAAAAAAAAGAAAAAAAAAAACTTAAAAAAAGCCCAAATCAGAAACAAAAATAAGTTCAAAAAGACATGAAATAGTAAAGGTTAATCTACTAATTTGATTTGCATCCACTCACTAATTTGTCCAATCTGTTTAGTAAATTTTGAAATCATAAATGGTCAAATGCAAATGAGATTTTCTCAATCTAATCTTATTCTATCGAGTGATGAATGACTTACAACTCAATCTAACTCAATATGTAAACACTCCTAATATTTAGACACGCACAAAAGTTTGGCAAGTGAGTTGCATTTCTACTTTTGAACTTTGTTTCTTTGTTCATTTCACATCACAGGCAAAACAATTGAATCGAGTTTGAGCCAACCAAGTTCAACAAACGGCCACATCTTCAATGCATATTTCAATTTTGAACTTGAAAAGCCAACTCCTTTCTATCAAATCAACCCATCTTTTTTATTACTTGTCTACTATAATTCTCTTTTTGTATATTTTAGCAACAAGATAAGAATTTGGACCTTTAACACACTACCATTGAGAATTCAAAGGTAGTGTTACTATTTGCTTTAATAATCTTTGGAGTGTTATTGTTATGGTTTCATTTGGGAAGTTTGGTTGTTTTTTTGGCTTTTCTAGTTTAGGTTAAAAATTTTGTTAGGTTTATTTTTTTTTATTAGGATTAATTTTTTTAACTTTTATGAGAAAAAAAATGAAATGATTATAATTTAAGATACGTTTTCATAAATCTCTTTTCAGCTACTTATGTTTCGTTTAATCCACATTATTTTTTTATATTCTAATAAGTCTTATGGGTGACATACTTACCAAAATATCCCTAATAATATTTACATTAACAGTGTGAATGTTCCGTAATGTAAATGTTCACACCATTAATGTGAATGTTCACACCATCAATGTGAATATTCATATTGTCAATATGAATGTTCACACTGTCAATGTAAACATTCACATGTCAATGTGAATATTCATATTGTAAAATATAAATGTTCACATCACCAAATTGTTAACTGTTCAAAAAATATTTGTAAGGGTAGAAATGTCCATAAAATACATTAAATGTGAGAATTAAGATTTGATAAATCAAATATTCAAATAATAGGACTTATTGGAATATAATAATATCTTATGAACTAATTGAGATACAAACACTTGAAAAAAAAAATTCTAATAAATCTTCCTTATGATTTAAATATGATATTTTATCTTATTGACTTTTTAATTTATTTTGTCTTTTTGTGATTGATTTAAACAAAAAGTCAATTCAACTCAATTGTCAAATGACACCATAATATAGTCAAGAAAAAAAGTAAAAATTATGAATAATAAAAATCAAATTAAGGTCGAAGGTAAATTACATTCACCCTCATTGAGATTTAGAAAAAATATAATTAGACTTATGCTTTTAATATAATTATACTGATTTTTCTTTTAATAAGACTAACATAATTGAAACAAATGCAGATAATGAGTAAATACTAAAATAAACAGATATAACTATACATTTCAATAAAAAAAAGTATGAAAATATTATTTTTTTTATTTATATGATTAATAAATTATTAATAAAAAATAATTTAACTATTATATAAATTAAAACTTTAAAAAAAATTATTGTAATTATGTCTAAAATATAAGATTAATTGTATATTTTTTAAACTTGAGAGAAAGTAAATGTAATTTAACCAGAAGTAAAATGTAGAGGGGAACCATATAGAAGTGTGGACCATTAGGATAAATGGTTTCTGAATGGCACATCAGTTCAAATGCAAAAATGATTTGGCCCTTATCCCATCTTATTCAAACTTAATTTTTTTAAACAATTACTAGCCTTATTTGATTGAGATAAATATTGGTACCATATTGGACTAGCATACTACACTACACAACGCTGGTAGTTTGATGATCATTGCTTCACATGCATTGAAATGGATCTCATAAAAAAGTACAAGCAAAAAACTTATTTTGTGTTTCATCCCAAAATAATATTCTAATTATGCCACTCTGTCGACTTTTTCATTTTTTTTAAATTTTAAATTTTTATTATTAATATATTTTTTTTTATATAGCCAAGGGAAGGAAATTGGAAAAAGAATTCTGGAGTTAAAATTCAACTGATGAGTTTAATTTATTCTTGACATATTAACCATTTAATAAGTTTGATATGTCAAAGTTAATATGACTGGAGTCTTGTAAAATCTATATCTATATCTATATATTATATAAGAAAAAAAGAAGATTTTTAACCTACAAGTTTGTGAGAGCTCTAAGAGCATCCTTATCAGACTATATAAATTTTATCTTAAAATATTATTAAAAACTTAATTTCCTATTTTATGAATTATTTTTTCATTTATTTTTCCCAACAAACTTTCTATTCTTTCCTTATTTTATTAAAATAATATTTTTAATTATAAGTGATGGAAAGATATGGAAAGCAACAACATTAAAATAATATTTTTAATTATAATGATGGAAAGTAACAGCACATGCAAAGCAACAGCAGAGTAGAGCAATCGACCGGCTTGACAACCGGGCGATCAATAGGTCAAGTTAATTTTATGTTTTTTTTTCTTTAGTTTTATAGGGCAATTACGGAAATCCGGAGAGATGTTCGGGAGGACGTCCAGAAAGACATCCCTTCACACTTTTTATCAGATATAAGGGAGTTATAGTGACTCTCTATTTAGAGTCACTGTAACAACACTTATATTTGGGAGGTGTTTAGAAGTCCGACCACTGAAACCTAATAACTATTAATTAATAGAATTCAGCAATTAAAATGGCTCATACCACATCTCTTTATCTTCTCAAATGTTTCCTTTTTTTGGTTCATACATTCATTCTAATATTGATAGAAAATTTGACATGCAGAAGAGTGAAAAATATTAAAATTATATATTAAGTTATGTAATTGTTGTGATGAAAAATAAATATTGTCTTTCCCTTTTATGGCAATTTGTCTGGTTATGCCTCCAATTAAAACATCAGTTGTGCTTCTACAATATCATTGAACATTACTTTCATTTTTTTTAGATATTTCGTCTCACAATTGTTTCTATTTTGTGTTATGAAATTTATTACATCTGTGTTTGCTAAAGCTATTAGATGGACCTAATGCAAGAAGGGAAAATGAGTTGGACCCCCAGTGGGGGGAGCTTCTATATACACACACCTTTTCCTCTCTATACAAATCCCTCTCAATACACACACTAAAAAAATAAATCCTAATATATTTGACTCACTACACACACCTATCATTCCACATATACCCCCAAATGTAAATCATACACACACACACACACCTCCTCACACACACACACCCGTCTGTCACCCCTCTCACACACACACCCATCTGAGAACCCTTCTCACACACACACCCATCTCTCACACTCTCCACCGTTCATCCCCAAAAGCTTCATCCATCCATCTGTGTCATTGAAGTATTGGCATTGAAGAGCATTGAAATCTTCACATTTTAGGTTAGTTTACACATATTAGAATCTTCTCATTCCTATTTTATTTGTAATGTAGGGTTAATTTTTACCATTTTCGAAATTTTCCGTCCACCATTGTAAGTGATTGCCGTGTTTCCTCATTCGGAACTGGTTATTCAAATTTTTTGCTTTTGTTCGGCAATCTAGTTTCGAAAACAAAAATAATATTCGGCATTAGAGTTCTGAATTTTCTGCTTCTATTCGGCACTATAGTTCCGAAACTATTTACTTGGTTCGGCTTTCAAGTGCCGCAAATAATTTTTTTTTTCGGTTTTCAACTTCCGAATAGTAGCTTTAATTTCGAACAACGACTTCCAAACAGAATAGGTATTTTCGGTTGTGAACTTCCGAACAGGGTTTTTTTTTTTTTTTCCTTCTTAATTAAAACACTTAATTATAACACTTATTATAATTTAAAACACTTATTATTTACACACACTCTCATTATAATTTAAAACACTTATTATTTACACACACATTCATTACACACTCTTATTAATTTTACACACACATTCATTATACACACACTTATAATTTAAAACACTCTCATTAATTTTACACACACTCTGTTTATTTACACACACACTCATTACACATACTTAGTATTTTTTGCAGATAATATGGATTCTGAATATCAACAACATGTCCCACCTATTGCTTCAAATAGACGATGAACCGCGTGTCCATGACCATCAGGATTTCAGCGAACATGCGGATGTAATCTATTATCCTCTCTTATGCATATGTAACTTACTTCTTTTTTTTTTCTGATATGTTCCTTAAAATGTGATATTCTTTTCAAATGCAGAGTATTGCACATGCACTGCAGATTTCACATCTTATTATTGACGCTGATTATCAGGAGAGGATTCGCCATCCTTATCGACTTTACCAAGCTATCGAGAGTATGACACGTGTCCTTGAAGGTCAGCACATTGACAAAGCTAGACCTAGTTCTGCTGGAGGTCACTTTCCATCTTCGACATTGACATACAGTCGTAGGCCTAGGCCTAGGCATGCAGCTGATTCGTGACATGTTATTTGCGTGCTGATGAATTTGTTTTGGTGATTTTTGTAAGATGATATTGTTGTAATGGTAACAGTGGTTAACATTTTTCTTATTACAATGGAATGGCAACAATGGTATTATAATGACATTTTATTTTTAGAATGAAATAGTAACAGTAGTCGTTGATTTTGTAAGTGATATTTTCTTATTATCAAACATTTACATTTGGTGAGCAATTCAAAACATAAAATCCATGTGAATTGACATTACGAATTTTTAAACATTTACTAATATTACAAATTTTTATCCATGTGAATTGACATTACAAATTTTTAAACATTTTTAAACATGTGAATTGACATTACAAATTTTTAAACATTTACTAATATTAAAATCCATGTATCCATAAAATCCATGTGAATTGACATTACAATTTTTATACATTTACATTTTGTATAACATTACAAATTTTTAATGGCATTATAAACATAAATTTGCAATTCAAAACTGTAAATTTAGTTTGCAGTTTGCAAATTTGGAATATAAAATGGGAAAAAAAAAATTTACTTCATTCGGAAGTAGTTGTCCGAATTTTTTTTAAAATTTCGGAAGTTGAATGTTGTACAAGTTAACTTTGTTCGGACAACAACTTCCGAATTTAAATACTTTGTTCGGACAACAAGTTCCGAAACTAATAAATTTGTTCGGACAACAACTTCTGAAAATAAGTAATTATTTCGGTTGTAGATTTTCGAACCAAATAATACAATTCGGCCCTGGTTATTCGAATGACGCTGAAAAAAAAAAAAAAAAAAAAAAAAAAAAAGTGATGCTCATTTGGATATCCTCTCCAAGCAAATTGAACTCTGCTCATTTCCAACGCAAATCCTCCAGAACAATGATGAATGAAGAATAAGTGATGCTCTCTGAAGGTGAGAGGGTAGAGGTGTCTAGGTTCGTTAACAGAGCTGAGATCAACACATTTCATGTTCTTCAACGTAATGGATGTGTGTGCATTGAGACTTTTGCAAATGGGTAGATGTCTAAAATAGTAATTTCATTTAGGGATAAAATTGTAATAAAATTAAATATCATTAAGTGTGTGCAAAGAGAGTATTTGGTGTGTGTATATAGAAGCTTCCCCAATGGGGGTGCTGGGGGTCATCTCTGATTGGCCCAAAAATTTTTTTTTTTTTTTTTTTTGGCAGTGCGCCAACTGTCACTGGGGGTGCTGGGGGTCGCCCCCACTAGGGGTCTCCAGTATTGCCCTACAAGAAATGCAAACTATTGCAATGTCATTCTCAAAATCAAAAGTACAAAAAATATACACAAAAAGTATATAAATAGACAAGATTTTATAAAATTTGTCTGTGAGTCTCACTTCTTGAAAATCCTATAATTTATTTATTTTTTATATTATATTTTATGTTTGGTTTCTATATTTTTTTTTTATATATATAGTTTTTTTTTGTTTTCTTTAAAAGTTTATTTTTAAAAATTAATAAATAAATCGTTTTTTGTTTCAAACAAATATTATGGTTGTTTTTATTTTTTATTTTTTCGTAAAGTAGTTATAGTTTTGGAGAATTACTTATTTTTTTCTATATATTATAATTTTGTGCATTTTAAGTGTGTGATGTTTTTACTAATACACTTAGGCCATGTTTGTTTGGGCGGACTGGATTAGGTTGGATTAGCATTCTCATGACTAATAGTCTTATGACTACGAATCCTTTGGATTATGTATCATATCTTATATTTGGATTGACTTAGGATTACAAGGAGGACTAATAGTCCAGATTTTGACTTAGTCTTTCAATTTATATCCCACCTCCTTCTGTGGGATTGAATAGTCCATCATATGTGGGATACCATATCCAGATGGATTGTTAGTCCGTATTTCAATTGTTTGACCAAATATCGAATTAATAATTTTATTGGACTATTAATCCAATCGCAAGCTCATGTCCACCCAAACAAACATGGCTTTAGAGATACACTATGAAAAAAGTATCATGCAAAAATCAAGAAAGACTTCTTGAAAATCCTATAATTCATTTATTTTTTGTATTATATTTTATGTATGGATTATGTACTTTTTTATATTGTTTTCTTTGTTTTCTTTAAAAATTTATTTTTAAAAATAAATAAATCATTTTCTATTTCAAATAATTTCATTTTTGTTTTTATTTTTTATTAAAATAGTTTTAGTTTTGGGAAATTACTTACTTTTTTCCCCCTATATGCATTTTAAGTGTATGCTATTTTTAGTGATACACTCAGAGATGCACTATGAAAGAAGAATTATGCGAAAATCAAACAAGAATAAAAATAAATAAATAAAACAATACGATGAATGTAGAGCAAAGATCAAAGATCAAAGATCAAAAATCAAAACTCCTAAAACAAACAAACAAACAAACAAACAAGTACAATAAAATGTTTAACAATAAACATTTGAAAATTTGCAATAAAATTTTATAACTTTCCTTTTTGTTAAGAAAATTTTATTTGGTTCTAGCTAAATAAAATGCATTTAATATATATATATATATTAATTTGAAATTAAAACTATACTAAATTTATGTAAGTATAATTGCTAACCACATTTTTTACTTAATGTATAATATTATATTGACTACCCTTTTCAAATTTATTTTTTTAAATATTTATATAGAAGTAAAAAAATGTCGTTAGGAATAAATTTTTCCTTAATTTAGTTATAAATTTTGCCCGTACATTATTTTTAAATTTTGAATAAAAGCAAATTTAAAATAATTGGTTGAAGATGTGTTGTATTTGTTATATTTTTTTTTCTATGTCAAAAAAGAAGAAAACATATAAAAATCACATTCACATATATACAAATAATTGTAAATACAACCCATGCACAAGTGGAACATTAGTTCCTAGTTAATAAAAGGGAATGACTGAAAAGTTCTATTACAAAGATGGAAACACCAATAAATCTTATTATTTTTTGGTGCATCAAAAAGTCTTATTAACTTTTAATTGCTACCATAAATTTTTTTTAGCGGCGTTTTCATAAAAAAGTGTCACCAGTCCAAAAGTCCTTCCCAAACCAGACTTTTTAGCCCCAGGCTAAAATAACTAAAAAAATCAAAAAGCCAACTCACTTCTCAAACCAAGCCTTAATGGTGCACAAATCCTTATAACAATACCTATGAATAATTATCCTATTAAATAAATGGGATATTTAATAATAAATCCTATCTGACAAACAGTTTTATCGATTGGTCCTAAGGTTATTTCTATTGTTCTGATTAGTCCTATTAGTGGGGGAATATCTTACCAGTTGATCTTATTTCCTTTGTTTGGTAACATTGAATGGTCAAATATACCCTTCCTTGTGTGTGTCACGTGATATACATCATTCTAAGGCAAAAAGTATAAAGAACCTTAGTACACTTTGTTGATGTGTGGCACCCACCGATCACCCTCATAAAGAGCCTTAGTGCACTTTGTTGATGTGTGACACCCACCGATCACCCTCATAAAGAGCCTTAGTGCACTTTGTTGATATATGGCACCCACCAATCACCCTCATAAAGAGTCTTGGTGTACTTTGTTGATGTGTGGCACCCATCGATCACCCTCATAAAAGCATAAAGAGCCTTAGTGTACTTTGTTGATGTGTGAAACCCATCAATCACCCTCATAAAGAGCCTTAGTATACTTTGTTGATGTGTGGCACCCACCAATCACCATCATAAAGAGCCTTAGTATACTTTGTTGATGTGTGGCACCCACCAATCACCATCATAAAGAGCCTTAGTATACTTTGTTGATGTGTGGCACCCATCGATCACCCTCATAAAAGCATAAAGAGCCTTAGTGTACTTTGTTGATGTGTGACGCCCATCAATCACCCTCATAAAGAGTCTTAGTGTACTTTGTTAATGTGTGACACCCACCGATCACCCTCATAAAAGCATAAAGAGCCTTAGTGTACTTTGTTGATGTGTGACACCCACCGATCACCCTCAATGTGACACGTGCCACATCACCTATTCAAGCGTTCAAAAAAATATGTAGTGGTATTTACGTCATTCAGCAATAGAAAGGACCAAATAGATCACAAGAAAAAAAGTTGGGACTAAATGGAGTACAATTTCAACATTTAGGATTTATTGGTAACTTCCCTTAATAAATTCCAACACCCATGGCCTGGTGGTTTTGGTCAGGGTTACTTTGAAATTTAATAATTTTTCATTTCCATTAATTTTTTCCTCACAACGTATTGGGAGAAATAATAAAAAGTCAAAAAAAAAGCAAATGCTCATATTTTATTTTTGGTACAATTTTTTTTTTAATATGTTATAAAAAGGGGTCTGGCTTTGGTCCAGTCTACTATCGAACTGGACCGTGCTGTTGGGCTCGTAGGGGCCCACCACGGGTCTCGTTTTGAAAATCTGAACCGTTCAATATGTAGAACTCTTCGAGCACTATATGCCAATAAAAATCACGTTAATCGGATATCAATAGCTAAGTGATTAAATTAGTTTTGTATAAAAAAAATGAACGGTGAATAAATTAACGATTGACAAAAACCTAAGTTGATCACATAGCTATCGATACCCGATCAACGTGATTTTTTACAGGCATATAGTACTCGAAGAGTTCTACACATTAAACGGTTCAAATTTTCAAAACGGGACCCGTGGTGGGCCTCCACGGGCCCAACAGCACGGTCCAGTTCGATGGTGGACTAGACCAAAGCCAGACCCTATAAAAAGTGGGTTGTATTCGAATACAGAAGGCCCTATAAATTTTATGTATTTTTTGAAAAGTAAATTGAAACACAATTTCATTGAATTTTCAAATATAGTTATGGAAAAAAATTCAAAGACTAGTTTAGTGAAAAAATAAAAAAACACTAATTACTTTTATATAGCTTTATTTTTTGGGATGAAAATAATTTTTAAAATTCAAAAAATAATTTTTTTAATATTTAATCTTATCAAATTAATATCTAATTTATTAAAAAATAATTTTAACAAAAAGAGTCTAAAACTTGACTAAATATAAATTAAAAAAACAAATAAATGGATTGGGCTTCAAGAATCTCTCCGTCCCAACCCTACCCAAAGGAGTTTGGGTCCCAGCTCTAGGCTAGTCCACGAGTCTAGAGCATTTTTCATAGGGAGATTTATGGACCGATTCTATTGAGGAGATTAGTTACAAGTTTTGTTTCTTTTTTCACCTATTAATATTTCTAATATACTCTTCTTTTACTTTCTTCATTCTTATTATCAACGGTCACAATCTCTGGTTGTCAACAATCACCTCCAGCCATCATCTCCGACCACCATTGGACTTTAGTGATTTTTTCGACAAGTATCTTTTGTCGCCATCTCTGAAAGTATTTTTCCAATGAACACCTCCGGTGATAGTTTTTTTCATTGCAATTTCCTGACCATTTTTATAGCTGAGAGGGAGATTTGGTGAACTAGGGCTGAGCTGAGTTCAGGTTTAGTAATTGGCCGAGCTATGGGCCGAAGTGATTGGGCCTTACTGCTATTAGTTCGGTCAAAGGTGACCGCAGTTAGCTCGGTCTCAGCAGTCCCAACCGAGATATAGGTGGGCGAGGACCGAGCTAAGCATTGCCTATGTAAGCGCCGAACTGAGTATGTTAGGTGGCGTAAGTTAGCTCGGTCGTACTAGTATTCTATCATTGTGAAGTTATCTTTCTTAATTAAGCAATGGGAAAGGTGTAGAGGGAGCATTACCTTTCTGACTCCTAGGAGGACTCTGCTAAGGAAAGTAAAGTCCTACTAGGATTGTGCAAACCATCTCACTTGGTTGGTAGCGAGTAGGATGTGTGATTCATAGGAGGACTCTTACAAGGAGAGTTGGAATCCTACTAGGATAATACCAAGCAGAATCTATAAAAGCTCGTAACAGGACCTATGTACAGGTATCACAATTTTGACTCTTAAATATACAGAGCTTTTGTCTATTGTTTATTTGCCGACTTAGGCATCGGAGGGATTTTCGGCACACACCCGCCGGCTAGCTCACGTTTGTGTTTTCATGAAGTAAAGTGACGACGTTTGGAGGAGCGCAAACTTGATCAACAGGATTATACGAGAAGAATTATTTCGTGCTTGTACAATTGGCACCGTCTGTGGAAATTTCACAAAGAACGAAACCTTTTGATCGAGTTTTCCTCTCTAGTTAAAAGCAATGGTGCACAATGAAGACTTGTTGCAATCTGTTATTAATGGGCAAACCCCGTAGGGGGGTGAGAGGCGCGAAGGTTTACCTTCTATCCCACCAATGGCGGATTTAGAACCCCAGCGATGAAACTCCTAGAGGGACGCAAGGGAGAGACGGGGCACTAGCCCCCGTCGCTTTCAAAGTCCCGAAAGACAGAGGCGAAGGCTGGATCCTCAAGTTTTGAAGGATCGCGTGAGGGAGCAAAACGAGTTAATAAGGAGGATGGCGGCAGACATAGAGACTATGAAGCGCCAGATAAAAGGGAAGGGGGTGGCGACGGGAGAGGGGCGCAAAGGTAACACACCCTCTTGCCACTCGGAAGATCGTGACAGACATACCACACCATCACAAGCAAAAAGCAAGAGCCTTAGAACAGGTGGCACTCAATTGCGGACTTTCAGGACTCGTCATTCCAGGTCTGAGAGAACGAGGATTGAAAGGTCATATATATAGAGGGAAACAGTTATTACCCCTTGCACAAGCACCAAATGACATCTAGGCACACGGAGTTGCCTAGGTCAACGAACTTACGGACAGTGCACGAAGAAAGGGCCCAATGAATGGGGGACACCAGGGCTCGTAACCCACACAGAGTTTCAGCCCTGCAGCGATTGGCCCCCAAGACACATGGGAGTGTCGAGATAGGGATGCCAATGCCGCACCTTGCTTACGAACTAGCAGATAAAGTATTAGCAAGGTTACAGAGCTCACCATTCGTTCCAGCAATAGAGAACACACTATTACCTTCGGGCTTCCATCAGCCCAAGTTTACTATTTATGAAGGGAAGTCAGACCCCTACATGCACTTAAGCCACTTTCGCCAGGTTATGGTAGTACACCGGCAGAACGAGACTCTAATGTGCATGTTGTTCCCATCTAGCCTTGGCGACCTAGGTCTAACCTGGTTTGAAAGGCTGCTCGAAGACAGCATCGCCTCATGGGCACAATTGCCAAAAGCGTTCGTGACCAGATTCAGGACGAATACCAAAACACTAGTGGAGATCGATCAGCTACTCTTCATTGACATGGGCGAAAAGGAGACATTGAGGTCTTACAACAGTCACCATTGGGAGACCTTCAACTAGATCGGGGATTGCCCTACAAACCTCGTCATTGCGCAATACAAACAGGGTTTACTAGTCGGCAACAAACTGAGGGACTCAATAACAATGATGCCACCTGTAGACACCCCATTTTTGACCGTCCTCAAGACTTGGACGTCACCGTTTGAACACTCGGTGATTATCCATGTTTGTGTTTGTCTCGAGTTCCCGGAGGCCTTGGCAGCGCGCCTCGTCTCAGGACCTCCTAACTCGACTGCTTCGTGTCTGGTTTTGCACCAAACACCTGTGTTTTTGCCTTGGAGGGCAGGGAATGGCTTGTTGGCCATCCCCACACCCCACCGGCCCTCCCCTACTATCACCGGCTACACATTGGTACCACCGGCATTGTTTTCTCAAAATATTTGGCCGGTCGGCACTATATGTTGCCGACCGGCACATTTTTGTGCCGATGATCCCTTTAACTGGCCGGCGTGCACCCTTTGCACCCCTGAGGCATGGTGCATGCCAGCTGTGCCAGCTGGAATGCACCATCACTCGTCCCCGTGCATGGGAGTGACCCCTTTGCACCTTTGAACCCACAAACCTTCTAGAAGGTTGACCCTTTTGCTCAAGCTTCTTGGAGAAGCTTGGACAGCTGTCTTAGCTTCTCCAAGAAGCCTAGACCCTTTTGCACCCTTTGCTCCTTCTAGTTAGCTTCTTAGAGAAGCCTTGAGCCTTGATTTGTGCCTATATAAACACCATCTCTCTCCCTTTGAGGGAGGTTGGCCATTTTTTTGATCAAAAACCAGAGCTTCTATATCTATATATCTGTGTTATACTCTCTCTCTCTATATCTCTCTCTCTCTCATCCTTGTGTGTGTGTTTTAAGCCTAAATAGTGTGTTTTTACCTCATTTTTGCACTAATACACACACCATTACACCTTAGTTCGAGATTGAGGGACTTGGAGGGTTGTTTGTTGAGTTTTTGGACTGGTTTTGATCAATAGAGGAGGGCTGCACCACCTGTTCTTCAAGTGTTCTTCAAGGGTGAGCACTTTACTTTAGATTTCCCATTTTTGCAACAAGTTTTTACCTATCTTGCTTTGTGTTTTGAGCTTTGTGTATAACTGAAAAAAGTCTTAGATTTTCTTGCTTTTGAACTTCCATTAAGGTCATTTTGTGGTTTGAGTGCAAACTCACCCTTTTAGGCCTTATTTTGGCCTATTTGGTGTCTTTACTTTGAGCCTTATTTGCCTTGTTGTTTTGGGTCCTTTCACCACTGAAAACCAGTGGGTTTTTAGTGGTAAAGAAGGTGGTTTGAAGTCTTGCATAGGGGAGGGACACCCCTCTCTCCTTTGTCCCTCTTTTGCTCAAAATCCCATACCATGCACTGCCTGTCTGCTGTTGCTGTCAAACCTGTCTTCTGCAAGAATTTTCTGCCGACCGGCAATATAGAATGCCGACCGGCACTATATTGGTGGCCGGTAACCTCCTAAGCAGCCGATGGAAATGTTAGCTAGCGGTGGGCACTTCTTCCAGCCGGTGGTGTACAACAGCATGCAAGGAAGGTGTTCTGGGACTTTGGCAATTTTTGGAGAGACAGGGCAGTAAGAACAGAGGCGGTAGCGGTATGGTGCGGGTTTTCCGGGCGATTCGGATTCGAGCATGCATCATTCGCGCATCCCGAGGCGGGGCTGTGGCCTTTTCTATTATGCATTTCAATTATTAATTAAATTAGAATTTTTTTGTAATAATTTATTATATATTTGGACTGTATTATTTTGGACTGTATATTCTTTTGGTCCCTCCGAGTGAGAGCGTATTTGTAATAAGTGTGTGTGAGTGTGTGTATGTCTTCCAACCCCCATTTCTTTCTTCCCTTTTATTTACCTGCTTACGATGGTAGATTAGGGCATATTTAAATTAGTATACAGTATGATAGCATGCGTGCATTCATACATTTGTCTTACATGCACCGGGCTCGGTACATCACGCTAATTGCATTGTATTTCAATTTCTAAATTGAGTACTTGTTACTTGTAGCATTTCACATGCCATGCTTAGGATAGCCGAGCTTGTCTAGATCACACCATTGCATGCGATGTATTAGTCACTCTAACCTGAACTACGGCATGCATGTTTGCTAACTAGTTTATTGTTTTGGCACGGAGTACTAGGTGAGTTTTTACGCTTTAGCATCTCGCATGCGTGTGAATGTTAACATAATAGTATGCTTACCATGCGGCTAGCTGCTTATGTGATATAACTGTTTGAATGCCTGCGGATGGAGGTCAAATTGCTTAAATTGAGATAAGGCATTAAAACTGAGAGTTTTAAGTCCACTAGATAGTGGCAAAACTGTCTTTTCTAAAACCCACTTGAGGGTGGTAAAACCTGCATTTTAGCCTACTTGCGAGTAGCAAATCCTTTTCAAAACAAACATAAAATGTTTTGTTCCAATTCAAGCAATTAAGTCTATACTTGTTTGCTGTGCGCATAACATAAGTAATTCTAGGCTAATAACTGGAATAAGAACACGTAATGTTTTCAAAATCGGATATCACGTTTAGTAGAGGCCGGTCTTCGGACCGGGCGAAAGGGGGTGCTTATAGCTAACCTTCCCCGATCGTACCCAAGCTCCCGAGCCAAGACAACTTTGGTGATGACGGACACGTGGCCTTCGGCACCGAGTCAGGGTTTCCTAAATTTCCCATTTTAAAAATATTTAGGTAGCGACTCTATATCTGGCAAAGCAGTCCATGTTTGGCATTTCTTTTCAAAAACAAATCTGTTTTCTCAAACGATTTGCCAGAGTTGGACTCTTTGGTTCGGATTAAGAACCGCAACTAACAAAAAAAAAAAGGAGTCCGAACTGTAGTAGCCGAGGTCCCTACGCGAGCGCTATTACAGTTTCTGGCGACTCTGCTGGGGAGTTTAGAGAGCTTGACTCAAACTCGTGATGTCCTGTTTTGATTTCATTTATGTGTCTCTTTGCATTGCATGTGCATTGGTGCGCCTAGGACACCGTGTTAGCCATCTGCTATTCCTGAATGGTTTGCTGGAGGCTTGTCTTGTCAAGGCATGACCATAAGGCTGACCGGTTGCGGGCTCTGCCAGTATGGGAACACAAACCCCGGTTCTATCGAGGCACCCTTTTTGACCATTCGACCTAGTGCATATCGAAATCCATAGTGACCATTCCAAACTAGGACAGGTTGCTTACCCGATATAGGTTGTTTGAAGCCGCTGTGTGCGTAGTGAAACTCTAGCTCCTGACAAAATAGGACAAGGAAACCCTACCCCAACATAGGGGTGTATTGGCTCTCTTTTACATGTTACGGGCTTTTAGAGTGTATCTCTACAAGGGAATGCGCATATCAGTTTACAAGTTTTGATATCCGGCCTGAGGGCACCAGTAACAGTATTTTGGGAATCAGTTATCTGTGGGTACCAGATTCAGACATAGGGGCAATGATTGAAAGCGATGATCGATGTTGAGGAACAGTGTATCCAGTTCACTAGCAGTGTGTTATGATATCCAAATCGTGTGTTGCATGTTTATTTTATGCCGTTGTGCTGTCCAATTGTCTGTTTATTTATACGCTTTATTTATCTTTTTACTAGGGTAGTTGAGCACGATTGCTTCTGACCCAGTAGATACTCCCCAAGCACTCTGGACTAGAGGTCGTCGACTCCATCGATCTGAGGATCTGGTAGACGGACAACCAGTGTACTACTCACTACCCCCGGTTACTAGACGGAGGTCAGTCAGGCAGAGGACATCAGTATAGTAGTCAGTTCAGAGGGCCTTATCTACCCCACCTGTGTTCAATAGGGATCAGGATTCCATGTCACCAACAGAGAGAGAATATATACCAGTAATTTAACCAGAACAGAACAGTATGGCTAGTTTGGAGGAGATGGTGCGCCACCTCCAAGAGAGCATGAAAACAATGCAGCAGGATGCCGTCCGTCCGAAATTCTCGAACAGCGAGCCACTGGTGAAGGAACAGCAGAGACAATTGCGAGTTAGAAGCGACAAACGAGCATCTGCCGATCAAACTCCTCCCCCGCCAGGAGTTCCAAACCTCGGGGAGGCAACCAATGTTCAGAATGATACAGAATTTCCTACAGGACTTGGTTGAGGTAAAGATAGATGAAAAGGACCCAGATAAGTTCTTTTTGCTAGGCTCGTCTTTGTCCAGCACTGAGAGAACTGAGATAATGGAATTCTTAATCTCAAACATCGAAGTGTTCGCCTAGACGTCATACGACATGCCTGGCACAGACCCTAAGTTCATCTACCACCAACTTAATGTCCACCCAAATGCCAGACCAATCATACAGTGCATTCGCAGATTGACACTCCACCATACGGAGATAGTGGCGGAGGAAGTGGGAAACTTGCTGAAGGTAGGAGCCATCAGAGAAGTGCACTATCCCAGGTGGATCTCCAATACTGTAGTAGTGCCAAAGAAGAACGAAAAATGGCATGTCTGCGTGGATTACAAAACAGTCAACAAGGCATACCCAAATGACAGTTTTCCCTTACCACAGATAGACCAACTAGTGGACCTAACGGCAGGACATAGCTGACTTAGCTTTCTTGATGCGTATAGAGGTTATCATCAGATTACTATGTCTGAGCCAGACTAAAAGGTCACATCTTTTATGACACCTAGAGGACTGTACTGTTACAAGGTCATGCCCTTTGGCCTAAAGAACGCAGGGGTAACTTTTCAACGGATGATCACCAAAATGTTTGAACCATTGTTAGGCAGAACGATGGAAGCTTACAAAGATGACATGGTGGTCAAAAGCAAGGATGAGAAGGACCACCTCAGGGACCTAGATGAAATGTTCCAAATCCTGAAGAAGGACAAGTTACGCTTGAACGCATCCAAGTGTGCATTCGGTGTAGGATCAGGCAAATTCCTAGGCTTCCTGGTAACCAACCGAGGTATAGAAGCTAACCCTTCTCAGATCAAAGCAATCCAAGAACTTGAGAGGCCTAACACAGTCAAAGAGGTACAGCATCTCACTGGTCTAGCAGCCGCACTCAACCGATTCATAAGTCGATCGTCAGACAGATGTCGACCATTCTTCCAAGCTTTGAAAGCCAAATTTGAGTGGGATGAATAATGTGACCGCGCCCTAGAGAGCCTGAAGAAGTACATTACCTCTCCTCCATTATTAGTAACCCCAGTACCAGGAGAAGAGCTCTTCTTGTACTTGGCGGTTTCACAGCATACAGTCAGCGTAGTGTTGGTCAGAACGGAAGAAATCCAACACTTGCCTATCTTTTATGTTAGCAAAACCTTACTGGATGCTGAAACAAGGTACCTACCATTAGAAAAACTAGCCTTAGCTTTGATGATGGCCTCAAGGAAATGTCACGCCCCTAACCCGCCCCTAAAAGGTTTGGGCATGACCTACTCAGAAACAGACAGAATGACCTATAATAATTGATTTTTGGGGCTTGTGCGGAAGCAGTAAAATTAGAACAACATTCGGATACATCCATTGAGCAACTACCAAAATGCCAGGACCATCTTGAAATTTAACTTACAGTAAATATGTACATGAAATTAGGTTACAGATACGTCTATAAACCCAGCTCAGACTTTAGGTATACAAAACATTAGGTACAATAACCTTGACCAACCACATATGGGTACAAAAATACATAGACAATCATGCAAGGGTTCCTTTAGGTGCCTGGTTATCCTTATGCTGACAAAAATGCAATTGCTAGAACGGATCTCCAAGCTGGCTTCCTCGTAAATCGACAAAATTACGTAATGAGACAAGCTCGGTGAATATTAGTACTTAAACAATTAAATCATAATGCGTGGTGTACATGCATCAACTCAAGTACAAAAATGTCTGGTTTTACCTTGGACGACTCTTGGCCTATTACCTAATTTTAACAGATTGACCTATTGGCCCAACTTTATCGATTGGCCTTTCGGCCAGATAGCCTTACGGACACGTGTAGCCTTCGGCACCTGAGATAGCCTTCGGCACAAGTCGCCTTCGGCACAGATAGCCTTTCTAAGACACGATAGCCTTTTCGGCACAGGTAGCCTTTCGGCACACAGATAGCCTTTCGGCACACAAATATATCAGAAATATACAGAAATGTGCATGGACTCAAGAGGTGGCTCGTACGGATTCTAGAGGTGGCTCCCACTAAAGTGTAGCACTTAGTTCCGTACAGCACTTTGCTCCACACCAGAAGTCAATAAGTTTCATCATGTCATATCATAAACAAAACGAGTATCATAGCGGAACAACCGTAGTGTCATCAAAACAGACTAGCCTTACAGCCATATAGAGACACATAGTTTCTTTTTATCATTTAGAGGAGTTAGCATATTTAAGTTACTTATCACAAAGTGCCAACAACATCCACTAATTCCAAGGGTACATAAATACTATAGTATCATAATGTACCCACATTTCACTTGCTTATTATCATGAATCAATGTCCTTAATTTGCGGATAACAGTATGTGCATTTGATCCATCAAAATAGTTGCCTCGTAATAACGAGGAAATAATACCGATTGCTTACAGATGTGAAAGTGAATATGTAATATAGACGAGCGTAATAATTCCATAGTTACACCATCGTATGCGACTTTTTCAACGCTCACACGTATTTCCATTTGAAGTGAAATCACTTACAAGGATTAGAGCGTTATAACGAAAGTAAAATGTACATATAGCGCACTATTACTCACAAAGGTGTTGTAGTGGCGTACTAGTTCCTTTCCGGAGTGTGCCTGTACACCACATGACTGATAAATTAGTATTCTTTCCTTTTTAAATTCTTAGGAAGTCAATTCATGTGTTACCACAATTCGTATGAATTTATAACTATCATAAACTCATCAGAAAATTATTCTAAAAGTACCAAAGAGTTCGGCACGTAAAACTGAACAAACACATTTTCTTGTCACAAAACAGTCCTCCGCTCGAGCGCTAATTTGTGCGCTCGAGCGCACAGTACAATGCTATCAAAAAATGCTGGAAGGTTGGTTTTTACGCTCGAGCGGACATTTCTACGCTCGAGCGACAGGTAATTCGATCAAACCATCGAAGATAAATTTTCCGCCGAAGGCACTGTCTCGCCGAGCGGACCTTCGACTTCAGATTCAGGCAAAGACGATTCCAACCCAAAATTTAGCAATCAAATCCCAATTTTCATGCAACCAAAGATGAATCTAATGCAATACTTCAACCTCACATCACCATAACATGGATTCTACCTTGATTATAGCAATTTACCCTCACTTAGAGGCTTCAACAAATCATTAATCTCCCTGAAATTCCATTCTATAGTTAAGTTCTTCAAACACAACACATAGATGCATAGAATGATGAGATAAACCAAAGATTTGAAGTATAATTCATGCATCCCACAATTAAGGTGTTGAAGTAACCAATTCATGAAAAGCCCTCACAATCAAACATAAATCTATCATGAACCAAATACAAACATATATTTCAATCTTCAACCATCACAACATAAGAACTTAAGTTACCTTGAAAGAAATCACACAAATCCAATAAGTTGTTTAGCTTCCTTGGTGAATCAAGTTTCCCCCAATTCTTCACCCATGTTTCTCTCTTCTTTTCTCTCTTAGTTCCTCCCTTAGAGCCTCACGTTTTTTACCATAAGCTCAAACAAGACTTAGATATATATATAGAATATATAGGAGCATAAAAGACAAAAATCAATCGCTTTATGATGTCGAAATGAAAATTTCACAGAAAATCCCATTAGAGCTTAAAAATCATGCAGATTCCAAATATCAAATCAATTTCTGAGAATTAGGTCTCTAAGGTGCCCAATTTTAGCTTCAAAGAATTTTAGTGTAACAGATAAGATTTCAACTCAACAGATAGAGACCCATTTGTCTAAGTTCCATGCAATTTTTCATACTTACACATACAGTTTCACAATAGATATTCAAAGACACAGAATAGAGGACTGAAAGGATACCAGAATTATGTACGAGGGTCGGGGTATTACAGGAAATTGGCTCATTATTTCCATGCCCACACTATAAACGTCCTAACAGTTTTCCCATTAAAGGCCTTGTTCGAGAGGGCGGACTTTTTTGGACGAATCTTGAAATGGACAGTAGAGCTGGGACAGTTTGACATCATGTTTTAACCCAGAACAGCAATAAAAGCCCAGGCTTTGGCAGACTTTGTGGTTGAATTCACACTAGGAAGTCATCACATCTGCCCAGTTGACTTGACCGGTACAACTGAAATGGGGATGAAAAGTGTCGCAGGAACTACGCAGCCCCCAAAACAAGGTACCCAGCTACATTCTAAGACATACAGGATTGAAGACAGGAAGGAATGGGTAAACCATGCCATTCCCAACGAGGACTCGTCAACAAGTAAAAACTTAGGGCAGTCAGATAGTGAAGAGCAAACCCCAACGGCAGATATGGACTCAAAAGAAAACGTCAGCAGCACATGTGACCCCAAGACATCATTCGACCCCTTTACTTGCTGGAAACTATTCGTCGGAGAGATATGGAAGCTCTTTGTGGATGGAGCATCCAATAGGCACGGCGCAGGACTTGGCATAGTCTTCATCTCACCAGATGGCCTAATAGTGGAACAAGCAGTCAATCTTGGCTTCCCAACATCAAACAATGAAGCGGAGTATGAAGCACTTTTAGTAGGCCTAAGATCAGCACTTTTTATGAAGGCCACCGAGCTAATAGTTTATAGTGACTCCCAGCTGGTAGTAAACCATATTTCAAGTGACTACAAGGCGAAATATGAGAGGATGGCTAAGTACCAAGAGTTAGTCAGAAAGGAGATCATAAAGTTCGAAGTAGTGCGGATAGAGAAAATCGGCTGAAAAGAAAACATTAGAGCAGACGAACTAGCATGTTTTGCCTCAATGGCAAATACATCTATCCCACATCCATTACTGATCGACTTTCTACCCAGACCAAGCATTGAAGAACCCGAAGTAGCTGAGGTATGTTGTGTCGAACTATGTCTTTCATGGATGGATCCCATTATAGCATTCTTAAAAGACGGCATCTTGCTTGAAGAAAAGAAAGAGGCCAACAAAATCAGAGCAAAATCACAGCGATTTTGGCTCTCTCCAGCATTGGCGTTATACAAAAAATCCTTCACAGGACCTTACTTGATGTGTGTCCATCCTAGCAAGGTTGAGACATTTTTTTTTCAGATATATGAAGGCGTATGCAGAAGCCAACAAATGGGAAGATCATCGGCCTACAGAGCAATTTCACAAGGATATTGGTAGTCATACATGCAAGCAGATTCTGAGAAGTATGTCAAGAGGTGTGAAAAATGTCAGAAGTTCGCACACCAGATACACCAACCGGCCAGAAAGCTTCTACCATTTACTAGCCCATGGCCCTTCGTAATGTGGGGCCTGGATATAGTAGGACCACTTCCAATAGCTCCCGACAACAAGAAGTTCTTTCTCGCAGCAACAGACTACTTCACAAAATGGGTGGAGGCTGAAACACTCGCATCAATAAAAGAGAAAGATGTAAAGAAGTTTGTCTAGCATAATATTATAACCCGATTTGATATACCCAAAGCACTGATATCTGACAATGTCACTCAGTTTGATGGCAAAATCTTCAAAAGCTTTTGCGAGGAATACAAGATAGAATTCTACAACTTTACACCAGCATACCCTCAAGCAAATGGCTAGGCAGAAGCTTTAAACAAAGTCGTCTTAGATGGCTTAAAGAAAAGGTTGGAAAAAGCAAAAGGCAAGTGGGCTGAAAAGGTTCCTCATGTTTTATGGGCTTACCGTACCACACCTTGGCGGTCAACTGGCGAAATGCCTTTTTCTTTGGCCTATGGCATGAAGACAGTAATCCCACTGGAAGTAGGCCTCCCTACTATTAGAAGTGAAAATTTCAATCCAGACTTGAATGAAGAAGCTATAACCTTGGAACTCGACCTTGTAGAGGAGAGAAGGGAAAAAGCTCTAGTTCACATTGCCTCGTACCAGCAGGAGTTATCCAGAAAATATAACAAAACAATTCATCCAAGGCAATTCAAGGTTGGAGATTGGGTACTACGCAAAGTAATGGGCAACATCTTGGTACCTGGAGACGACAAATTAGGACCTAACTCGAAAGGGCCATACAAAGTGGTTGGTTTAGTAGGAAAAGGGACATATCACTTGAAGGATGGAAACAACAAGGTTATTCCTAGGCCATGGAACACTGCCAATCTCAAGCTATTTTACTTTTAGTTTTTCTATAGAGTATTTATAATTTTCATTTTTTCAAACAAAACAAGTAGACTACTTTTTTAGCATAAATCTTTCTATTGTAATAGTTGTTCTCAGACATTGCCAGCAAGGGGCAATCAGAAAGTTTGGCAGGAATAACCAAACAAGTTAGCTCTCTTCAGCCAAGATAAGGATCTAGGCTGAAGAACGTTGGCCGGAATAACCAACATTGAGCTCTCTTCAGCCGAGATCAAGATCTGGGCTGAAGAGGTTGGCAGGAATAACCAACATTTATCTCTCTTCAGCTGAGATCAGGATCTGGGCTGAAGAGATTAGCAGGAATAACCAACATCTATCTCTCTTTAGCAGAGATCAGGATCTGGGTTGAAGATATTGGCAAGAATAACCAACATTTATCTCTCTGCAGCCGAAATCAGGATCTAGACTGAAGAGGTTAGCAAGAATAACCAACATTTATCTTTCTTCACCGAGATCGGGATCCGAAATCAAGAGGTTAGCGAGAATTATCTCTTCCGCCGAGATCGGGATCTGAATCAAGAGGTTGGCAGGAATAACCAACATTTATCTCTTTTCGGCCGAGATCAGGATCTAGGTTGAAGAAGTTGGCAAGAATAACTAACATTTAGCTCTTTTCGGCCGAGATAAGGATCTAGACTGAAGAGGTTGGCAGGAATAACCAATATTTACGTCTCTACAGCCGAGATAAGGATCTAAGCTAGAGAAGGCTGGTATGACAAACAAACAGATTAAAAAGCTACTAAACCAAGTTAGCTATCTCGGCCAAAAAAGATTAAGGCATGCTAATTAAAATTGAGCGACAAACACAAGCAGGATATGAACCGGGCAAAAAGAATGGTATAGAAGCAGATTTCATTCAAGGATGGAACTACATTACAAGAGATGGGCCTTCAGCCCAGCTACAAATTCTTTCAAGAAATTGACATTAAAAGAAGAAAATACAAGATCAGGCAAACAGATTATCCAGATCTGCATCCAGGTCAACCCGAGCTTCACCACTCGGTAGCTCGGTTCCAATAAGAAGGTCGGTCATAGCCATATTTTCAACCGTAATGGGCACCGGTGGCTCCACCCAAGCTGATTGGGCAGTTTAGAGACCGTGATCATTGGTAGCAGCTGGGGTGTTGTTAGGCTCTGGGGATGCCTTCTCTTCCTCCCCTACTTGGAGAAATTTTTGTTGAATAGCATTGGCGTAGTCTGCCATATAACTCAGAATGAAGTGGGGAGGAGGGTTCTGGAAGACCTTGGTTTCTTCACCGTAACCGAGCTTTGTTGCAGCCGCCTTCCATCCACATTTGAAGAATATGTCCTTCGCAGCTTCATATTGTAAGATATAGGTAGCCTCCCCTTCTTTGTAGTCGCGATCCTCAGCATCGTCCGCGCTCTTTTGTAGCTCGATCTCAAAGATCTTTTTCCTTTCAAGCAGCCATTTCGCGCTAATGTGATCTTTTAGCACGGCCAAAGCTTTTTTGCTTGTCCGCTTCTGCCGCATTGACCAGCTCGGTAAGTCTGGCAATATCAGATTCAAGCACGGTCGTTTTTTGCTTTCCTTCATTGGTCAATTTGTTTTAGTGTTGGCATCACTTCTGACCCGTTTGTCTTGCGTAGCTCCAGCACGCGCTTATGAGCGATGTGATTCTTCTGTATGGCCTACAGGAGAGGTAACAATTATGAATAAAAACCGAGCAAACAGATGATGTAAAATGAAAGACGGTTAAAAGGAGCACTTACCAGCACCATTGACTTCGTCGTCGAATGGATGGCCTTGAGCTCGGTCAAATGATCATGATGCGCCATGTCAGAGGGCAAGCACACACTCTTAGCCAGGTTAAAAGCAAGCGTATGGTCTTTGTTTGCCACCACTGAGTCTGTGTTCTTTATGGCTCAATTCTTGTATGTTACTTTTGGGGCCCACTCTGAAGAGCTAGCCCGGTCAGAACGCACGGGTTCTGGGCTCAGTGGCATGGTTTGAGGGAGTACGGTGTTGTCTTCATTAACGAGCTGTTATGGCTCAGTTGAGGATGTGCAAGCACGCTTGCTCGACCGGGATGACGAAGCTTGGGCCGTTGGAAAGGCCACTATTGCCTCGTTTGTTTGACTGGCTTATGGTACCTCGGTTTGAACATGGCCGGCTTGAGTTGTTTCGGTAATCAGTGCTCGGACAGCTCGACGTTTGGCTATCTCTTGTTCTTCGGTTAGAGGAATGAGATTGATTTGGGGTAGAGTTGGATCTAGTTCTGGTGATGGCTCGAGAAGGAAGTTGGTTACCTTGGTTTTTCTCCTTTCGCTGGATGTGTATGTTGGCTCAAAGTTCAGAAGCTTCTACCAATTCCGGTGATGGTATCAAACGGTCGCGAAGGGCGGCGTCTGACATGACCGTACTGCACCGTGATTTTAGGTGGTTCAGTGCGCATAAAAGAAAAGCAACGGTTAGCACGGCGAAAAGTAATAAACAAAAGGAGAAAACAGACAACTTAGCCGAGGTATTCATACCAGTAGTCCTTTTGTTCCTGTTAATATTATAGCCCAGTATCTGGGTTTCCTAGTCTTCAAAATTGCCAAAAACTCAGAAGAAATCATCATCATTCAAGTCTTTGTCCGGTGTGTCTTTTATTATTTTCTTTCGGCCTCTATGTATTCTTAAATAATACACCCAACTGTCATCATTTTGACAGAGCGAATATTGGTGGAAAAGTTCGGCCAATCCGAGGTTGAGGCCAAGCCGGTGGTTTAGCTCGGCGATGCCATTTATTATTTTGTAAGAATTGATGCTTAGTTGTGTTGGGCATAATCTAGTCTGCCTAAGGAACTCGCATATTAGTGGTTGAATGGGGAATCGAAGACTGGCTTCAATGATGGATATTAGAGTAAATGGAACAAATCCCGGCTTGCCCCAAAATGTGATATCAAGTTTGGCTAATGAAAGATGGACGTCGTCAGGAATGTTGTAGTCCTTACGAAATTTGGCAATGGTCCTTGGTGAGTTTACTGAGAACCGGTATTTACCCACTCGGCTTAAATAGTTTATAAATTATCACGGTAGTCTAGCTCGGTGTCAAGACGACGCTGAATGTCTCGGTTGAGCGTTAGTGCGAAGGTGTGCCTGGCCAAACCTAGTCAAGTCTGCAAAGTGGAAAATAAAGTGGTAAGTCCAGATTGTTGGATTGGGCCAAGTAAGAAGGCAAGATAAATACAACCCTAGTTCGGCTACGAGGGATGCAGTTTGTTCTTAGTTCGGTTGAAGCAAGAGTCTTTAGATCGGCTAATAAGCACGAAGGTTCTTAGACCGGTTGTAGCATAAGGTGTGCAAGTTTTAGTTCAGTTATTGAGTAAAGGTTCCTAGATTGGTTGTATGCACACCCAATACAAACAGGTTCCTAGTTCGATCGTAGTGTTATTTTGGATCAAAAAGATTTCATAACAGATTGATTGTGACATCCAGATGAAGTGTGATTAAAAGTCTAGGTATGTGGTTTTTGGAGATTTGTGTTAAAATTACAAGAGTGAGTTTCAGAAAACATGTGTATATATTGCTATACTATATGTGCTCACGAAATGAACAGAAAAAGGAAAAGGTTGAGCCACTTACCACTTCAGATTGAAGAGACGAAGATCGGAGCAGTGAGAAATACAAGCTAGAACGAGAGTCTTGTAGATGCTATGAAGATTCAAGAGGCAATGAAAAGGAGATGAACAGTGGAGTGTTTTGGTTTGAAATATGCGGTCTTTTGTATAAAACACATAAAATGGGCAGGACTGTTCAAAATACGCGAAGTACGAAGACGGTTGTGACAACTGTACTTGACCAATGGAAGTCGGCCACGTGTCCAAGGGAATAGAAAACGGTTCAGACGTACGGAGCAATGAGAAGACGTTTATGAACCGGACTAATCGATAGCTCGGTAGAGGATGAGCTCAGTTGGCTTGAATGTTTTTAGCTCAGCTAGAAAAGAATAATCTCAAATCATGTGTTGCAGATGGAATTAAGGGGCAATTGAGAGGGAGATTTTGTGAATTAGGGCCGAGTTGAGCCCAGGTTTAGTAATTGGCCGAGCTATGGGCCGAAGTGATTGGGCCTTACTGCTATTAGTTCGGTCAGAGGCGACCGTAGTTAGCTCGGTATGAGCAGTCCCAACCAAGATATAGGTGGGCGAGGACCGAGCTAAGCATTGCCCATGTAAGTGCCGAACTAAGTATGTCGGGTGGCATAAGTTAGCTCGGTCGTACTAGTATTCTATCATGGTGAAGTTATCTTCTTTAATTAAGCAGTGGAAAATGTGTAGAGGGAGTTGTAGACACCCCATTTTTGACCGTCCTTAAGACTTAGGTGTCATCGATTGAGCGCTCGGTGATAGTACATGTTGTGCTCGTTTCGAGTTTCGGAGTTTTGGCTTGGAGCCTCGCCTCCGGACCTCGGGACCCTTTGTACCTTGACTCGGTCTGCGGACCAGGTCTTGTTTTCTCTTCCCGAAGGGAGGGAGAGGTCTTGTAGACCATCTCTCAGTGGTCGTAGGCCACTATTCCATTTGGAGACTTGTTTCTAGTTTTTGAAGCCGTCGGCCGCGCGCCTCAACCCGGGACTGCTTAACATTCTCCATTTGGCACGGTTTTTAGAACACACCTTGTTTCCTCTGTCTAGAGGGACACTGTGGTCTGGGAGACCACTTTTGTGGCTTGGGAGACCACTTTTGTGGCCGTACGCCACTTTTGGTGCTCAACAGCCAATTTTCGAGGCACCTAGCCGCGTGTTTTGCCCCCCCGAACTCTCGTTTTGCATCCATATTGGTTCATTTTTGGCATGAACCTTGTTTTCCTTGTTTGGGAGGTGGTACAAGGGTGGGAGACCACCTTTTCTCCTTAAAGACCACTTTTTCCCTGCCAGTCGATTTTCTTGTCGGAAAGTTGGTTTTCTTGGTTTTTGGGCCACATTTGCTGGT
Organism: Camellia lanceoleosa; assembly: GCA_025200525.1. Lineage (NCBI taxonomy): Eukaryota > Viridiplantae > Streptophyta > Magnoliopsida > Ericales > Theaceae > Camellia > Camellia lanceoleosa. The sequence continues at coordinate 204,943,836 of CM045763.1, read as the reverse complement.
CTCCCACCATACCACTAGCTTGCTTTTAAAAGTGGAGACCACCAAGTAAAGCCACCAACCACTTTTTTGTGTGGGAGACCACCTACCCTGGTCGGCCGACCAGGAAAAGTGGTCGGCCGACCACCTTTTCTGGTCGGCCAGTTCCCTCTTGTTTTGTCTGTTTGAGTGGGTGCCAGCTGGAAGGCACAGACTGTATCGTCCATACACATGTATAGAGGATCTTGAGCCTTATTTTTAGTTTCTTGAAGAAGCTTTGGCCTTGTTTGTCTATAAGAGAGGCCCTCCCCCTCCTTGAACCAGGTTCAGAATTTCCCTAAGGCAAAACAATACACATCTCTCTATATCTCTATATTTTGGCTCAAAAGGTGCATTGTTCTTGACCCTTTTACACTACACCTCATAACCATACACTTTCACCATTGATTTGAGGTTCTTGGAGGTTGTTTTCAGAGGTTAAATGCTGGTTTTGCTGAGCTTCAAGGGTAATCATTTTTCCCTCTTTTAAGTATTATTTTGATCCTTCCCTTAGCCTCATTTTCATGCTTATTTGAGCTTTGTTGTCAACTGAAAAAAGGTTCATATTTAAGTGATTTTCATGTTTGTTTAAGGCTCTTTTGGTGTTGGGGGTCATCTACCCTCTTGCATGCTCTATTTAGCCTTGTTTTGAGCCATGCCATGAGACCTTTGTATTGAGATTTTCTTGGCCCTTTAGCCACTGAAGTCCAGCGGATTTTCAATGGTTGGCATGTGATTTTGAGGGCCAAAATCAGAGAGGGGTGACCCTATCTCTTTTGGCCTTGTTTGCTTGCATTTTTGGCTTTCCAAGGGAGCATATATTTCCACACTTCCTAGCCATGGTTCGGCCCTTTTTAGTGACTTTTAGGACTGACTAGACTCATCTGTCATGGCTGGTTTGGTCACCTTTTGTTTGCCTCTTGCATGTGTAGAACAATCCCTTGCATAGCCTATCAAAGTAACACCTCATTCTTGCATGTATTGGTCATGTTTCAGTGAGTTTTTGGCCATCATTTGGCATGCCATGATTCTTTTTTTGGCTGGTTTGGTATCCTCTCATATGCTTCACATGCTTGTAGTATAAATCATGTTCACTAGCTTATAATGCATGTTGTTTTGGCCCTCTATGCTAGCATATTTTGGCTATACTCCAAACTAATTTTGTTCATATTTTGGGCTGCCTTAGCTTTGTTTTGAGGTCCTTTGGTCGAATGATGCTTGCCATGTATGGTTGTAGTGTAATAGCCTTGCTTAGCCTTGAGTTTTGAATCCCCTTGCATGCTTAACTTGAGGTGTTTGCATGTTTTAGCATCATTGAGCATGATATTTCTTTATTTCTTAGTCATATTCTCATGTTTGTCACTCTTTCAATATGTTTGAGAGTTGCATCATTATACCCCATTTATGAGCCTTTGCATTGAGCTTCATTCTTATGCCTTTCAAGCCACCATCTTGGCTCATTTTGCCATTATTTTGGGCCTACTTAAGGTTTGTTTGGAGTTTGTTTTGTCATTTGAGCATCGCCTTGCATGCCTCTAGTGTAATGTGCTTCACTAGTTTTGCAGACTTGAGCCTTTCAACATGCATTGTGTGAGTTGTTTGCATGATTGAGCCATTTTGTATGTCATTTGAAGCTGGAACATGTGTCATTGTATGCCATGTTTCATCCTTTCAATGCTTTGTAGAGTTGCATTTTGTGCCCTTGGGCTTAGGTCCTGCATTGTGTATGCTAGCATGAGTTTTTGGAGTCTTGTTTTCATCATGTTTGGCCACTGATTTGGGTGTGGCTGAGGCCCATTCATTTTGGTTTAAGCCCATTTTTGCATTGAGTATGCCATTGTATTCCATAGCATTAAGTATATCACATTGTCGCATGATTGATCATTGCATTGTGCGCGCCTTGTTCATCTCATTGTATATGTTAGTTCTTAGGTGCATTGTGTATGCTAAGTACCATGTGCATTGAGTATGCCATTGTTAGTTCATAGCATTGTGTATGCTAGTTGCATGTTTGCATGTCATCCTTTGCATGTTTGCATCACTTAGTTGCATAGCATTTAGGTTGCATACTTAAAGTCGCATTGTGCATGCCATTGTTTGTTGCATTGTGTTCGGAATAGGAGTTAGTCGAACACGGAACGAGGGACGTTCGTACTCAAAGTAATGGCTCGATTCCCTCATCGCCGATACTCTTGACTCTCTTGACTACCCATGACGGAGTTGTTGGCTTTAGGTGCTTGTATGTGCATTCATTTCACATTGAGTCATGCAATTCGACTCCTCGGCCATCATGCATCGAGATGCGCGACCGGTGGCCCGAGGGACGAGGACTACATTTCCCAGAGCTTATGTAATGACGGGGAGAGTGGTCATGCACACATGTGTTGCAAATACCTTATCGTGCCTCTCTCTTTCCCTTTGTTGCAGAAAAACAGAATCCAGGAGAAGAAACTAGTCGGCCGACCAGGTTTTCTGGCAGGTCGACCACCTTCTTTGGTTTCCACCACAAAAGGTGGTCGGTAGTTGGTCTCCCATGCCTATAAGCTGGTCGGTAGCCTTCCCACAGTTTCCCGGGGTGGAGTTTCATCTCTGTGGAGCTTTGTGCAAATTTTTGAAATCCATTGCAAACAAAGGCAAGCCGGGGCATCGTGATGGATTTCCCGACAAGGCGACTCGAGCATACATGCATCCTTTATCATTCAAGGCAGAGCTGAGGCAGTCCACATTCATGTAGTTTGCATGCTAGTTTAATTGCTTACTAGTTAGTTTGTCAATTAATTAGAGTTGTGTAATAATTAGCTATAATTTATTATTCATTTTGGTTGTGTAATAACTAGCTCAATTAGATTAGCTTAGATTAGCTAGTTGGTGTTGTATTATTTATTCGGACCCTCCGTCGAAAGGGCCAACTGTTGTAATAAGTGTGCGTGTGTGTGATGCATGTCTTCTAACCCCACGTCTTTCTCCCTTTTATTTAGCAGCTTATGATGATTAGTTTTAGGGCATGTTTTAATTAGCATCCTTATGCTCGTATGATTGCATCCATTCATCTGTCTTGCATGCACCGGGCTCGGCGCATCATACTAACTGCATTGTATTTCAATTCCGAGTTGAATACATGTTATCTGTAGCATCTCGCATGCCATCTTAGAATAGTCGAGCCTATCTTAGTTGCATTTTGCTTGTGTTGCATTAGCCATCTTAACATGAACTAGGATCATGCATTGATTACTAACTAGTTTCTATTTTGGCTTGGAATACTCGGTGAGTGTTTATGCTTTAGCATCCGTGCATGCGTGTGAGTGACTGTCATGATAGCATGCTTGCCATGAGGCTATTTGTTTATGTGATATAACTGCCTGAATGTCTGTGGGTGAAGGTTGGGTTACTTAAATTGGGACAATTCATTGATTGTGAGTTTTAAGCCCACTTGAGAGTGGCAAATCACCATGTTTTCTAAGCCCACTTGAGGGTGGCAAAATTCGTATTTTAGCCTACTTGCGAGTAGCAAACCGTTTTCAAAACGAATATGCAATGCTTTGTTCCAACTTAGGTAATCCAGTCCATACTTGTATGCTGTGTGCATCACATAATAATCCTAGGCTAATAAACCGGAATAAGAACGCATGTGTTTTCAAAAACTCGATATCATGTTTAGTAGTGGCCGATCTTTGATCGGGCGAGCGGGGGTGCTCATTGCATGACCTTCCCCAATCGTACCCAAGTTCCTGAGCCAAGGCAACTTTGGTGATGACGGACTCGTGGCCTTAGGCACGAGTCACGGTTTTCTAAATTTCCCCAAAATAAAATATTTAGGTGGCGACTCTGTATCTGGCAAAGCAGTCCATGTTTGGCACTTCTTTCTAAAAATCAGTTTTTCAAAACGATTTGCCAGATTTGGACTCTTTGATGATTTATCGGCCTCGCATTGCACTTTGCAGGATTAGATTCAGAACCGTGACTTTTGAGTCCGAACTGTAGTAAGCCCAATGAACAAAACGGGATTTTCCCAAGACATTCGGGGACGTCTACAGGAGCATTACCTTTCTGACTCCTAGGAGGACTCTGCTAAGGAAAGTAGAGTCCTACTAGGATTGTGCAAACCATCTCACTTGGTTAGTAGTAAGTAGGGTGTGTGATTCCTAGAAGGACTCTTACAAGAAGAGTTGGAATCCTACTAAGATGGTGCCAAGCAAAATCTATAAAAGCTCGTAGCAGGACCTATGTACAGGTATCACAATTTTGACTCTCAAATATACAGAGCTTTTGTCTATTGTCTATTTGCTGACTTAGACATCGGAGGGGTTTCCGGCACACACCCGCCGGCTAGCTTTGGTTTGTGTTTTCAGGAAGTAAAGCGACGACGTTTGGAGGAGCGCAAACTTGATCAACAGGATCATACGAGAAGAATTATTTTGTGCTCATACAATAGCTAAAATGACTCTCATCTCTACCACATCACTGCTTCCACCACCTCTTCAGATATGATATGGCAAGACAAATAAGGAAGAAGGAGAAAAGTTTAGTAGTGATAAATTTATCTGTATTTACTCTAATTTTAATTAATAATTCTCTCTTACTTTGAAACACACTTGTTCATTTATTCATTTACAAGAACAAATTTACATATTTACACACAAGAGAAAGTAAAAAAAGGAAGAGAAAAAAATATCAGTGTTAAATTTATCACAGATAAATATCAATAGTGATAAATTTATTACTGATAAATAACTAAACTATTTAATCAGAGTACTCTTTTATACACTCTCACACTCGTACTTACATACATAAAATTTCACTTACATATTCATTCACAAACACATTAAGAATGATAAATTTATCACTGTAAATTTATCTAGATTTTACAATCAATAGATTTGGTTTAACCAAATCTTTACCAATAAATTCATGGAGATCTATCACATAGTATAGAGACATAGAGATCTATTACATAGTAGAGAGAGAGAGAGAGAGAGAGAGAGAGAGAGAGAGAGAGAGAGAGATTCGGTGACCATGCAGTGGCTTCATCTTGATGGCGAAGATGGCTACAGAATTGGATCGACATTATAAATGGCCAGATCTAAACAATGACGATGTAGATTGGTGATGATGGAGGTAGTTGGTGAATGGTAGTAGTGGACTGGTAATGGTGGCATGTAAATCGAAGGTTATATAGTATAGATCAACGATGGTGAAATGTAGATCGATGACGATAGAGATCAAAAATGGTAGAAATCGTTGGTGAACGATAGCGGAGATCGAACAACAAGGTAGTGGTAGCAATGGTTGGTAGACACTGGCAACAGTGGTGTTGGGTAGTTGGCAACAATGGTGTGAGTGATTGTAGTGGTGGGCGGCAGTAGATGGTGATGGTGGTGATGTATGGTGGTAGTGTGAAGTTTCAAAAATGGTAGAAAGATGTGTGTGTGTGTGAGTTCTGTGCAATATTTAATGACATCATTAAAGGTATTTAAGGACTTGATGGTGCATATGCAAAGTCTCCAGGATTTAATTGGTAATAAGTTGATAAAGTATGATTGGCTGATAATATCTCCTTTTGTATGCTTACAAATTTTTAATGGATTTGAAGCAATACTCTATACCATTCATATTGGAGTCCGGATCCTCTGCCGTAGTCTCCTGCGGCGGTCCCTGCGGCGCCCCAAAACGACATCGTTTTGGGGCAAGTTTTTCCCAAAAAAAAAAAAAAAAAAAAAAAAAAAAAAGAAAAAGAAGAAGAAGAAGAAAAGTGAAGGCAAGAACCAGAGAAGGGGAGGTTGTATCTGCAGACACAGTTATACCCAAAAATCCTGCAACAAGTTTTCTTGGTCGTCTTTTTTTTTTCTGGCAAAGGAAGAAAGAATGTCGAGGAAGAAAAATGCATCGCCTGATGTGCTTTCACCCAAGGCGCCACCAATCTCCCCGCCATCGCCACGAACCCACCATCGCCACCCCATAGCCACGAGCACCCTCTCTCCTTCGATCTCCATGGCCAATAACCATCTCGATCTTTTCCTCTTTTTTCGTCACGGTACCGGAGGGAGTTCGTCGGTCATCCTCGTTGCCGTTAGTTGATTTTCCCCCTGGTTTCAACCTAGATCTGAAATGAAGAAAGATGGGTTTATGAAGAAAAGCAAAGTTTCAAAATCTCGACGAAAGATTTGAGATCCAAAACAAAGAGGAGAGGAAAAAATTCTTTGCTTTTGTTTGTATTGATATATATGTATATATGTATATATATATATATATATTTATGGAGTGTTCGTTGAAAACTTAGGTGAACAAACTAGAGGAAGAACACCCAATGAAAACTTAGGTGAACAATCTGTTCAAATATGTAATGCATTGGCCTGCCGTGGTCTCCATAATCCCAGAAGAACACCAGTTTGAATGGGTGTTTGAATGGGTCCTCTGCCTGCACTTCTTTCTTCTTCCTTTCTCTGATTCTGGTTCTTGCCTTCTCTCTCTTTTTTTTTTTTTTTTTTTGAACTTGCCCCAAAAGCAGCGTCGTTTTGGGGCACCGCAGGAGACTACGGCAGAAGATCCGGACTCTCATATTGGCCCAATAAGTTAATTAATTTGAGAGAACAATCACCCATTTAAAGTCAGGAGAAAAATCCGTATAAATTGACCTTAATAAGTTATTTGCAATTAGGAAGTTTCAAATTTTAGATATTGGAAAGATCACATCCCCAAGTCTCAAATTTTGACCACCATGCCAACCTCTTGTGTCACTTGTCCTTTTGTCTCTAAAAAATCAATACAAAATAGCTACACTATTTTAACTAATAAAATACTAAATGAAGTACCACATGAATTTGCCCTCGAACCATAATATATTTTTCGAAAATAATTCATCCACACAATTTCTCTTCTCCAAACCCTCCGAATGATGAGACAAACAAAATTTAAAAGTTAATCCACACTCCAATGAGTGAGTCTATTCCTTGCGAGGGGATTATGTTTCATTCTGTAATCCTAACATTACTGCACACCAATATTCCTTCAAAATCCTGCTTATATATATTTTGTCTAATCATCTCATTCGTAAGATTTTGAAAGAAAAAAATTGTGTGGATATAAGCCTATTGTAATTGAATAAAACTATATGTACCAATTAATATATATATTAGTGTACTAATAGATGATGTAATATTATTTGTATGGTTTTAGATATTTGTGACTTGTATAATAAATGTGGTCACTAGTTAGTACAGTATGTACATTAATTGGCGCAGGTAACACTATCGATTATAATTCAATGGTGCTACATGTACCAATTAGTGTACTAACACTAATTATGATATTATTATTGACCTCACTCGTTAATTATATTACAAATCTCAAAAACTCTTAAATTATATCACATCATCAATTGATACACTAATTAATATATATAACATTATTCATTATAATTCCATACAATCAACCCATGTCACGAGCAACATTAATGCAGCCCATTAAATTAAGCCGAGCATTTCCCACGAAAGTTTAGAGATTCAATTAATGTGTGGAGTTTGATCGTCATCCGGATTGTGGGTTGGGTCACCATGGATTAAAAGGTGGCACGCGAATCAGCACAGAGACATAAACGAGTATCTTTGTTTGGGATTGTTACTTCTTTAATAGCATTGGAATCAGTATCATCAACTCCCAAGAGTCCCAATCCAAAACACATTGAGTAATTAATTAATTAGGATTTATTAATAATCATTAATCATTATCTTAATCCGCGTGCTACGTCGTTACCCTATTATGGTTGTGCTCTCAATGGTCATTTTCCCCATGCACCACTAAACGTCACGTTCCCCTTAAATCTACGACGTCGCACGTACTAGCTTGGTATTTAAAAAAAAATATTAACCAATCTTTTTTACTCTAATTTTAATTTTATTTATTTACTTAAAAAAATAAATAGCATTTAGCATGTTAATTTTAATAGTTAAATTACAACAGATGTCATGTTCTTTCCACAAACTCTAACCTTACCTTAGCACTTACGTGCACAAACTCATTTTTTGTCAAAAAAATAAAAAAGATGAGAATATTTTTTTAAATATTAACTTTTTATAGACATAATTGTTTTTAACCAATAAATTATTATTTTAAGCTATGTTTTTTAGAAAATTCTACTTTCTTATTTTCCGTATTTTTTTATTTTTACCGAATTTTTTTAATATTTTAAGCAATTTTGTTTTTACTTTTTAGACACACCTAACATAAATACACCTAAAAAGTAAAAAAATTGTAAATTTTTTTTTTTAGAAATTCACTAAATACCAAAAATACAAAAAATACAAGAATTCAGTACATTTTTTATATTTTTATGTATTTATTAATTTTTAAAAATATTTTCCACAATTTTTTTACTTTTTAGATACATCTAAGTAAGGTGCATCTAAAAAAGTAAAAAAAATGTTTAAAATTTTAAAAAATATTCACTACAAACAAAAAAATACGAAAATTAAAAAATTTAATTTTTAAAAAAATTAATCCAGAAAACTCAAACCAAACAATATTTTTAAAATTATAAAACTTTTTGTTTTAATACTTGTTTGAAACTATTAAACACTAATGATAAAAGAACGAAATATCTTTATCTTAAGTCAACTTTGTTCAACTTATAAGCTAAAAAAAATTATCCACTAGTTTTAGTTGTACTCTTATGCTATAATTTATTTGATTTTCTTAAAAATTTGTTTAAAAAAAAATTAGTGATTTATTTATTTATTTAAATAACGTTAAGTGATATAAAGAGTGTTTTAAAAAGATCGACAATGGCAATTTAATTTGTTTGCTGTTTTTTTTTTTCTTTTTTTTCTTGTGAGCTAAAAATTAATAATGATTGATTCGAACTTAAAAGATACGGTAATATTACATGCACCAATTAGTGTATTACAAGTGTTATAATATTATGATTGACCCCACATATTATATAAATTACGAATATCCAAAACCTCTAAATTTATGCCACATTGTCTATTAGTACACTAGTTTGTACACTAATTGGTACATATAATATTATTATAATTTATAAAAGATATCAGGACAATATTGCACAGTAGAATCAGAGAAAATTAATTACAAATAAATGAAAGTTTTTATAATTTTAATTATTAATATTTATAATATTTATCACTTATCTGTAATTAATTTTTTTTTCTATCCCAGTACACTTATTTTCTCAAAAACTAATGTTCCAATTTTTTGATAATTGATTATTAAACAAAATTTTTTTGTTATTTTTATTTAATCAAACAATTTAACATACCCTTAAAGTAAAAAAAAGGATAAATTATAAATACATCTATGAGGTTTGATTAAAATACGAATTATCACTGTAGTTTTGAAAATTATATTTTACCCCTTAATGTTTCTAATTTCATAACAAATTACCTTTTATTAATAAATCATGAAATCAATTAACAGTTTTTAATGATATTAGAAATATGTTTCAATTAATAATTTAGGTAATTTTATTATTTTATTAGAGAGCAATTATAAATTTTATTTTTTTAGTCAATTTTGTTAAATAAAAAATTCTGACAAATGAATATTTGTAATTTTTCGTATTTTAAGCAAATCTTAGGAGATGTATTTATAATTTACCTTAAAAAATAAGGCAAATTACAAACACCCTCCTCGAGATTTGGTAAAAATATAGATTTCTCCTTGAGGTTTGAGAAATTACATCCCGCCCCATGAGGTTTATATTTCCATAACAAATTACCCTATGAGGTTTTTATTTTCATACAGATTCTCTCCTAATTTTTCCTAATTTGTTATGAAAATTTGACCCTCAAGGAGCAATTTGTAATTTCTTAAACCTCAGGGGAGAATTTATATTTTCACCAAACCTTAATGGGGTGTTTGTAATTTGCCCTAAAAAAAAAAAAAAAAAAACCTTATGGTGTGCACCCTCTCGGGGTGCATACTATGGTTTCATTTGGGAAGTGGGTTGATTTTTTGACTTTTTGTTTTTTTAGTTATTTTAGCATTGGGGGCTAAAAAACTTAGGGTTAAAAAGCTTGGTTTGGAAAAAATTATTATTTTTTTCATTTTTTTGAATTTTTTGTGAGAGAATAATGTAATGATTATATGTTGGATGTGATATTTTATTTTATTAGACAAAAAAAACTTATTTTGATTTTTGTGACTATTTTAACAAAAAAAAAAAAAAAACACCTAAAATCTAACTTCCTAAACAGAGGCTATATACACTTTGATATAAATTGATATTATTTTATTATAAAATTTTATAACATTAATTACAAAATATGTAATCAAGAAGTGGTTTGGGATAATCTAAGGTGGTGTTTGGGAACTTGGTTCCTAAATTTTTTTCTCAATTTTTTTTCACTAAAAAACAAAAGTTTTGCAAAACAAAAAAAAAAAAATACATCCAAACAAAATATCACATCCAACCTCATAATCATTTCACTTTTTCTCTCACCAACATCACATCCAAACACAAAAAAATCAACTATATTTCTAAACACTAAAAATTTTTTATCCAATAATATCATACAATTAAAAAAACCTACATAAAAACCTACTTCTCAAACACCCACTAAATAAGGGGTGGTTTGTGATGATCTAAATAAGTGTACTTTTTGACTTTTTATGAAATATGGATTGGATATAGATTGGGTTTGAAGTGATGTGTTAGAGAGGTGATGTGACTAAAATAAGATGATGTGACTTAAATAGGATAGTGACTTTTTGACTTTTTTAGATCATGCCAAACAAGGCCTAAGTATACTTTTTGATTTTGTAAAAAAATATATGTAATGTGATAAAGAAGTAATGTGATCTAAATAATAAGTGATATGACTTAAATAAGATAAAAAATGATACATTTCAATGGCGTATCAACGGTTCATCTTCGCTAAGGCCAAGTTTGGCATCTTCAAAAAAATTCAAAAAGTCAAAAAGTCACTATCCTATTTAAGTCACATCATCTTATTTAAGTCACATCACCTCTTTAACACATCACTTTAAATTCAACCCACATCCAACTTATATTTCATAAAAAATTAAAAAGTGCACTTATTTAGTCTTTCTAAACTTGGCCTAAATCAGTTGCCACAGTAAGCTTGATATTACTGTGAAGTACGGAATTATCACCCAAAAGCGCGATCGTCGTTCGACATCAAACGGAACGGTCCAACACGGCAACTGAGACGATATCATAGGCTCGTCACAAGGAATCCGACCAGCCGACCTACTAGGGCTCGTCACGTCACGTGTATGAGTCTCTAAAGTTCCAACCCTGGTGCTTCTCACACAGAATAAAAGTTTCTATAGTACACATTTTTGTATCTTCTACGACCATCTATTAATCATCTGGATGTGTGCCCCATAGGTAAGCTCGTGGATTAACGGCCCAGATCCAATTATTGTGGGGTAATTGACCCTAGCGGTCAAAATTAGTCAGAAAAAATACTACCCGTCTCAAAATAATAGTTCTTTTTAGAGAATTTAATTTTTTAAAATAATATAATTATTACACTTTTAAAAAGTTAATTTTTCAAAATTATTCTTTTATAGTATATTTTTTTGAAAATATCAATATCATAATTATACTTTTTATATTATTTGTGAATTTAAAAGAAGGACAAATTAGAAAATTTATATTATTTTTATATTTAATTTTTGAAAAATAATTAATATTTTAGGACAATAAAAAATAAAATAATAAACTAATATTTTGAGACGGAGGGAGTAATTCAACTCAGAGCCATCTGATTCAAGTTGATTCCCTGACGTAGCAAATCCCACCTTAGCCTACAAATGAGTTTGATTTCATTCTCACATTATCAAAATTTTATTGGCACATTATTGAATATATAAATAAAATATAAATTTTTATTAATTTAAGAAAAAATAGTGAAATATCTTCTCTAACTCTGGATAGTATGAGAGGTTTAAAAAACTTGTAAAGAGTTGAAATGTCTCAGTGAATTTGAAATTTTTCTATAAATTTCCTTTTTGAAGAATTGAAATTTTTCTTTAAAGAGAATTTTTTCTGTGAAAATATTGAGAGATCTCAATTATTATGAAGATATTACTTATTTTTTATCTTATAAAATCTTAATATCAGGAATTTTAAGTTACAAACTCCTTAATTTAAAATAATAAATTTGTGGAGTTAATACAATTTTTTAATCAAAAGTTTAGAGTTTTAAACTAATTAAATGTTGTGTTTAATTTAAACATTTTGAAGGTTTATGAACAAATTTAAATTTCTCTATGGTACATAATACATATGTTATTGGCCATAGGATGGTGAAAACAATAATTCGTTTCCGATGTACCAAAAAAAAAGAAAGAAAAGAAAACAAGAATTTAACATATAGCAAATACTAATAAGTATTTTGAAAATATTAGGATATAAAATACTAATTAATATTAGGATATAAATAACATTATTTAATTTTTTTTAAGAAATCAATTAAAAAATATTTTTAACATTTAAAAATATTCTAAAATTATAAATTTTTTTTTTCCATCTTACTAATAGATATTTCTTGATCTCGCTAAAATAGAATAATTTGGACGAAGCTTCTATGGTTTTTACAAAATATATTTTTGTAATAAAAAACATAAGAAAACAGATTCTAAAAATATTTATTTTTGATCTTGCTAATAAGAGTCTTTGGACCATAAGAAAAAAAATTGCAAGATATTTCTCACAAATTTTAACCTACAGTTCATTTCCATTGATTTCAATTTTTTAAAACATTTTTACTATTTCAATTTTTTTAAAATCAAAATTTCAATATTAAACAACAAGAGAATGCATTCCATTTAGTGGGTTTGGTTTCAATATTTTAGAAATTGAATTTTTTGTTTGTTGTATTTTTTTAGTGAATATTTTTAAAATTTTAAGCAATTTTTTTACTTTTTTATATGCACCTTATTAAGATGTATCTAAAAAGTAAAATATTTGTAATTTTTTTTAAAAAAATCAATAAATACATAAGAATACAAAAATATACTGAACGCTAGTATTTATTTTTTCTTTTTTCTTTTTGATATTTAGTGAATTTTTTAAAGATTTTTCACAAATATTATACTTTTTAAATGTATTTATATTGGGTGTATCTAAATTTTTTAATAATTACTTAGAATATTAAAAAAATTCAGTAAAAATAAAAAATACAAAACTAAAAAATTTTAATTTTTTGGAAACTATAGGATCGCCTACTTGATAGCACTCCTCTCTTTCTCTAAAAAAATAAAAATAAATTATAAATACATCCTTAAAGTTTGATTAAAATACGAATCGTCTCTTATAATTTTGAAAATTACATTCCACTCCCTGAGATTTCTAATTTTATAACAAATCGTTTATTTTATTAATAAATCATAAAGTCAATTAATAATTTTTAATAATGTTAAAAATATATTTTAATTAATAATTTAAATAATTTTATTATTATATAAGAGAATAATTATAAATTTTATTTTTTTAATTAATTTTATTAAATAAAAAGGAATATTTGTAATTTTTTTACATGTAAGAGATAATTTTTATTTTAAACAAATTTGAGAGATGTTTTTACAAATTATAAAAAGATAAAAAAAAACCCGCCGTTTCGTCTCTTTCACACGCAATTCCCGCCAGACTCCAGCCAAATCGACGGCCATCCACAAAGTAGGCCCCACTGCACCCCTTGAACGGTCCTCTCACCTACTACCACTCCGAGCTTCTCCACCTCACCAAGTCCTGCTTACGTGGCAAAACTCATAGCGTGTAGATTGGAATAAGAGAAGGACCGCATCCGTTGGCCCATCTGGGAAGTTATGGATTGATTTTGAATATCTTTAACGTGAGTGATAGAAAGACAAAACTCATAGCTCATGGTTGATTAACATGATTAATAATGAGATATTAATAATTTTATTAAATTAATATAATATTTATTATTTAATTAATTAAATTATTTATTGAATTAATAATTTCATCTCTACTTTATTACTAATAATTCTATAAATTTATTAGATTAATTATTCATTAAATTAATAATCCTAAACGAAAATATTAAAACAAACATAAAATAATTGGGCCTACGAATTAATAATCTTAATCCTATATTCTAATCCATCCAATCAAACATACCCATAAAGAGATGATAAATTATGGTGCTGTTTGCAAGTTTGGTTTTTGGTTTTTTTAGACTATAAATTAGCTATAAAATCAAAAAAAATCAATCCAAACAAAATATGATATTAAATTTTATAATTATTTCATTTTTTATCTTATAAATATCATATTTAAGTATAAAAAAAATCTACCTCTCTTTACAAATATAATTTTTTTTCTAATAATATCCTACAATTAAAAAAATTTATAAAAAAATTCACTTCCCAAACACTTCCCGTGATCGATGAAAAATATAACCATACACCAATCAATAATTTTTTCCCAAAGCTCTGTCTGTCGTTACGGAAAGAGAAAACATCCAAACGCCGTCCACTTTTGCTTTCCCAGCTCCACTTCATAAACACTGTCATATATATAGAGAGAGAAAGGTGCAGTCAGAGAGAGAGAGTATAAATATAGAGAGAGAGAGAGTTTTAGAGAGAAAGAGAAGGAGAGGGGGTGGGGGCCCTGGAAACTTAGAAGAGAGTATAGGTTGTTGTTATAGTGAGCAAAAACGTGAATTGCTTTATCTGCTGCTTTCGCTTTTTCACTCCCCCACTACCCACATATCATATCTGCAATTTTCCAGACCACGCGAACCATATCTTACCATCATACATGTACATAAATACATGCATACATACATACATTGACGAAATGTTCGTTTTAGATCTCTGTATTTGACTCTATTCTACCTTTTTCACACAAATCACATCCCATCGATTCATTTTCCATTTCTATGGGGAGTTTTTCATCCGAAGAAGCCTCCGATGAGCAGAGTGAGCTCCATGGAAGCTACAGCTTGAGCGCTGATGTCAGCGAGTCTGAGAGTTCGAGCAGTTTTTCGTGTCGCCGATTCGATGCCGAAGCCCCGTCGAGTTCGATGGCCTCGTCGCCACTCGCTCGCCGCTCGCTGACCGGAAATTCCGGCTTTCCGGTGGTTGGCGGCAAAGGTGTGGTGGCTTGGTACCAGAAGCCTGAGAAAGGCGAGACCGATTTGTCTGGTTAGCCATTTTTTTTTTTATCCAATTTTTTCTAGTATTTATATTTTGAATCTGGTGCTAAATTTAATTTAGGGAATCAAAGTCTCAGTGATGATTAGATCTTACTATGCACAGCTTTGACATTAATCTGTTAGATTTTTGTGAGATTTTTTTACTAATTTATAATCATGAATTTGTAGAGTTTGACCTGATGAAGGAAAGATTTGCTAAGCTTTTACTTGGGGAAGACATGTCTGGAGGGGGTAAAGGAGTCTGTACTGCCCTAGCAATCTCAAATGCCATCACAAACCTCTCTGGTAATTTCATTTTTAGTCTTTTTGTGTTTGTGGTCTCTTTTAGTCTGTGTGTGTTTGTTCACTGAATTCTGTATTTGTTTGCAATTTTAGCCACTGTGTTTGGGGAGTTATGGAGGCTAGAGCCGTTGGCATCGCAGAAAAAGGCATTGTGGTGCAGAGAGATGGAATGGCTTTTATGCGTGAGCGATTCGATTGTGGAGCTCGTACCTTCGATACAGCAATTCCCTGGTGGTGGCGCATACGAAGTCATGGTCCCGCGACCTAGGTCTGATTTGTACATAAATCTTCCTGCTCTCAAGAAGCTTGATGCTATGTTAATTGGAATCCTTGATGGGTTTCTAGAGACTGAGTTTTGCTATGTTGACCGCGGCATAATTGTTGGTGATGCAAATGATTGTGATGTGTTTCCACCTGTTGGGAGGCCTTCGATTAGGCAGGAAGAGAAGTGGTGGCTTCCCTGCCCGAAAGTTCCTCCCAAGGGGTTATCGGAGGATGGAAGGAAGAGGCTGCAGCAGAGCAGGGACTGCACTAACCAGATATTGAAAGCAGCACTGGCTATCAATAGCGGTGTGCTTGCTGAGATGGAGATTCCAATTGCCTATTTGGATACTTTGCCCAAGGTATTGGTTTCAAATTTGTCTGTTCAATTCGAAAAACTACAGTAGCTAATAAGCATGTATACATGTTTACTTGCTCTCTATTGGGTCTCCATAATGATATGATTAACTTTGGTGAGACTTGTGATTACAATGTGGGTTGTGATCATTACTTCAGTCTCTAGCTTACTACTAGTTTGAATAATTCTTTTCATTAGATTAAGTTGAAATTAAGAAATTCTGTCATGTGACTCCTTGAAGAAGAGGCATTGATACAAATGTCACTTTGAGAGTGTGATGTTTGTAACATGTCAATTTCAGAAGCAATTTATATAGTCAACAAAATTTCTCGTCTTGCAAAAATTGTTTGGGCTCTGCTTTTGCCTCCCCGCATTTCTCATGTTTACTTGCCTTGGGGCTGTAGGATCTAATTTCTCTCGGACTTGAATAATTCTGTGTTAGTTAATGCATCTAGTACTTGAGCTAAAATCGTTGTCAATTCTTAGTTTAAAAATTTCTGATTAAGTACTTTACGATTAAATTAAAGGCGTAAGCAATGAAATTTCATTTCTGAGTCTAAGTTGAGAATGGAAACCATGGTTGCTTAGTCTTAGTTGTTCTTTGTTCCGCCTTGGTACTGGGCTTTAACCTGGTTTGCAGTTCATAAAGTTACTTATTCATTAATGAAATATATTATTATTAGTGATGTAAAGTTATACCTTAAAATAACAAGGACATAAAATTGTGATAGATGTATACAGTTATTGAATCGAGGTATGAATGAACTAAGAATGGAAACTCTTTTTTTGAGCCGTGAATAATGTATAGATTTGGTAACACTATAAAAACCATACGTAAGCAAGGAAAAACTAAAATCTAACTATAAATGTGATTGGTTAGACACAATTCTAAACTTTTGTGAATGGCCTAGGAGGTTGTAGTGTTTACGTCAATGTCAAGAAGTGCAGGTCTGGGTCTTGTAGTAATTTATAAGCTTGTATTACATATGTATTTGTGTGCATTGATTACTTCAAATATCTAAATTTCAATGTTCATCATATAAGTAGCTCATTTTATAATTTCAATATGAGATAAACATTACAAAATTGGCAAGTTGTAGTAACCTAACAATTGTTCAACATTTGTTTAGTTGCTGTTGTAAAAAGTTATTATTATAAATTCAATATTCTTCTCAGCAGATTCTCCATATTACTCTGAAAAATTGTTCAACATAGTTATGAATTAATAGATGTCCCTTGTATGATTTATTTATTTTTAACATCTTGTTTTTTTTGTCTTGCAATTTGTTCAATTTCCATTGCAGAGTGGAAAAGATTGTCTAGGTGATATCATCTATCGCTTTATAACTGCTGAGCAGTTTGCGCCAGATTGTCTTCTGGATTGCCTAGACCTGTCATCAGAACATCACACGTTAGAAGTGGCAAACAGGATTGAGGCATCTGTACATTTGTGGAAGCAGAAAGGCCAGAGGAAACATTCAAAGTACCTGAAAGCTAAGCGGTCATCATGGGGAGGCAAGGCCAAGGGGCTTGCTGCTGATGGTGGCAAAAATCAGTTTCTGGCTGAACGAGCAGAGTCCCTTTTACGTAGCCTAAGAATCCGTTTCCCTGGCCTTCCACAGACTGCTTTGGATATGAGCAAAATTCAATACAACAAGGTATTTTGTTTAAACTCATCCCTTTAGCATCTAGTGAACTCGAACAATTACTTTCTTAATTAGTCAGAATAGAATTTAATGCATATGTGAATCATACAAAGCTTCATAGCATATTTACCAGTCGTTCGTAGCTAGTTTGATTTTTATGATTGTTGAAGATTTGCGGACAGGGGCAGAGGAAATTTAACAGAGTTCAAGTTTAGTCAAAGAAACCAACGTATTTATGACATTTACATATATACTCAATCTATCCTTTGAAGAAGCACGATGTTGAAAATTTTCTATTTAAATGACCATTTATTACAAATTTTATATTTCTGTTTGAATATAGTAACCTTTTTGTGGTATCATAAACACTTAGAAAGATACCAATATATATGCATATGCAAATGCAATGATGGTTAATCGATCATTGGTTGTTTGGTTTGGTTTTCGTATGGTTCCAATTCAGGACCATTCTTATTGCCATTTTTGTTGCAGGATGTTGGGCAGTCAATTCTAGAAAGCTACTCGAGAGTTATGGAGAGCTTGGCCTTCAATATAATGGCAAGGATTGATGATGTTCTCTATGTAGACAATGCCACTAAGCGATCTGCTGCTGCAGAATCAATGTCCTTTTACAGCAGGAGAACATTGGGGGGTCTTCCCATCCAAAAAAGGATGTCGCCTAGCCCTTTCTCGATTCAGCACACCCCTTATGCCTCACCATTTGCAACCCCAACATTTTGTTCTTCCCCTCCCCTAGTTCAAAGCCCAGGTAGGGCACCTCAGCCTTCAAATAAGAGTACTCTGATTGGGGCACCAGGCCGGAAGATAGAAAAACCGATGCCTGCTGACTTGGAGAAAGTGTGGTCATATGCCGGGAACCTTAGTTCCAGAAGAGTATCCGGGGATGCTCCTGAACGTGATTGAGTGATTCATGGATGCTATGTAGGCAGTCTAACACCTGGTTAAGGTCACTTATGTTGGTAGAGTTGAAAAAGATGGATGGTTTTAATCTTGTATAGTTGGCTTAGGTAGAGACATAACATATGGGTTTAGCGAGTTCACCATGGGTTTTTCCTGGTGCTAGATGGATTAGGAATATATATATATTATTGTTATTATATGGGGAATTGATGATTATTCCATTCCTCAGACTCGGTGAGTTTGTAGATTCCACTATAAGGAATTTATGTTGCTAGCTTTTAGATGGACAAGAAATTTCTGGCATTTTTCAATAGATTTTTGACCGACTTGCTTTGTCTTTCAAGAGATTTGCTATGAGCCCAACAATCATCGTAAATAGCCCATATATACAAGTGAATACAATTTTTTTAATGAAAGAGAAATGATTAGCTTTTACCTTCCGTCAACGATTAACCCCTCTTTTCACTTTTTGTGATAATTTTGGTCAATTTAACCTTTATTAGAAGGGATATCAGCATAATTATGATAAAATTATAACGTTACTTCTATTTTTTTCAAAATAGTTTTTTCCAGATCTCATAAGATAATTTACCCAATTTTAAAAGAATGCTAGTTTGGCAAAACAGCCTTTACACTATGTTTGGGAACTTAGGAGAGAAAAGAAAAGAAAAAATTACTTAAGTTATAAGAGAAAAGAAAAGAAATGATTGTGATTTCTCTCCTTTTTGTTTAGATAAGTAAGAAATAAAAGAAAAGAAATGATTGTGATTTTTCTTATTCTTGTTTGGTTAGATTTCATTAAGAGAAAAGAAAAGAAATTATTTTATGTTATATTATCAAAATAACTTATTTATATTTTGAATCATTTTATTTTTTTTATTTTTATAGGGGCAAAATTGATATTATAAAAATAATAGTTTCTTTTCTCTCCCAATCTCTTCACTTTTGGGAAAGATTGAAAATAAGGCTTATAAGAGAAATGAGTTTCTCTTCATTTCTCTCTATTTTTCTCATTTCTCTCGATTTAAGTTATCCAAACAAGTAAGAGAAATACATTTCTCTTCATTTCTTTTTTTTTCTCTCCAAATCACTTAATCCAAACATAGTGTTAAAGTTACCTGTTGCAATCCGAGGCTACTAAGTGGACTGCGGATTGTCACAAAACTTGGAAAAATGTTAAGGATTTCAAATATTTTATTAAATGTTTTACATGGATATAAGTACATAAATTTTATGTAAATCTTACGCTTATATAAGATATTTAATAAAATATTTGAGACCTAACATTACTCCGAAACTTGACTCATCAGATTCATTAGCTAACCAATTTTTCCCATCAGAGAAGAAGTATTATATTATCCAAAATACTGCTGTGCAGTACTGGCCCTGCGCTATGGCCACTTGGGCCTATGCCCACTCAGGCCTATGCTTTGGTCCTAAAAATTTGATCTAAAATAGGGATTTTAAATTTAGTAAAGTATTATAATATATTGTAAATTTAAATTGACCCAAATTATTTTTGTTATTTTAGGGCTAATTCACAGGGTCTAAAAATATTCTGTTGGATCATAATTATTTAAAAGTATAATTTGGCCCAATTAAAATTAAAATATCTATAGAAAGTGTTGATGGTCGAGGGAGAAGAATAATACATAAATGCTCTCAATCTCTCTCTCTCTCTCTCTCTCTCTCTCTCAAAGTGACGAAGGAAAAAAAGCATAACAAACATAAGCAGAGCACTAAGCAGCGGCAAAAATTGATTGAAAATTATCAACGGCGACGACTCACTCACTCTCTCTCTCTCACAGTAAGTCCCCCCTCTCTCTCTCTCTCTCATACTATCAGATTTTAATAGAATAAATAAATTTGTCATAATTTTTTTCTACCTTCTTTCTTAATCAGATTTTAGTAGAATAATAAATTTGTCCTAATTTTTTTACCTTCTTTATTTATCAGATTTTAGTAGAATAAATAATTTTATTCTAATTTTTTTGCTCTAGTTTTGTTTCATTAAATTATTTTTTATATTTTCTTTACTATTAGATATGAAATAATGAAGGGATTGTGATTTGTGGATTGAATTGTGATTATAGTCATGTTTCCTAGTAAGTATAGTTTTGAAAATGAAAAGAGAAAGAAGAAACTGAAAGTAGAACAATTAATTCAATCTCAATCGGAAGTACTTGATAAATATTTTGGTAGCAAAAGCCAAGTAGATTTGTTTGCTTCACACTCCTAGAACATTTTATTAATTAATTAATTAATTTTGTTGATTTGAACTATACCTTATGGTAATTTTATTTTATTTTAATTTTTTTTTATACTTTAGAATGAATATCAATCACGCCGGTAGTGATACCAAATATGGTTTTTATTTATTTATTCATTTTTTTTATATATGAATATAGGTCTCCTTTTTTGGTTTTGCTTTAGGCCTCTGAAAATTCAGGCCGCGCCTGCTGCTGTGAGAGAGAAGCATGCAATATTAGAGTATGAACATACCAAAATACTCCGGTGAGAGAGAAACATGCAACACTAAACACATAGCACAAGATCGAAATGAAATCTTCTCTCCTGGATTCATGAGCCCTACTAAGATCATGTTTGTTTGGGTTAGAATATAGCAATTTCATGGGACTAATAATCCCTTCTGATGATGAGATTAGTATTCCCTTATGTTGTGTTTGGTTGGGGGATTTGATGAGGGATTTGGAAAGAGAAATGGAAAAGGTAAGTGAAATGAGAATAAAATATGCCTAAATTTCATATAGTTTCACACACCTTTTCCATTTCTCTTTCCAAATCCCTCTCCAAATCCTTCAACCAAACATAGCATTAGGGGTTGAGATTGCTAATCCAGTTCTATGAGATTGATGGTTTAAAAAGGTAATTTTGCGCTACTTTATAAAACTAACAAAGTTAATTTGTATGTGATTAAAAAACTTTTATATAATGTTATAAATTTAATTCCAGCCAACTAATATCATCACACTAGTGCACAAACAATTACACTTTCATCTTACATCTCTAAAATATCACCACACTAGCAATTCCAATCACTCATTCCCACCGTACTCGCAATCTCACCCAACCCAATCTGACAAACAAACATGATTTGAGTCCAATAATAAAGCAAATCTTACTTTCCAGCAGAGCCAAAATTTGACATTTGCATTTGTAGTTGGGAAAAGATAAGAGCATGAAAGTAAGTTGAACACTACTGAGCCAGCAAAACCGTCACCAGAACAAGCACCACTGCCTAATGCTGCTCCTCATGCTCCTAACCAAGCTGATAAAAGTGGTAAGTAAGAAACCATAATGAAGAAAGAAAGAAAGAAAGAAAGAAAAAGAAAATAATGAAATCACCCGATTACAACAGACAGAAGACCACAATGACAAATGCAAAAGTGTATGAAGCTTGCGCAATGAAACATGATAAACAGTTGTCCCCACTGATCCAGCAAATTATGCAAGAAAAGCAGGAAAACTAGGTTTTCAGAGTCAGAAGTGGCTGGAGACTCCTCAAATAAAAAAAAAAAAGGTGTCGATAATTTTAATACAAACACAAATTCTGTCTAGAAGTAATGAAAGGTTGTGAATTCATTTGTCTTAAACATCTCATGGACCAAGCCATGAGATGCCCCCCCCGCCCAAAAAAAAAAAAAAAAAAAAAAAAATCGTTACAGACATGGCTCTCGAAAGTGACATCCAGCTTATCACATTTAAAAAGCTCTGGAATTCAAATTGCAGATAGATAATGGATTTCAGGTACCACAACGTATTAAAAGATCTGCACCTCACACGGCACATCAGCAATTTAGGTCAAAAATCACATCTAGAGTGATTAACCTGGAGGACAGTAGTAAAGCGTACAAGATAATGACATAAAACCAACACCTAGGAAAAGCATATGTACATAAATATCATACGCTTGCCATCCCTCCAGTGCATTATCTCATATCCCCTTACTAAAATGTGATCTGAAGAAGTTAGATGCCAAGCTGATTCAACCCAACCTGCATAAATGTACAAAATCAATCAAGAAAAAAATTAGTTTAGCTATCCAAGATTAAGAAAAGTACCTAAATTATGTCTTAATATAGGGTAATGAAAAGACACATAACCACACAAATTTTAAAGAAGAGGTTATCAAAAGCGTTTACATATCAAGTTGGACAAACCATTATACCCACTGCAAGTACATAATATAGCATGTCTCAGTACACAAAACAATAAAACAGTGCCAAGATGTTAATAGATTTAGTAGCCTGCTTCAAAAGCAAAATGGACACTAATTTGTTTCATTCCTATAGAACACCTGTGAGATCTATTGATATTCTTGTTAAAATGTGGTTATGTATCTTCAAGCAGTAACACCTGTGTTCGTAATTGCATTGATGCTAGATCATCATAAGTGTAACTGCTTGGAGAAGTTTCTAACCCTATTTAACTATTTTAATTCAGTAATTGCCAATCTAATTTTTTCACTCGCGCACACGTGGTGTGTGCCAACATTTCTAGTATTCTTTAATGACAACGAAGCAGTCAAATAAACCAAAAAAAGTTGAAATGCAGTCCAGCCCCCAAAATGAGACATAGAAACCTAAAGTTGTAATTACCAAAGTAAATAGCATCAATGTAATCACAGGGGACAATATCTATTACTACACTTTCTAGATAGAGAGCCACTTTTTCATGTAGATACTCTCCAACAATAAAGAAGTTTTTACTTTTTAGTGGGCTATTCAAACAAACTACTACCGGCAACCTAATCCCTTTTTATAAACCTTTCTGGTTGTCCAAGCTCAATTAAACAAGATGGTGAGTCTTTGGAGTTCTCCAATCAGCTCAACAGTTATTGGAGCGCTCCAATTCAGGAGGTTCAAAGTTTTTAGGGTGCTCCAAGCCTCAATGCTTTGAAGCCCCTTGCCAAGACCAAGTCAGCAAGTTTATAGCTTCTACCTACTTTCCCCTTCTTTTGCTCTCATCCAATTCTCCTCATTCCCCCTAATCAATAAGTGCTGTAAATAAGGAACGTTTTTTGGAGGCTCAATCCCTCTTCTTCATAATATTTTTCTTTCTTTTCTCCTTCATCTTCTTCTCCCTTTTATTTTTATTTATTTATTTGAACAAGTAGAATTAAATTAGAAACGGCACCAATTGGGCACTGCCCATAAACCCCCAAAAAATACTCAACGGCTAACAATAGCTAAATCGTCACTGTCTTTCCGACAATCATAATTGATAGAACATTGAAGACTTTTAAGTCTTATCTCCTTCCTATGCAATGGAATTCTCCTCCCCTTTTTGCTCCTCACTACACAGGCTTCCTAACTCGATCTTTTATAAATATCCCCCCTAAGTTACATACCCTTTGACTCAAAACCCCCAGAAGTCACTCCCAGAAAATCACACATACCACTCATATTATGTTTTATCCAGTCAATCCACTCTTCCTCCTTTCCACCACCTACAACCTTGTATTCTTCCCCTACCCTAATTACAGACAAATATGACCAATAACCATATCATCAACTCAATTTGTTGCAAACCTCCTCTAACTTAAACCGACTGCTGTCAACACCTTCCCTGAACTGACAGAGTCAGCTTCTAAACTACTAGCCAAAAAACACTCTCATGATCCAAAGTTTGCATAATCATCCTCTCCAAAATAAAAGAGGCTTTTGGGAAATTTCTGAAAGAGAGAGTCCAGACTGGTAGAGAGAGAAGGGGAAGTTAATATTGCACAAAGAAAAAATTAATAGTTGGCTAGTGCACACAAGGCCACCAAATCTAGCAAGCCAAGAGAGGTGAGCTAAAATGACTAGAATGTTGGTGACACGAAATGAGCAACAGGCAACCTTAAATGGTTAAGAGGGGGTTTGATGTAGCTAAGAAGATGTAGCCTTTATCAGACATAAAGAACTAAAACTGACAATGGTAATCAATCAAAAACATGATATGGATGGGGAAAAAAATCTGAACTTTGCATTGCTAGCAAACAACTAGTAGTTCAATTTAAACACAGCTAAAGCACACCATAACAAACCCAATTGTAAACAGAAACGATCTAACATAAGTACAATTGATCAAAAACAATTGTTAAAATGTAGAAAACAATTAGAACAACACAAACTGGCATCAACAATGAAATCAGTAATGCAGAGAATGGCACTTACTTCCAACATTGTTGAAGAAACCCAACTAGGTGGTGGCCAAAACAACTTGGAGTAACCTGGACAATTAGCCAGAGACACAATATTACCAGTCTCCAAATCAAAAACACCGACACCGCGACCCTTCGGAACATCATCTTCTTCCCTGCCCAAGTAGAAGTAATTATCTGTAAAAAATATGCAATTTCCTTTGCACCCAGAAAACTCAGAAGCGGAGGCTGAAAACGTGCAATTGTCTCCCAAAAACAACATTCGATCCCCCAAATTTTCCAGTTCAACCCATTTCTGCTCACTCCGATCCAACCTAAAAACCTTAAACCGAACAGTTCTCTCATTCGTGTAACAATCGAATTCCTCATAAAACTCAAAACCCTCATCGAAAGCCAGATCATCCTCAGGCCCAACGCTCAAATACGTATCGACCAATAACAATTCAGCACAAGATTTCACCAAAATTTTCTTATCACCACCAAAAACAGAATGTGCGATCAAATCCACAATTGGGGTTGAGTCTGAAGATGAACTACTATTAACATTGACAACAACAGTCCTACCAGTATTATCAACAGCATAGAACTTGCCATCAAAGACAATGACATCATCATACGGAGAAGGAAAATCATCAATAATAGTCCATCTCCGATCGCCGAACTTGAACATTGCTAATTTCCCAGAAACATGAATGGTCAAAAGCACAGCACTTTCAAACCCAGAACCCAAACAACCCATCGAACAAAACGCAACCTTTTCCATATACAAATTCCCGGCATCAGAGATGGAATTGGCAAAGGGTCGATAATTAATGTACTGAAGAATGTACTCGTGACCCAATTCGCAAACCCGATACCTCAACAAATCGAGATTACGAGGGAAAGTGTCCGGCAAGGGCTTGAATTCGGATCGGGAGAGAGGATTCAAGAGGTGGGTACGGAGTGGGAGGTCTTGCTCGATCTTGATGAGCCAGCCACCATCATCATCATCGTCGGGGGGTGTTTGGCGATGGGGTTGGGGTAAACCGAGGCGGAAGATGGTGCGTTTGGAGAGATAGAAACCCCAGGAAGTGTCGGAGATGCCTTCGTTTGGGAGGATTGGGAAACGGGAAGGAGTGGGGTCATGAATGGAGGAAACGGAGGATCGCCACGAGGAGCAGATGGATCGGAATCGGATCAGATCGATTTCGGATTGGAGGTGTTTGGCGATTAGGTCAAGGAGTTCTCTTGGGAGTTGAGACCAATCGCCCATAGATGATGAGCTTTGGTTTTCTCTGTTTTCTGTGAAGACTCAAAGAAGAGCAAGCACAAGTAGAGAGATGCACATGCACTGCACCGCCATCGTTTTGGATACTAAAACTAGGTCCGAATTGAAGTTGCCCAGCTCAGCCCAAGCCCAGCAACGCTTGCTTTACAACCCAATTCAACCCACTAAGGTTGGTCTGCCAACAAGTTATTTTAATAATTTTTAAATTTTTTTTAATTAAAATATAAGGTAAAAAAATTAATATATTTTGGATGATTTTTTGATTTTTTTACCAAAGTTTTTGTATAAAAAGTAGAGAAAAAAAAAAAAAAAATTAAATCTATAACTTTTTTGTATAATTATTTGACTATTATTTGATGTTGCCAAACTTACCCTTAGCTTTTCTCAACCAAAAATAATAAAATAAAAGAAAATTCTTATGACCTTTGTTGTCATTAGTTATAACAGATTGGAGTGTTTAGTTATGATTTATTGTGATTTTTTGTTATCATAACTCACATACAAAATGTGTGTATCATAGAACAGGACATAACCCTCTTATGTGGAGTGAGTCCCGCAAAATATTTAGATCATCAGAATAGGCCCTAGGCTAAGGTCATTGAAGCCTGGGGGAAATTACCCATAGGTCTGGTTTGAAATATGTGTTCACTATTTAATCCAACAACTTTTTAAGTAGATCCAAAAGTCTTACTTTCTCTCTCTCTCTCTCTCTCTGCTTTTTGTCTTATTCTTTACGTTTTCCTCTCTCTCTTTTTTCTGTGTTTTCCTCTCATTTTATTTGTCGTGGATGACGACCGGTGATCACACTTTTCTTATTCTCTTTCTCTTTCTAATATATAGTCACCGGTGATCGACAACTACCATTGATTGGGGTTCACCGGCAATCACCAACCATCACCAACTATCGACATCAACTCATAACTTCATCCTCACTGACAGCGAAGAAGATGAATAGATCTACATGAAATTCGACTAGATCTAAACCAAAAATAGTTACTGGAGTACAATATTCTTTCTATATATATCTATTCTTTTCTTTGATTTCTCAATTTTTCTACCTTTTCTCTGTTACACAAGTCTATTTTTCTGTTTTAATGGAGAAAATTTTCAAATTTTGAATAAGTTGTTTTCGAGTATTAGTTACAGGCGGTGAAAACTGTAAAATTTTACAGTTTTATAACATTCTTTAGAATTGTAAAATTTTGCAGTTTCATAACATTTTTTAGAATTGTAAAATTTTATAGTTTCATAATATGTTTTTCAGTTTGATTAATAAGGATAAATACTTAATAGATTTTTACTCTGAAATTGTAACATTTTACAATTTCAAAACTTACTTTTCAGTTTGATCAATATTGGAGATTATTTGCTTAAACCCTACAAAAATTATAAAATAACATATGTTTTTTCCATTGTTGCTATTTTTTGTCATTACATTTTTTTTCTTTTAGTTTATCAATATTTAGTACATTTTGCTATATTTTTTCGCCATAATTTCTCCATTTTTTTTCCCGGGCAATATTCTGGATGTTTCGATGAGTCTCCAATGATGTTTTTAACGTCCAGCGAACGTTTTGGACATTCCGGTGACTTCCATTGGCGTTCATAATAGTCCGGTGAACTTCCAACAACTTCCCGGCGATACTTTGGCGACTTTCCAGCGATACTCCGGTGACTTCCGGTGATGTTGAACATTTCGGCGAGTCTCCGGTGACCGTCTGACGGAAGTCCGACGGTAATGGGATGTAACAGCGTCTATAAATTAAAAAAAAGAAAATATAGGATTTTTTGGTAACAATTAAAAATATATAAGACTAATTGGTACAAGTATTTTGTTTTGGGATTAGATGGATTTTGAACTTTGTATGTGAAACTTATTGGTAAGTTCCCCTTGAAGCCTGTGTTTTAGGCCCCAAAAAATTGGCTCAAAATAGGGCCTCCAAATTTAGAATAGTATTAGGGGGACTTACTAGCTGGTCCCATGGAAATAAATTAACACTGGCCAAGTCCTATCTTATTTTTGTTTCCAATTTTACCCTTCAATATCACACCACACATGAAACAAAAAAGCTGCTCACAAGCTCTCCCCTGTATGTTGTCTTCCTATTGTTCCTTATATATTGTTCCTTTTGTTCTCTCATACTCACATACATACACACTCACTAACTATTTCACAAAATCACATCTACACACGTACTAATTCACAAAAACAAATTCCCAATAATTTAGCAGTGATAAATTTCATACTCATATACATACACACTCACTTACTAATTCACAAAAATAAATTTACAAAAAATTCAACAGTGATAAATTTATCACTGGTTCAAACAGTGTTTTTTACTTTTACCCCTACACTCAACATTGTAACTCAAAAATTTCAATGATAAATTCACAAGAACAAACTTATTACTGGTTTAAACAGTGACAATTTCACAAAACAAACTTATCACTGGTTTAAACAATTTTATCATTGATTTATCACTAATTTAAACACATTTATTACTGGTTTAAACAGATTTATCACTAAGATCTTCTCCTAATATACACAGAGAGAGAGAGAGAGAGAGAGAGAGAGAGAGAGAGAGAGAGAGAGAGAGAGAGAAGACCAGGCGGCAAAGAGCCTAGATCTTAGATCTAGAGGTGGAGGTGACGACGACTATGGAGGTGGAGGTGATAGTTGTCGGCAATGACAGTGAAGGTTGAGGCAAAGATGCCAGTGGTGGTGGAGGCGAAGACGTCGATGAAGGTGGAAGCAATGGTGAAAGTAGAAGAAGATATCGGTTGAGGTCGCTGGCAATGACGGCAGTGGAGGCAGCGGTGGTCGGCAACAGTGGAGATGGTGATGGCCATTGATGGAGGAATGTGTGGAGAGAGAGAGAGAGCTTCTTTTTTTTTTTTTTCTTTTCTTTTCATTTTTCATCTTTCATCTCAGAGATTTGGATTATAAAACATGAGGGAAAAAATGAAATAAACAAAAATGTTCAGGACCTATAGGTAAAAGAGTCTGCATTAAGGACCTATTGGGTAATAACCCTTGAAAATAGGACTGGCCCGTAAAAAACCCATAGTATTATAATATATTATAAATATAAATAGGTCCAAATTATTTTTGTTGTTTTAGGACTAATCTAAAGGACTTAAAAATATTCTGTTGAGTCCATATTTGTTTATAAGTGTGGTTTGGCTCAATAAAAATTAAAATATGTACAAAATGTTGGTGGCTTTTGAATGAGAAACACTACATATACATATAAAATGTTAGTGGCCCAAAATAGAGCCCATAATTTTTTTTTTATTTCTTTATCAGATTTTAATGAAATAAATAAATTTGCCTTAATTTTTTTTTATTACTTTTCTTGTTTATCAGATTTTAGTCAAATAAATAATTAATTTAATCTCAATCACATTCATACATAACATATCCAATAAACAACAATGCAACCACACTCATAAACAACATATGCAATAAACAACAATTAATTCAATATATATCCAACACATTTTAATTGAATAAAGTTTTCCTAATTTTGGTAACTTTTTTTTTTTTTTTTGTATAAATACATTTTGATATCTATTTTGGTATCAATAAACGGTAGTGATACGAAATATGGTGATTTTTTTTTTCTTTGTGAATATAGACTTTCGTTTTTGTTTCGCCTTAGGCTCCCAAAAACTCAAGGTCGGTCCTGTGGATCATATTCTGGGGGTGTTTGGCAAAAGTTTTTTTTCAGCTTTTTGGGCTAAAATTCACAAAAAGACAAAATATGTTAAAATAGCCAATAAGACAAAATAATATATTAAACTCATAATTATTTTCTTTTTTCTCTCACAAATATCACATCAAACTATAAAAAAATCCAACTCTCTTCCTAAATACAAAAATTTTAGCCTACTAAAATAACTTACTAAAATAGTAACTTTGCAAACACCCATTCTATGTGAGAGAGTTGCGTCTAATTCTGTATATATAGAAGAACTGATATGTATATGCATGTTTTAAATTGTAGTGGATTCTGCATGATTGGGCAGATGATGAATGCATTCATATCCTAAGAAAATGAAGAGACGCTATTCCAAGAGACTAAGGAAAGGTGATCATTGTTGGAGCTGTGGTTAAAGAAGGAGAAGAGGAAGAAAATGAGAGAGACAAGCTTGAATATGTGAGGTTGATGTTGAACATGGCTATGATGGCTCATACAAATAAAGGGAAAGAGAGGACTTCAAGGGAATGGGCCTATGTTTTGAGTGAGGCTGGTTTCACTCGACACACTATCAAGCCAATCAAAACTGTGCTATCTATTATTGAGGCTTTTCCTTAATTTTTAAAAAATATATAGCTGTCTGTTGTGTTTTATGTTTGAAAGTTTTAATGCATGAAAATATTATATGTCTAAGCAGTTTGGTTTTGATTTTGTTTTCGATTTCTTCAGTTTCGTTTCTTATTTTTATTTTTTGTGTTTTCCAAAATAAAATAATAAAAAAATTAAAAACATTCATCATCTTTCTTATTGTTGCAAGTGTTATGTAGTGTTATTTACAATGTAAAAGATTTTTAATGTGTGCAAATATATATATATATATATATTTATACAAAATTATTACAGCTTGTACATATATTTTTATTACAACTTTTTTCACTTTGCTGAGATATGTCGAACCAAAAAAAATAAAAAATAAAATCATAGAATATGCTAAATTGTTAGTATATTGTAGGAAGAGAATTTGTGAGGAACTCTTATAACTCTTTTCATATTGATTTTAGTGAAATCATAGTAACTTTGTAAACATAATCCGTGATTTTACATCTTTTATATATTGTCTTATGAATTTAATCTTGAATTCTTTTACTACTTCATTCTATAGTCGTTTTATTGATTGTGAATTATTGGAGGGATCTTATTTCCAAACAAAATTGCCAGAAAGAAAATAAATTCAAGAGTTGACAGCACTTTATTGAATTATTACACTCACTAGTGATTTAGCCGGTAGTCCACATATACTTTTTGTTTGTAATTCTACATGAAATTACTATAGGAAAGTGACTCATATATGCTGCAAGTTCATGAGCATGATAACGTGGGACCAGTCAATCTTGTCAAAGATTTTTTGGATTCAAAATCTTGTGAAAGATTTGCCTTCTACTAATGAAACAATCACTACCAAAAATTAATATTTAATAAATCAAAATTTAGGTACAAAATTATATTTTAGGAATCAAATAATTTTATTGTGAAAAGTGTCGTTATTATATTTTTAGTAACAAAAATTAGATATTAATGATGAATTATTATTCTTTTTGGACCAAATTTTTGTCTAAAAAATAAACTTTTTTGAGATCAAATTATTTTATCCCTAAAAGTCTATTTATTAGTGATATTTTAAAAATATTTGTTAGTAACATTTTTAAAATTTGGTCACTAAAAACCTTGTTTTGGACTTCTTGGGATGACCTTTTAGTGATTCTTCTCATGACGATGAAGATTGATCCTAAATATTTTTGTAACAAAATTTTTACTTTTAGATATTAAAATATTTAATTTTTAAGACTCTTATATGTTAAAGTGAATGGTGCTTTGAATAAAATAATAATAATAATTTAAGTATGGTGTTTGGAAACAAGATATACAAGAAAAGTTGAGACATTCATTAGCTTTGATTTGGATTGACAACGTGTTATTTTCATGCACATCAAAGCTATGATTTGGAATGAAACTGTGGTGGCATAAGATACCTCCACCATAGAAATTTTATCTACAAATGGACCCACTTCACTTTCAAATGGATTTTTTTTTTCTCTTGCTAAATTAGATGATTGTAAATCATCTTTCTATCTCTTTTTTTATTATTATTAATTGATCATTTATATTCATGTGCTAACCTTATTGTTATATGAAAGAGTTTATAATCAATTTTTGTGACGCCTTTTACTAAATAATAATAATATAATGTGCTTAATGCAGCATACCCAATTTTTGTAGGGTACCCTGCAATATAGCCTAGAAAATTTTCATTATCCAATGAGGCCCAATGGTAGGGAGTGTCCACCTAAATTATAAAGCATGATAGATTGAGGTCTGTTTCGCAACCAAACTTTTTCGTTAAAAAGTTAAAAAGTTACTAAATTAGTCAAAAAGTCAATAACTTATTTTAAAAAGTCAAAAATTCTCTTTTCTCTCTACTTTTTGCACATCTTTTCGTAAAAAGTCAAAAAATCACCCCAAATATAGTAGTTTTTTTTAACTCATATTTTAACTAAATAGTCAAAAAGTTACTAAATTAGCCTGTTCCCAAAAAAAGCCTGAATCTACGATTTAGTTGTGTGACTTTCAATTTGGGGAATTTGTATGTCTTTTTTACTAATCTGATTCAAAATCTTAGGTCAAGTTTGGGAAGACTAAATAAGTGCACTTTTTGACTTTTTATGAAATATGGGTTGAATTTGAGTTGGGTTTGAAGTGATGTGTTAGAGAGGTGATGTGACTTAAATAAGATGATGTGACTTAAATAAAATAGTGACTTTTTGACTTTTTGAAAAATGCCAAACTTGGCCTTAATTTAAAAGTGGGATGATTTGCGACTTTGTCAAAGTAGTTTTGATACTTTCATTTATAAGGCCAAATTGTCAAAATATGTCAATTGTCATTTAATTACTCTTGCTCCTCTCTCCCATCCTTATACCACTTTTCTCTCCTCACTCTCTCCTCGTACTTCCTATGTGGGATTAAAACCAACTCAAACTCAGCTCACTTTGTTCAATCTGTTCTCATCCCTGTAACAACAGCTCTGTCATTCAGAATCAGAATCAACTGGGTTACAAACCAACAAGAAACAAGCACAAAGATTGATTATAAGATTCTTCATTGAATCGAATCATTGTCGAGTAAAATTGAAGAAACAAAAAAACTTTCTTTATTGCTTGCTCTATGACACATTTGGAGGTAAGAAAAGCTGCAGCTTTGAGCAAATACACACACATATATATATACATATATATGTGGATTTGTTTGGCAGAGCTAACTTAAGCAATATATATGTGCATTAATAACTGTTTGCAACAACTGTTGGTATGGAATCAGGGGACACAAGAGGCAATTATATATAAGCCAAGATTGTAAGCAGAACATGTGATTAACATGCTTTGGATCTCCCTTTTTTATATATGATGCAATGTGCAATGTGCTCCTGTTGTATACTGATATGTTAGCATTGGGTGGTCTAGTGTAGGATAGCAGTGAGGTTGTTCTGCTTTTCTTCTATTTTGATGTTGGTTCCTCACCAACCTGGTGGCTGTGCCAGCTCAAGGTCAAGCTTTTCCTTAGTGTCAACTTAGTTGGGATTGGGATAGTTTGCTGTGCTGCTTTGCACCTCCCTTTTTTATTGTCGTCATTTCATTTGTTATGTCATCAATAAAGTTTCATTTTTTTCTGATAAAAAAAAACATGCTTTGCATAGTTGAAAAGTTCTAATTAAGATGATAAGCATGTTTACAAAGTGTCATATTCAAACTGTCAGTTATCATGAATCTCCAACAAAATCTGAAGATTTTGTTAGCTTTTCTGGGTAGTTCAAATGTTACACTCAAAACAATATTTGAAAGTCCCACTAACAAGGTCCGCAGTTTCTAATTGATTTCTCTCCTATATAAATTCAAGCTTCGCCATTGCTAAGATATACTTCACCTCAAGTGTGCGTTTTTGCGAGAGAGAGAGAGAGAGAGAGAGAGATGGAAGAAGAAGCTCAAGCCCGAGTGGATATATGGAAGTATGTGTCTGGGTATGTTGACATGGCAGTGGTAAAATGTGCAATTGAGCTTGGTATACCTGATGATGCCTTAGAACACCACGAAGCACCCATGACACTCTCCGAGCTATCCTCTACCCTCGGATGCTCTCCACCTGCCCTATACCGCATCATGAGGTTCTTAGTCCACCGTCAAATATTTAAAATAGACCACACAAGCCAAGGCTCCATACGATATGTCCAAACGCCACTTTTGCGCCTTCTCATGAAAAATTGCGAAAAAAGCATGGCTTCGTTCGTGTTGCTAGAGAGCAGTCCAGTGATGCTGGCGCCATGGCATCCTCTAAGTGCACGTGTTCTTGCCAACAGAAGTAGTTCAGCATTTGAGTCCGCTCATGGTGAGGATTTATATGGAGCTTTGCAGCCGCGAACCTTAGCCATAGCAAGCTCTTCCACGATGCTATGGCTTGCAATGCTAGGGTGTCGGTGCCAGCAATGATTGATGATTGTCCAAATTTGCTCGATGGGTTGGACTCGTCGGTGGACGTTGGTGGACGTTGGCGGACGTTGGCGGAGGGAATGGGACTACTCTCCGTGTGTTGATCAAGGCTTGTCCTTGGATTCGGGGCATAAATTTCGACCTCCCTCATGTGGTGTCTGAAGCAGCAGACTTTGTCGGCGATGAGAATGTTGGGGGAGACATGTTTGAAAGTGTTCCCAAGGCTGATGCTGCAATCCTTAAGGTAAGCATGTCCAAGCTTGAGAAAATTCACCCTAGCCATAGTTGAGGTCAAAAAGTTAATACTACCCATTCAAAGTGAAAAACTTTTCTTTGTTTGGGATGACCTAAATAAGTATATTTTTTATCTTTTTACAAAAAAATGTGTAAAAAAATGGAAAGGTGATGTGATGGAAAAAAAATAAAAAGATATATTATTTTGAAGTTGCCAAACTTGGCCTCAGAAGAACTACGTTGGAAAGTGATTACAAGAGTTTTAAAAATTAAATATTTTGATTTTTAAAAGTAAAAATTTTATTACAAAAGATATTTAAAGATCAGTTTCTATCGTCATGAAGATAGTCATTAAAGGTTATCCTAAAAAGTAAAAAATAAGGTTTTTAATGACAAAATTTTGAAAATGTCACTAATAAATAGACTTTTAGGAATAAAATAAATTAGTCTCAAAATGGTTTATTTTTTTAGAAAAAAAATTTGGTCTCAAAAGGGTAGTAATTCATGGCTAATGTCTAATTTTTTTTACTAAAAATATAATAACGATACTTTTCATAATAAAAATATTTGATCATTAAAAAATAATTTTATTCTTAAATTTTGATTTTTAAAATTTTAATTTTTTATATTGAATTTTCGAGGAAAGGGGAGTAGGTTTGGTTTTGTTTTGTTTTATTTGTTTATTTATTTGGGGGGGGGGGGGGGGACCACGAGACCATCCACTGGGGGGGGGGACCACAAGACCATCCACCATAAGTTAGTTTAATTATCAATTTTCACAATCCACCATAAGTTAGTTTAATTATCAATTTTCACATCAATTTTAATGCTATTTCCAACTTTGATTTTTTTTAATTAAATATTATTTTAATAGATATTTTGTTTTAAAATGACATGGTTTAATCCAATCACATCATTCTATATAAAAATTATATATATATATATATATATATATGTATTTGTTTGTATAAGAGTATCTCTAATGTTTAACTTTTTTTTTTTTGGGATTAAATTTGAGTAAAAATTTAATTTAATATTGTGTGTTCTAACGGAGTAATTTGGAATTTCATCAAACTATTGATCGACTGGGAGGATGATCGGGGAATGTCTGACTGGTCGATCGGTTAGTGTAATTTTTTCACAGATTTTGCAAGGAAGTGGTCGACTGGGAAGACAAACGGCCGGACATCCGGTCAGTCGTCTGGTGATGGTGTATGCCCTGCATCTCCAATGGCTATAAATAGTAAAATGAAGAAAAACACAATCATCCTCAATTTGATGAAAACTTTAATATATCATGAATTTGATATTGGTTTGATGAAAATGTTGGAGAAACATAAACTTGTTTCATCAAATTTTGATGAAAGAAAAGATGCAGCGTTGGAGACGCTCTAACATCTTTCTAATACTTATTTGTCTAATTTACATATAAAATTTCCAAGTGCACATAATTGGATCACAAAATTAGACACAACTCTCTCATATGCGATTACTATGGTTAAGTGTGGATCCCACCTTATGTGAGATAGTTGTGTCTGGTTTTGTGCACTTAGAAGAATTGACCCATATATATGCATGTTTCAAACTGTAGTGGGTTCTACATGATTGGGGATGACGAGCGCATTCATATCCTGAGAAAATGTAAAGAAGCTATTCCAAAAGACAAAGGGAAGGTGATTATAGTAGAAGTTGTGATTGAAGAAGAAGAAAAAGAAGAATAAGAAAAAGCAAAAGAGAGAGAAAGACAAGCCATAATATGTGAGGTTGATGCTAGACATGGTAATAATGGCACATACAAACAAGGGAAAAGAGAGGACTTCCAAAGAATGGGCCTATGTTCTGAGTGAGGCTGGATTCACTCGACATACCATTAAACCCATTAAAGCTGTTCAATCCATTATTAAGGCTTATCCTTAATAATAGATTGAACAACTTTTATGGGCTTGATGGTATGTTGAGTGAATCTAGCCTCACTCAAAACTTACGGTAGATATATAGTCTTCTACTATATTTTATGTTTGAAGTTCAATACATGAAAATATTATATATCTACCAATTTGATTTTATTTTCAATGCTTTCAATTTCATTTCTTATTTTGTTTTTCATCCTCTTAAAAATAAAATAATCAAAGTTTAAAAAACACTCATCATTTTACTTATTGTTGCAAGTGTTATGCAATGTTATTTATAATGTAAAAGAGTTTGATTGTCTTAAGTGATACTAGGTTATAATTTATTGTAATTTATTTAGTTATGATTAAAAGTATTTTAATTATAATATTTTGTGGTATTCAAAACTTGCATGTACTTCTTTTTTGGAGCGTGAATTGTAGAAAGAGCTATAAATATATTAAAAAAATGAGAGTAGAAGGGCATTGTTGGAATTAAGGCTTTGAAATTTAAATTTTGGCTTTAAAAAGTTGGAACCCAAAATGGAATAGCTGGCAAGTGGCTTGGGTTGGGACTAAAAAAATATAAAAAGACAAAATATGTTAAATAAATTAATAAGACAAAATGTCATATCTAAACCATAATCATTTCATTTTTTATTTTTTTTTTCAAAAAAAAAAACAAAGAGTCAAAAAAGTCAAAAAGTTCTTCTCAAACGGAGCTAATTTAGCCAAGCTAAATTAGCCAAAAAGTCATGCTAAAAAGTTCTTCCCAAACGAACTTGTATTCCTATTTGCTTTTTTCTGTCACATCACCTCTCTACTTTTCTACACATTTTTTCGTAAAAAGTCAAAAAATACTATGTTTTGGGAAGTGCTTTTTTTGGCCTTCTTTTTAGAGCGTTCGGCCAAAAATCCAAAATTAAATTTTCTTTCTCTAAAGGTCCATGTGTTAATTTTCTTTGTCCATAAGGACATGCTTTTGCGCAATGAACAAACTACCCATGCATAGGAGAATAGATTTTTTTTTATATTTTTTAAAAGAGTATTGTGCTAAATTAAAATTTATAATAAACGGTAGTTGTAATTTCTAGTATTATAGGACCAATTCATATTTTAAATAAACTTTATAGATGTGTTTGTAATTTGTTAAAAAATAAAAGATTTATGTTTCATAATTGACCAAGAATGTTTGCATAATTACAAAAAAACCTGTTACATAATTGACCAAGAATGTTTGCATAATTACAAAAAAAATCTTCGCTCAACATATCCTAGTCAAATGCCTCACAAACCAACGCCTCTTTTTACCTGTTTCATTTTCTTTCTACCTGTACAAATCTAGACTTTTATGTTGGGCATTAATGGAACTCCAAGTGCTTCTGCAACCATATCTTTATCTCTCTCTCTTAGATTTGGTTGCTACAGCAGACATTGACCGTTGTCGTTGCCGTCGCCATCGCTGTCACCGTTGCTGTCGTTGGAGGAAGCGCGAAGAACTTCCGAGCACTCTCCACTGGCGGCGATCATCGTTTCACTTCTTTGTTACCCATCGATAGGTTTCATCACTGCCTTCATACATTTTTCACCTCAAAAAACATGGCGGCCGCTTGAGCTTCCTGCTTCCATCTTCGTCTCTGACGTCTTTGGTGTCTTCTTTGGTTTTGCCGGTCTATCTCAGATTGATGTCGTCGTATATCCCAAATTCGTTGATGCCAGATCTCCGATGATGTCGAGATCTCCAAATGCGTCTCTTTCTCGCCATACATCAGTACATCGCCGCCGTCATTCTATGCATTCTGCCGGAGAACGTTAAGGTTTACAGATCTCTATCTCGGTTTGGAAGATTAATGCAAGAAGTAGCTCGATTGAGAGGGTTTGAGTATGTGATTCCCTCTATC
Organism: Camellia lanceoleosa; assembly: GCA_025200525.1. NCBI lineage: Eukaryota > Viridiplantae > Streptophyta > Magnoliopsida > Ericales > Theaceae > Camellia > Camellia lanceoleosa. Next base: position 204,905,490 of record CM045763.1, on the reverse strand, counting down.
TCTCCCTCTCTCCTTACAACTCTCTCTCTCTCTCTTTCTTTCTCTCTCTCTCTCTCTCTCTTATTCTACATATACATGTATATACAAATAACTAAGAGCACAAATGTTGTGAACAAAACAATATGAAAAACTATTTGAAATCATGCCATAAGAAATCACAATATTATTTGCATATTTAACCAGTTCTTAAAAGTCTAGCATTTAATATATCTATATAAGATGGTAAGAAGGTTTTTGAATTTGGCTTACGTGGTAAGAAATTGTCTTAGAGATACATTTAGAACCAACGGTTCTGATCAATCCTAATCAATATCTAAGGGGCAAATACATAACATTGTTTGCCTCTTTGGATTCTTGCTCATGAGTACCAAACAGACCTCCGTATCTCTTTCTCACAAACGTCCTTCTCTATCTGTCACTTATCTTCATTTCAAATTTTAATCTCCTTTTCTTTGGTTTTGTTTCAATCTCTCTCTTTCTCTCTTACGCACTCCCCTGTCTTGGTTTTACCTATGGTAACTTTGTTGAGATTCGAGTGCACTGTTTGATCAAATGCAAGGTAGATTCGTCGACGCAACTAGCGAAAAGGAGATCGGTATCCTTTTCAAATTTTTCTTCCCTTATCTAGGCATATCTAGGGTTTTTCAATTCATTTTTTTTTTGATTTTTCTTTTTGGGCCTTTTTTGTTTTATGTGTGTCTCTTTGTATGCATACACTATGTTATGCAAAATGCCTCACATAGGTCTTTGAAATATTTTTCTAAAATGGGTCTCCAAAATGCCTTAAAATTTTTATTTGGGTTTTCGTTGGGTGTCTAACATATGCAACATGAGTGTAATTTTTTAGGGGGGGTAATCAAATGGCCTCAATTATATTATGTGCTTTGTTTCTCATTTGGGTTCGATTATGTTTCTTATTTATATTATGTGATTTGTTTCTCATTTATATTGCCTCAATTAAAATCTGTCTCTTTACTCCTCTATATTTTGTGTGTCTTCATGCATACACTATGTTTGGTAAAATGCCTTGTTACACAGGAAAGCAACCCAAGAGGGAGGGGGTGAATTAGGCTATATAAAAAATTTGTACAGAATTTTTTTTTTTAAATAACTAAGTGAGTAAATGTAGCAGGTATTTAAAACACATACAATAAAGGAGATGGAAACAAGAGCTCAAACACAAAGATTTATAGTGGTTCGGCTCACCGCCCTACGTCCACTCCTCAAGGTATCTCCTTGAGAATTTCTGCACTATGAATCAATGAACACCAAGCTTCACCTAGCTTGTGGATTTTCTATAAAGGACTAACTTCAATCTATTGAGAACCTCGCAACAAAAATGCCTCACTCAACAAGTGTTTCACTTAGAAAATAGGAATAAGAATGAGAGGTACAACTGTCCTCTTTTACAAATTTTTCTCTCTCAAAAGATGGATATGAAAGTGTAAGCTCACAGGTAATTTAAGACTCACTCAGATATGAAAGTGGAAGTATAATGGAGTATATTAAATGCTCTTGAATGCTCTGGGTTTCTTGTATTAAAGAAGTGTATTGATCGAACAAGGAGAGCTTTATCTTTATAGCATTAATGGCTTCTAGTTGTTGGAGAGAGGAGATTTGATCTTCTAGCCGTTTGAGAAAATCATAGAGGATATCTTCTAGCTGTGTTTGATTAGAGTATGGTAAATGCAGACTGTAGGCAAGTATTGGGAAGAGAAGGTTCATTAAATGCACAAGCTTTTATTTAATGCTCAACCTCATAAGTTAACTTTTTGGAGAAGATATGGTGCCAGAAGATCTGCTTAGGGGTCAGAAAAGATAACATATTCTGCACATAAATCTGAAAAAGTGGCTGAGAAAAGGGCTATGTTAGTCCAGGTCTAATTTGGCAGCTGGATTTTTAAAACCTAGATTTTACGGGTGTCGACCCTTGCAGATTAGGTGTCGATCCTTTGCTCTCTTCTCTTCTCTGAGTTGAGTTCCAGGTGTTCCTGGTGTCGACCCTTATCATTCTTGGTGTCGACCCTTGCTGCTGGATTGCATTATGAAATTTAGTGTTGACCCTTGTTGTTCTTGGTGTCGACCCTTGCTGCTGGATTGCATACTAAAATTGAGTGTTAACCCTTGTTGTTCTTGGTGTCAACCCTTGCTGCTGGATTGCATACTAAAATTTAGTGTCGACCCTTGCTGCTAGATTGCATTATGAAATTTAGTGTCAACCCTTGCTGTCTTGGTGTCGACCCTTGCAGCTGGAATACTTAGGCATTGCGATTTTCATTCTAGTGTCAACTCTTGCTATCTTGGTGTCGACCCTTGGACTTGTTTTAAGCATGGATTGAGTTTTGTAACCAAGTGCTAATCTCATGTTTTGAAGGGCCAAAAATCATTGAAAAACAACGCTCTTGAATCATATAACTTCTAGAACCATTGAAGCACAATTTGTATACTATTATTTTGAAAAATTTGAATAATAAAATGAGTTCAAAATATTTGTCAATAATCAAAATCAATACGACTTTAAATTTGAATAACCTTGGAGTTAACAATCTCCTCCTTTTTAATGATGACAAATATTTAAAGTTTTCAAAATATGAGTTTTAAAAAGAAAGACATTAAGAAGTGTTTTATTTATTTATTTATATTTTTATTATTTTTTTAAAGGAGTTTTGTAAAAAAGGATTTGAAAAATGAGATCGAAAACTCCCCTTATAAAAAGGCTTCAAGGCCAAAACAAAAGTAATGAGAAATATATATATATCAAGGCAATGAAACAACTTGATATATAGCAAGCTCCCCCTATCAATATGCACTGAAACATTCATTAGTAAAATTAATTTCTTCAGTTTATTTTCATTGAATAAAATCACAAGCTCTTTAAAACAAATTCCATAAATTTCCAAGAGCGTGTGTATAAGAAACATTCACAACAAATCACAACTAACTATTAACATGTTTCATATCATTCAAAAAGAATTCATCAAGATTCATATATAAAGAGATTGTCATAATGTATAATGTATCTAAATGTCCAAAACATCACCTTCCCAACTTGCGTTACCAAAGAGTGTTTTTAACCAAGATATGCATATACATCTATTTTTTTTACCCTTGTGAGAGATACTGTTTATGCAAAATATATAACAAAACAACATCTAAAAACATTAAGTAAGGTGGTTCTACATCTAAACTTTTCTACCCTTGTGAGAGATACTGACTGTGCAAAATATATAACAAAACAACATCTAAAAACATTAAGCAAGGTGGTTCTACATCTAAACTTCAAACTTCTTCTCCCTCTTTGTCATCAACAAAAAAAGGGGGTTCGAGTATCAGCAAAATGGAGGAGGAGTTCGAGGCCAATGTGGTATAGCTTCGCGCCAGCCTTGGGCAAACCATAGCATGAATTTTCAGATTTCTTCACCCAGATCATCATTCCATCGTTGTTGGAAGATTTGGCGAAATTCTTCATTTGAATCCTTGATCCCGTATACTGCAATTACCATGCTCTCCGCACTAGCTTTGGCAGCTTCAATGACTTGGGCTTGTTAGATTTTCAGTCGATCAATGTCATGCTGCATCTCGGTCTTTTGTGAGAGAAGTTGTAGGACCAAGGAGGCTAACTCATCCACCTTTTGTTCTAAGGCAGAGGAGGATGAAACAGTGACAGTGTGGGAGGATGAGGGAATGCCAGAGGCAGGGATGGATTGGGAATTGAGGTTTAGATTGTTAAGCTGCAAGTTGATTGAAGCAATACCATTCATCAAGGGACCCTCAACCATGAAGTTAAGATGGTCGATTTGTGAGAGAGAGAGGAGAGGTCAGAAGGAGGTAGTGGAGTAGAAGGACCAGGGGTGGAGAAAGAAAGGGTGGAAAGACTGGGAAGGGAAGAGCTAGGGGTAGAGAGACTAGGGGAAGAACCAGTTTTCTTGGTCTTGGTCCAGGTGTTGTTGATTAGAGAACACCCCATATTTCTCAGTGTTTCAGACCCATAAGAAGAAGGGTCTCTAGGGACTTTTTCTTTTCCCTTAAGATCAATTTTGAAAGGCTTGAAAATATTTATGAAAATCATTCCATTGGGAAGGGTTTTATTATTTTGTTTATGAGCATTGATGATACAGTGAACTACCAAAAAATCGAAATCAGTGGATAGGGCCTAGATGAGATAAGTGTGACCACAAGTGACAGCATCAAAGCGGCTGGAGCGAAGAATAATGTTGTGTGTGATGATGTGATGTAACAATCTCATTTCAAGGGAAAGTTCTTTCCCAAAGACAGTGATATGATGAGTTAAATTGGGGTTATTTGTGAGAAGTCTAAGACCAATAAGATGAGAGTATTGGGGTGGTTTAAGAGCGACCTATGGAGTCGCTGTGTCCATCATTAGAGGTTTTTAGAATGGAGTTAATGACATAGGATGTCAAAGTGAAAGGAACACCCTTTACAAAACAGTCGAGGGTATGAAGAGAAGTTTTTTCATCATATGAGAGATTTGCAAAAAACTCTTTGATGAGAGTAGGGTAAACATCACAGTCAAGTTTTAAAAGTGATAACCATTTTTGATTTTCAAACCAACTTTTGATGGGAAAGGAATGTTTTTGAAAGAATGGGATGTCTATTGCGCGACCAGAGAGTACCTTTCGTAGATTGAAGTCCTTGTTGAAAGCAGATCTGTACTTAGGGTTCTTAAACTGAAGCACATGAGGAGAAGCAGCGATGATAGTGGAAGAGAAGGAGGTGCGTAGTCGCTTACGTGTTGGAATAGGAAGAGGGGCTTAAGGATCCATGGAGAGAATGAAGAAAGGTTATGAGAGAGATAGAAGAAGATCGGAATGTGGATCGACAGTGAGGGTCGCCAGAATAAAAAAAGGGGCTAGGGATAGGAATTTTTTTGGTGTTGCAAGAAATGGAAAGGTCGTGGGGTATATAAATACCCTTGAGAAGGTGTCAACCCTTGGGAAAAGAGGGGTCGACCCTTTAAAGTTAAAAGGACCGCGCGGAAAAAACCTTACCCATAAGTAGGTGTCGACCCTAAGATGAAGGGGAGGTTGACACTAAGAAGCAGTGTCCTCAAACACAACAGGTTTCTACACCTTCAAAGAGAGGTATTGACCCTAAAAAGTAGTGAACCAAAAACCAACTGGTGTCGACACCAGTGAAGAAGGGTGTCGACCCTTAATAACAAAAAGCACAAGGCTAGTACACAAGGTGTCGACCCTATAGAGCAGGGGGTCGACCCTTAAGGGTCCTGAAGAGCAAAAACTATTGTTTTTCACATCAAATTTCTCAATGAAGCATAATAACACATAGTTTAACAACACATAGGAATATTTAACATACCAAGCTCAGTCCGTATAAAGTAGAATTGTTCCTCATTGAGAGGCTTGGTAAAAATATCAACCAATTGTTGGCTTGTTGGCACAAATTTGAGTTTGATGTCAACTTTAAGAACATGATCTCGTAGAAAGTGATGTCTTATTTCAACGTGTTTAGTGCGTGAGTGCTGTATAGAATTTTTTGAAAGATTAATGGCACTAGTGTTATTGCATTTAATAGGAATGTGATCAAAGTGAAGTCCAAAATCAAGAAGTTGTTGTTTCATCCAAAGCATTTGAGCACAACAACTAGCGGTAGCAATATATTCCGCTTTAGCGATTGATAAAGCAACATAATTTTATTTTTTACAAAACCATGAAGTGAGTGAATTTCCAAGAAAATGACAAGTGCCACTATTGCTTTTTCGATCAAGTGTACATCCTGCAAAGTAGGCATCCAAGTAACCATAAAGGTCAAAAACATTTGTTTTAGGGTGCCAAAGATCCAAAAGTGGAGTACGAACAAGATATCTAAAAATGTGTTTTACCGTAGTGATGTGTGATTCTTTTGGAGCTGATTGAAAACGTGCACATATACACACACTAAACATGATATTGGTTCTGCTAGTTGTTAAATAGAGCAAGGAACCAATCATACCTCGATATTTCTTTTTGTCAACCGATTTACCTTGCTCATCTTTGTCGATTTTAATCGATGTGCTCATGGGAGTTGCTGCAAGTTTGGATAAGTCTATTTCAAACCTTTTGAGGAGGTCTTTGATGTATTTTGCTTGAGATATATGAATTCTATCTTGGGTTTGTTTTATTTGTAATCCGAGAAAGTATGTCAACTCTCCCATCATACTCATTTCAAATTCGCCCTGTATATCCTTAGCAAATTCCTCGCACAAAGATTCATTAGTAGCACCAAATATGATATCATCTATGTAAATTTGAACGATAAGCATATCATCATTTTTGGCTTTTATAAAAAAAGTGGTATCAATTTTCTTGCGAGAAAAACATTTTTCAATAAGAAAATTACTTTAACATTCATACCAAGCTCTAAGGGCTTGTTTCAAACCATACAAAGCTTTTGAAAGTTTATAGACGTGGTCCGGGTGTTTGTGATTTTCAAAACCGGGAGGTTGTTCAACATATACTTCCTTCGAAATGTACCTATTTAGAAAAGCACTTTTCACATCCATTTGGTAAAGTTTAAAATCTCTAAAACAAGCAAAAGCAAGCAACATGTGGATGGCTTCAAGACGAGCAACGGGTGCAAAAGTTTCATCAAAATCAATGCCCTCTTCTTGGTTATAACCTTGGGCTATATGTCTAGCTTTGTTCCAAATAACAACAACCGATTCATCCATTTTGTTTCGAAAAACCCATTTTGTTCCAATAACAGATGATCCATAGGACGAGGAGTCAAAAACTAAACTTCATTTCTTTTAAACTGATTTAACTCTTCTTGCATAGCAGAAATCCAGTTTTCATCATGTTCAGCCTCAGAAAAAGTTTTTGACTCAATTTGGGAAACAAAAGCTAAATTGCCACTAACATTATGAATAGAAGACTGGGTTCTTACACCTTGTGTGGCATCTCCTATAATGAGATCGTTGGGATGTCCATGAGCATATTTCCATTCTTTGGGTAGATGGTTTTCCTTCACTGGATGGGTATACTCTTTTTGAAGATCTTCCATAGAGACTTCAACATTGGGTTCCGAAGGATGAAGTTCATCATTTTCCATTAAGTAAATGCCTTCAATTCTTGGATTAGAATCTACAACATCATCACTAACAATATTCTTGGAAGCAAAGGAGTTAGATTTATCAAAAGCAATGTGTATAGATTCTTCAACGAGTAAAGTTCTTTTTATTAAAGACACGATAAGCTTTACTAGAGTTTGCATAGCCAAGAAACACGGCTTCATAAGATTTTGCATCAAACTTCCCAAGATTTTCTTTATTGTTATTTAGTACAAAACATTTATAACCAAATGCATGCAAATGACTAGTGTTGGGTTTTCTACCCTTCCACAATTCATATGGTGTTTTCTTAAGTATGTGTTTAATCATGGCATGATTAATAACATAACAAGTTGTATTGACAGCTTCCGTCCAAAAATATTTGGGTAAATCATTTTCACAAAGCATAGTACGAGCCATTTCCTTAAGAACTCTATTTTTTTTCCTATCACACTATTTTGTTGAGGAGTTCAAGGAGCAAAAAAATTATGATTAATACCATGCTTATTACAAAATAGAATGAACTCATCATTGTCAAATTTTCTACAATGATCACTTCTAATGCTACAAATAATAAGACCAATCATATTTCGAATACGTTTACAAAGGGCTGAAAATGCAGAAAAGGTATCACTTTTGTGTGCCAAGAAAATCACCCAAGTAAATTTAGTATAGTCATCCACACAAACAAGACAATAAGATTTATCACCAAGACTTAAAGTTCTAGAAGGTCCAAACAAGTCAATATGAAACAATTAAAGAGACCTAGAAGTGGAAATAATATTTTTGGATTTGAAAGAAACTCTTGTTTGTTTTCCTTATTGACAAGCATCACAAAGTCTATCTTTTTCAAAATCAATTTTTGGTAAACCAACAACCAAGTCAAATTTTGAAAGTTTTGAAAGCAAGTCCATATGAGCATGTCTTAGCCTTCTATGTCATAGTCAGCTAGATTTATTTATAGTAGATAAACACTTACCATCATGATTAGGAGATACACTATGCAAATCAAATACATACACATTTTCATGCCTATGACCAACAAAAAAACACTTTGTTATCAGCAGCATTTTTAATGGTGCAGTGGGATTTTTCAAAAGTGATATGATTGCCTTTATCACACATTTGACTAATACTAAGCAAGTTATGTTTCAATCTTTCAACATGCAACACATTTTCGATAATGGGTGAAGAAGTTTTACCAATGTTACCTTCGCCGATGATCTTTTCCTTACTATTATCTCCGAAGGTTACATGACCTCTTTCTTTGGATTTAAGGGTTGAGAACATTGCTCTATCGCTGGTCATGTGCCTTGAGTACACATTGTCGAGATACCACCGGTTGTTGTTGGATTTTGACCTAAAGCACACCTGCAAAAATCAGATTTTTGTTAGCCTTTTGGTACCCATTCTTTCTTGGGTCCATAAGAGTTAGGATTTGGAGTGTTTTTGGGAACCTACTCATTTTTCATTCTAACAATTGACTTTCTCTTAACAGGACATGAATGAGAGATGTGACCTTTTCTACCATAATAATGACATGTGAGATGAGAATGATTTGATGATGCATAAACAAATATCTTTTTGGAATTTTTTACTTTTGAAAAAGGTTTATATCCAATTCCCATTCTTTCATAGGTTTGAGTTTGACTTTTGAGAATTTTATCTAATGTATCTCTACCTTGAGTAAATTTCGAGAGAACATTTTTTAAATCTTCTATGTTATTATTTAAGATAATTTTCTCAATTTTCAATTTTCATTTTCTTTTTCCAAATCATCTACGTTCTTTTCAAAAATGGAAGAATCCTTTTCAGGTGAAAATTCTTTTTCCTTTTCCATGTTCAAGACTTTATTTTCTAAAGTACCGATTTTAGAAGACAAGGATTCCTTTTCTTGAGATAAACTTGAGATCATTTTCTTTTGACAACTACTTTTCATACTTAATTTTTTAAATTCAGCATGCAATTCATCAAAAGCAATTTGTAATTCATCAAAGGTAAATGAGTCATTATTTATCTCATTTTCATCTTCAAGTGCCATCAAGCACAGATTTGTGACTTCATTTTTGCCAATATCAGCCTCTAAGTCGCTGTTATCACTGTCTTCTCCCCATGCTACAATCATGGCTTTCTTATTGTCCTTCTTAAATTGTTTCTTGAGCTCCAGACATTCTGATTTGTAGTGTCCTAGTTTGTTGCTCTCATAGTAAGTAATTTCAGATTTTTTGTGATTTTCACCTTTTTGAAAATCTTTGTTGAAGTGTTTTCTAAAGAACTTCCTTACACCTTGTTTTTTTCACAAACCTTTTGAACCTCTTTGTAATGAATGCCATTTCTTCATCTTCCTTTGAAGCATCTTTTTCTTCCTCTTGAACTTTCGATGTAGACTTGAAGGTTATCCTTTTCTTCTTGTTCTTGTCTTCTTCTTCTTTTCCTTCTTTCATAATGAGCTCATGGATTAGGAGAGATCCCATTAACTCATCAAGGCTTAATGTTGATAAGACCCTTGTTTCTATCACTGCGATGACTTTGTTCTCCTAGCTTTTTGGCAATGATCTGAGGACTTTTCTGACAATTTATGCATTAGTATAAGTCTTTCCAAGAGATTTAAGACTGTTTATAATATCTGTAAAGCGGGTGAACATTTGGGATATGTTCTCATTAGGTTTCATCTTGAAGAGCTCATTGTTGTGAACAAGCAAACTAACTCTAGACTCTTTGACTTGAGTAGTTCCCTCATGAGTTACAATAAGTTTATCCCAAATTTCTTTCGTCGTTGTACAAATGCAGATTTTGTTGAACTCAGTAGTATCAAGTGCACAATACAACATATTAACAACTTTGGCGTTGACTTAAATATCTTTATGATCGACACTAGTCCATTTAATCTCAAGTTTGGGAACTAACAGACCATCCATGGTTTTGGTGGGGACTTTGGGGCCATCATAGATGATTTTCCAAACCTTATAATCGATAGATTGGATATGCATGATCATACGGGTTTTCCAATAGTTAAAATTTGTGCCATTGAAGAAGGGTGATCTGTTTAAGGCTTGACCTTCAGGAAGAGAGTGGAGCTAGGGATTGCCATAGATCACTTTAAGATGGTTAAGTCATAATACTAGAGACGAGGCTCTGATACCAATTGTTACATAGGAAAACAACCTAAGAGGGTGGTGAATTTGGTTATATAAAAAATTTGTACAGAAAATAAATTTTAAATAACTAAGTGAGTAAATGCAGCGGGTATTTAAAACACAGAAAAAAGAGGAGATGGAAAGAAGGGCTCAAACACAAAGATTTATAGTGGTTTGGTTCACCGGCCTACGTCCATTCCTCAAGGTACCTTCTTGAGAATTTCTTCACTATGAATCAATGCACCACCAAGTTTCGCATAGCTTGTGGATTTTTTACAAACGACTTACTTCAATCTGTTGAGAACCTTGCAACTAAAATGCCTCACTTAACAATTGTTTCATTCAGAAAATAGGAATAAGAATGAGAGGTACAACTGTTCTCTTTTACAAATTTTTCTCTCTCTCATAGGTAATTTAAGACTCGTTCAGATATGAAAGTGAAAGTATAATTCAGTATATTAAATGCTCTTGAATGCTCTGGGTTTCTTGTATTAAAGAAGTGTATTGATCGGATAAGGAGAGCTTCATCTTTATAGCATTAATGGCTTCTAGTTGTTGTAGAGAGGAGATTTGAATCTTCTAGCTGTTGGACCAAATCATGGAGGATATCTTCCAGTTGTGTTTGATTAGAGTATGGTGAATATAGATTGTAGGCAGGTCTTGGGAAGAGAAAGTTTATTAAATACACAAGCTTTTATTTAATGCTCAACCTCATAAGTCAACTTCTTGGAGAAGATATGGTGCCAGAAGATCTGCTCAGGGGTAAGAAAAGATGACATATTCTGCACATAAATCTGAAAAAGTGGCTGAGAAAAGGGCTGTGTTAGTCCATATCTGATTTGGCAGCTAGATTTTTGAAACCCAGATTTTACGGGTGTCAGCCCCTGCAGATTGGGTGTCGACCCTTTGTTCTTTTCTCTTCTTTGAGTTGAGTTCCTGGTGTTCTTGGTGTCGATCCTTATCATTCTTGGTGTCGACCCTTGCTGCTGAATTGCATTCTGAAATTTAGTGTCAACACATGTTATTCTTAGTGTCGACCCTTGCTGCTGGATTGCATACTGAAATTTAATGTCGACCCTTGCTGTCTTTGGTGTCAACCTTTGTAGCTAGATTGCATTATGAAATTTAGTGTCGCAACTGTTATCCCAGGTAGGCAACCCAAGAGGAGGGTGAATTGGGTTATTTAAAAAATTTTGCAATATTAAAATTTATAAACACAATATTCAGAATTTTAACAAATAAAAAACATAATAATAATTATCAATATAAAAGTAAGAGAGATAGGGAGAGAAAATCAAACACTGAGATTTATAGTGGTTTGGCACGCCAGGCCTACGTCCACTGCCCAAGGAACCTCCTTGAGAATTTCTTTACTATCAAAATAAATTAATACACCACCAACTCTTCACCAAGCTTGTGGATTGAGCCTCACTCAACAATAAATGCCTTACCCTTACAAAAATCTTTCACAAAAATAATGAATAAAAATAAGTGGTACTTAAACCATCTTTTACAATAATTCTCTCACAAAGAGTAGATATGAAAGTGTAAAAATAAAGGCTACACTTAGATCTGAAAGTGAAAGAGCAGAATACAATATACTCAAAATTTTGGAGCGCACATAAATTTTTTCTCTTCAAGTTCTTGATTTTTCTCCACACACAACACTTCTATTTATACCCAAAATATACCTGTTGGAAGTAGGACGTTCCTTGCTAACATCATGGATTACATGGGTACGCTCCTTGATTTCAAATAGACAGCAAATGATAATGTTTGAAAACATGATAAAAGTAAAACTATCTTTTCTTTTTTTCAAATATGGAGCCACCGTTTGAAGGCAAATTGAACATTATAAATAATATAATACAATTATCACATCTTTGAATTCAAACAAGCAAATGATTTTGCTCCCTCTTTTTCTTCTTATTTTATTATATAATATATATATGTGTGTGTGTGTGTGTGTGACATGATATAATCAATGTAGTGTAAAAAATCTAATTGCTGACATGGTGTATTCTACTTATATTATATGCATTATATATGATATTTTAATCAAATATTTACATATACAGTCAAATCTTTTTAAGTAATATTTATGATAGATCTGAACATATATACCCTTTTTAAATTTCTATATATGTTGTAGAGATTTTAAAATAAATATAACCTACCACTCTATGCGGATATATCACTTTTGTCAAAATAAGACAACTTATCAATATCAAATTTATCAAAATAATAAAACCAATCAATATCAAATTTGTTAAAATATGAATAGTGATCAGCCTAATTTTTCAAAAAGTGAATAGTAAAAATATTTTTATTTAAATAATATTTAACAAATATATATTTTAAACAGATAATATTTTGTGTCAAATAATATAAAATATGTATATCATTTACAAATTTTCAATTAATATTTTAGATATCATCAAAATTAAATAACATGATTAACAATCTCCCCCTTTTTGATGATGGCAATATTTGTATGGATTTGACACAAAATAAAAATTAACAAGTTATTTGATAATTTTGCAAGATAATTTTGCAACATAAGATATTTAAAGCACATGCATGCACAGCAATTCAAAGTCATTTTTTTCTCTCCCTTTGACATCATCAAAATAAAATATGGAGATAAAAAACAAACACATTTGATAAAATAATCTGAGATGCCAAAAATCTAATAATGGTCCTTAGGTCTTATTGAGATCATTGTGGGGATTTTGGAGCATCTCTGGCGCACAAAATGTTGACAAACAAAAGATTTGAGCAAATATGCATCGAGTATTGGATCGATGGAGTGTATAAAAAGTGACAAGGATGATAGGCAAAGATACGAAATTATCAAGTGTTTAGAGAGAAAAATTTGTTTTACCTTCTTGTGTAATCATGTCATTCCTTAACTTAGCCATCAATGGGTCAGACATGCATGAGGTGCTTGTAATGTAGGCAAATGAGAGGTTATCAGTGGTGTAGGCACACGTTATTCCTATAAATGAGGGTCCTAGTGTTATTGGTAATCAAAATGATATCAATGCTATTAATAACACTATGGCGCTGAGTACACAGGCAATGACTGCAGTTTCCAGTATGGCTCGACGATTACAAGCAAGAATACAAGAAAATCAACAATGGAGAGATGAGGTGTGCTTGGTAAAACAACAACTGGCTAATATTTGTAAGGAGAAGAGAGAGCTAGAAAGGAAATATGCGCAGTTGGAGAATGCGGTGCAATATTATGCAATGGTTATAATGTCAAGACTCACAGAAGTTGAAAATAGAAAGAGGCATGTAAAAGAGGCTTATTTGTAAGAAGAAGAGAGAGTTAGAAAGGAAAAATGCGCAGTTGAAGAATGCGGTAAAATATTATGCAACGGTTATAATGCCAAGATTCACAGAAGTTGAAAATAGAGAGATGCATGTAAAAGAGGCTCATGAAAAATTGTTGAGAGAAGTGAAACGAAAAAAATCTGTGAAGCCTTCTGAAAACGTACATGTAATTGAGTAAAATTTTCTCCTTTTGAAATAAAATTGCAAGCATTTCTCTTTATTTTATTTTATTTTATTTTATTTTAAAATTCTATCTTTGCAAAAAAAAATTTGTTGGTGTAGATAAGGAGTAGTGCAGATAAGGAGTAAAAAAAAATTATATATACTTCTCCTACAATTATGCACAGAATATACAAACGCCTCATTTTTTATTTATTTATTTATTTTTATAATAATTGTTAATCTCAAAATATATGAGTCTCCCCCTAAATTAATGCACTCAAAATTACATAGATTGGAAGAAACAAATTGCCAATTTATAATACCAAGGGCCATTAAGATCCGGCCATAAATAACTACACTAAATGTACTAGCATAAAAAGAGAAAATGAAAATAAAAACAATTTCTTCAGACAAGGTAGAAGCAATCATTATTAAATCTAAGAGAGTTTGGAGCATATACAACAAGATAAAAAATATAATACAGTGCAAAATTAATTTTAACATGTTGATCAATGATGACCTTAATGTTCGGAGAGAATGGAGAATATCGTGTAGATCGGTGATGAATTTTGGTAGATCGGTGATGAATCTTGGTGGATCAGTAACTGATCTTGACGAATCGGTAATTGATCTTGATGAAACGAAAATGATGTTAAAGATCGATGATGGAAGTGGAGCAGTGATAGATCTTGGTAAGTCGGTGAGAAATTTGAGTGAATGATAGTAGTGATGAAGGTGATGGATGATGTTGTTGATGGTGGAGCTGGTTGTGGATGATGGTGAGGATGAAGATGGTGTCGTCTGAGAATGAGAGGAACAAAGGGAAAGTGAGAGAGCGAGAGAGTGAGAGAATGAGATAACAGAGAGTGAGAGAGAGAGCGGGTGAGAGATAAAGAGAGAGTGAGTGAGAGAGAGAGAATATGTATATATATGTATATAATTTTTATTTTTTATAATAATTATTATTATTATAGTTATTTTATTTAATTATTTATAAAAAAAGTATTTTTAATATAAACATTATATTGAGTATTCATCATACCAAGTTCAGTTCTAATATAACAAAATTGTTCTTCATTTAGAGGCTTGGTAAATATGTCAGCTAATTGATAATTTGTAGGCACAAATTCGAGTTCAATGTCACCTTTGAGTACATGATCTCTTAGAAAATAATGCCTTATTTCAATGTGTTTAATGCATGAGTGTTGAATAGGATTTTTTGAAAGATTAATGGCACTTGTGTTGTCATATTTTATAGGAATATGATCATAGTAAAGTCCAAAATCTTGAAGTTGTTGTTTCATCCAAAGTAATTGTGCACAGCACCCAGCGGCGACAATGTATTTTGTTTCAGCAGTTGACAGAGCCACCGAGTTTTGTTTATTTCAAAACCAAGAAGTGAGAGAGTGTCCAAGAAAATGACAAGTGCCACTAGTGCTTTTTTGGTCAAGTCTACATCTCGCAAAGTCGGTATCTGAGTAACCAAAAAGTTTCAAACTGGTTCCCTTAGGATACCATAATCTCAAATTTGGAGTGCCAACAAGATATCTGAAAATACGTTTGACTGCGGTGATGTGTGACTCTTTCTGTGCGGATTGAAAATGTGCACACATACAAACACTAAACATTATATCGGGTCTACTTGCAGTAAGATAAAGTAAGGAGCCAATCATACCTCGATATTTCTTTTCCTCCATAGGTTTACTTTGCTCATCTTTGTCGATTTTTATTGATATGCTCATTGGAGTTGCTGCAGGCTTTGATGATTCCATTTCAAACCTTTTGAATAGATCCTTGATATATTTCGTTTGATTTAAATGGATTCCATCATCAGTTTGTTTAATTTGTAGACCAAGAAAGTAATTTAACTCCCCCATCATACTCATTTCAAATTCACCTTGCATATTTTTAGCAAACTCTTTGCACAAATTTTCATTAGTAGCACAAAAAATGATATCATCAATATAAATTTGAACAATTAGCATATTTTCCTTTTTGATTTTTATAAAAAGTGTTGTATCAATTTTTCTTATAGAAAAACTTTTGTCAAGTAGAAAATTACTCAATCTTTCATACCAAGCTCTAGGAGCTTGTTTTAAGCCGTATAAGGCTTTTGAAAGTTTGAAAATATGATCCGGGTATTTATGATTTTCAAAATCGGGAGGTTGTTCAACATAAACTTCCTCCGAAATGTACCCATTTAAAAAAGCACTTTTAATATCCATTTGATATAATTTAAAATCTTTAAAGCATGCAAAAACAAGTAACATTCTAATAGCTTCAAGTTTAGCAACTGGTGCAAAAGTTTCATCAAAATCAATACACTCTTCTTGATTATAACCTTGAGCTACTAATCTAGCTTTATTTCTAGTAACAACTCTGGATTCATCCATTTCATTTCGAAAAACTCATTTTGTACCAATAACGGGATGATCCTTAGGTCAAGGAGTTAAAAACCAAACTTCATTCCTTTCAAATTGATTTAATTCTTCTTGCATTGCTAAAATCCAGCTTTCATTATTTTCATCTTTTAAAAACGATTTTGGTTCAATTTGTGAAACAAACGCTAAGTTACCACAAATATTTTTAATAGAGGAACGAGTTTTTATACTTTCCGCCGTATCACCTATGATGAGGTCTTTGGGGTGGCCATGAGCATACTTCTATTCTTTTAGTAGATTTGAATCATTTTCTGGAAGAGCATATATTTCTTGAAGTTTCTCTATTGTCATTTCTTTTTCATGTTCGCGTAATGGATTTTCTTCATTTTCTTTTATGTAAATGCTCTCCATACTTGGTTGATTTTCTACAATATCATTTCTTACAAGATTCTTGGAAATAATGTTATTAGATTCATCAAAAACAACATGCATAGATTCTTCAACAAGTAAAGTTCTTTTATTGAATATTCTATAACCTTTACTGGAAATTGAATAACCAATAAATTTTCTAATTTAGCATCAAATTTTCGTAAGTTATCTTTATTGTTATTCAATACAAAACATTTACAACCAAATGCACGCAGGTGACTAATATTAGGTTTTCTACCTTTCCAAATTTCATAAGGGGTTTTCTTAAGAGTAGGTCTAATCATAGTTCGGTTTACAACATAGCATGCAGTGTTAACGGCTTCCATCCAAAAATATTTAGGCAAATTATTTTCACAAAGCATAGTACGGGCCATTTCTTCAAGAGTTCTATTTTTTCTTTCAACTACACCATTTTGTTGAGGAGTTCTAGGGGTAGAAAAATTATGATTAATTCCAAATTCATCATAAAACATAATAAAATCATCATTTTCAAATTCTCTACCATGATCACTTCTAATAATACAAATATTAAATTTTTTTTCATTTTGAATTCTTTTACAAAGTCTTGAGAAATTATAAAAAGTTTTATTTTTGTGTGCTAAAAATAATATTCATGTATATCTATTATAATCATCAACACAAACAAGAGCATACAATTTTTCTCGTAAACTTAATGTTCTAGATGGTCTGAATAAATCAATATGCAAGAGTTGAAGTGGTTTAGTAGTTGAAACGCTATTTTTGGATATAAAAGAAATTCTAGTTTGTTTTCCAAATTGACATGCATCACAAAGTTTGTCTTTTTCAAAAGTAATTTTTGGTAAACCAATGACTAACTCATTTTTTGAAAGCTTGAAAATTAAATCAAAATGAGCATGTTCTAATCTTCTATGCCAAAGCCAACTATTATCATTTATAGCAGATAAACATGTTATATTAAAATAAGAAGACAAATTATGCAAATCAAATACATATACATTCTCATGTCTACAACCTACAAATAAAGTTTTGTTTTCTTGGGTGTTCTCAATAGTGCAATGAGTTTTCTCAAAAATAACTCTATACCTTTATCACATAACTGATTAATGCTAAGCAAGTTATGTTTTAAATCTTCAACAAGTAAAACATTTTCAATAATAGGAGAATGATTTTTACCGATACTACCTACACCTATGATTTTACCCTTACTATTGTTGCCGAAAGTCACATATCCGCCATCCTTTGGTTGGAGTGTGGCGAACATAGCTTTATTTCCAGTCATGTGCCTCGAACATGCATTGTCGAGATACCATCTATCGTTACTGGATTTTTTCTTGAAACATACCTACAAAAATTTGATTTTTCTATTAGTACCCATATTTTCTTAGGTCCATAAAAGTTAGATTTTGATACTCTTGAAATGTCCTTAGGAACCTACATCTTTTTTACTTTAGCAAAATGATTTTTTTTAAGATGACATGAAGGTGAAATATGACCTTTTGTACCACAAAAATAACATGTGAGATGAGAGTGACTAGAAGATGCATGCACAAAACCATTTTTAGTAGTTTTTACTTTTGAAAAAGGTTTATATCCAATTCCGGCTCTATCAAGAGTACGATTTTGATTTTTAAGAATTTTATCTAAAGTCTCTTTACCTTGAGTGAATTTTGAAAGAGTATTTTTCAAGTCTTCAATATTTTCTTTTAAAATAATTTGCTTCTTTTTTAAAGACTCATTTTCTTCTTGTAATACAACTAATTTTTTATTAGAAATTGAAAACTCTTTTCGAGTTAAAATCTCATTTTCCTTCTTCATTTTCATGGCTTCATTTTCTAAAGTATTTATCTTGGAAGTTAAGGATGCATTTTCTTTTGATAAACTTGAAATCACTTTCTTTTGACAGTTACTTTTCAAACTAAGTTTCATAAATTCAGCATGTAATTCATCAAAAGCTGATTGTAATTCATCAAACGTAAAAGATTCGTTATTTACCTCATCTTCATTTCCAAGTGCCATTAAGCATAGGTTAGCAACCTCATTTTTGCAAATTTCGGTTTCTAAGTCGCTTTCATCACTATCTTCTCCCCATGCTGCAATCATGGCTTTCTTCTTGTCTTTCTTGAATTGTTTTTTAAGTTCCGGACATTCTCATTTGTAGTGTCTAGGTTTGTTGCATTCGTAGCAGGTAACTTCAAATTTTTTGTGATTTTCTCCTCTTTGAAAATCCCTATTATTGAAATCTTTTCTGAAAAATTTTCATACACATTGTTTATTTTTCACAAACCTTTTAAACTTTCTAGTGATGAATTCCATTTCCTCATTATCATCTGAATCATCTTCCTCATTCGAATCATTTTCTTTTTCACAAACCTTTTGTTTCTTTTTCACAAACTTTTTGTTAACCAATGCTTTCATCAATTGATGAGTGGTTTTCTTTTTCCCTGAAAATGAGTGGTTTCTTCACTACATAGCCGTGTTGTGTCAACCTTTTAAGCAATTTCAGTGTTCATATTAATTCAACCAGTGTACAATATCAATAGCAATATCACTATTGTGGCCTAATTTTTACTTTTTTTTTTTTAAAATCTAAATTTTGTTTTTTTGTTGTGGCAATGCATTGGCTGCTTCCAATGAGCAAACCAAATGGATCTAAAAGGGTTAGTTTAGATTTTTCTTATGGGAGGATTTGAATAGTTGGAGCTATTTCAAATTTTTATTTTTATTTTTATTATTTTTATTGTTTTTTTGTGTGCAGTTGTTGTCTGTAGCATTTCAATGCACCATTTAACCATTAAAGGTATCCTAATTCTTTAATAGGGTGCTAGGCTTCCATTGGAAATAAAAATTGTTCAATCTGTTTTTAGTTTACGATTTAAAAAAAAATGTAATATTGTTATTTCTAAGTTACTAAAAATGATAAACGATAAAAACATATATACTCATTTCTTATTGCAGAACATTTGTTTTGTCATATGGTTGCTTGGTCTAATTATTAGTTCTCTATTATTTCTCATATGTCATTTTAGCTACTATTTTGCAGGTTTGTTTATGTAGTGTTGATTGAATTTTTTTTTTTCCCTTTAGTTTCTTTATGGATAATTGAAAGAGGAGTGTAGAGAAGTTGGGCATAATTGTTTGTGTTTCTTTATGGTTTTGATTTCATTTATATGAATATGAAATGGGTTGAAATCTCTGTTATTAGAATTGTACGATTTGTGATTTTATTTAGTGGGTAATTGACACGAACAGGTTGTATGAATCACAAACAGCCATGAATCGTAGGTGAATCAGTGAACCAAATCGGTGAATCGTAAAGTGAATCGATTCAATTTGCTAAAATTGATGTTTGACTTTCTTTTTTAGTTTTTTATTGTTGGAAAATGGTTTACACAATTTTTTTAAGGTCTTTAGGATTAATGCCATCTTTTGACTTTCTCCCTCCCTCTTTTGTTAGTTGTTCATATCTCTTTATTCCCCTTAACATTATATCCATAAGTTGGTGGAGTTTTGTTAGTTTTATTTATAGATTTATTTATTTTTGCTGCTATTATTGTTGAAATATATATAAAATTAAGATGAATCTTCCTTTCGAATTCTGCAAACCCTTCAGCTCCTTCATCTATGTTGGACACACTAGCCTTTTATTGTTGTAGTTTTCTGTTTTGTTATTGTTGTTGTTGTTGTCGTTGTTGTTATCCAGAGAATTAGTATGAAAGATCTTTTCTCCTAAAATCAATGCACAATTTTTTGTTAAGTTGGAGTGTTGTAGAGAAATTATTAATTCATGTAAGGCTGATGTTTTTATTCTTAATGCTTTGTACATGTGACGGAGGCATCAGAATTTGGTGAGGAGAATAGTTCTAAAGGCTCTATCAATAGAGGTAATCAAAATTCCATCCCTTTTTTTGTTTCTATTTTTTTTAAAATTTTTTGTGCATTCATGTTGTAAGTTGATGATTTAATCTTTTACTTGATTTCCAGAGTTCAAAGACCAACTTCTTTATGTCACTTGGAATAAATTACAACTTATTTCCGGTTATTTTAATTAAATTTATTGTTATTCATTCCATTCTAAGGATTTGGGTATAGTTTTCCAATAATTTGAAGTTCAAAATAATTGGTTTTACCACTATATAATTCTAAGTATTTAGAAGAATTGATATGTATATGCATGTTTCAAATTGTAGTGGCTTTTGCATGATGGGGTAGACGATGAATGTATTTATATCCTAAGAAAATGTAGAGAGGCTATTCCAAGAGACTAAGGGAAGGTGATTATTGTTGATGCTGTGGTTAAGGAAGGAAAAGAAGAAGAAAATGAGAGAGACAAGCTTGAATATGTGAGGTTGATGTTGAACATGGCTATGATGGCTCATACAAATAAAGGGAAAGAGAGGACTTCAAGGGAATGGGCCTATGTTTTGAGTGAGGCTGGATTCACTAGACACACTATCAAGCCAATCAAAACTGTGCTATCTATTATTGAGGCTTTTCTTTAATTTTTAAAAAATATATAGCTGTCTGTTGTGTTTTTGTTGGCTTTTTTGACTTTTAAAGGTTAATAGTGTAAATTGAAGCGTGCTAGCAAGGATCAATCAGTCCTTACAGAATTTTAATTGCCAACCAATTATCAGACGATTGTGTTGACGTTCTTTCAGCCTCAATGAAGAGGACTTTTACTGATGGCTTGTTTTAGGAGAGATTTATATGAAATAACAAGCATAGAACAATTTAGAAACTGAATTTCATTGAGTAAATAGGAACTTACAATGAAATGACCTAGCCTTAAGAAGGTTTACAGCAACGACTACTTAAAACTACTCCTAAGAAATGAAGTGCAATATAGGAATTGAAGTGCTGAAAATGTAAAGAACTGGAAATGTAAAAATTGGAAGGAAGTAAGAAGTAAATAGACTGGTTTCTGGTTCTCAGTTTGGGTCCTTTACAATGTAGTCATGAATGGCTATTTATAGGCAAATATTTGTAGGAAAAAACTTCTAGCAATAACTACCCAATAACCACTTAAAACTACCCACTCTTCCATCTTTATTTTCACAATGCCATATATCCCTCCATATCTTCATAACTTCCTTTAACTTCCAATTCATGCTCCATGATCCTCTACATTCTCCATCATCTTTTCACATATGTTTAATGATTCATAACTTCTCATAACCTCCAAATGAGTAGGAGAGTGCCACGTGTCCTGTAATTTATCAATAATAATACTACTAATAATAAAAATTATAGATTTATGGTGCCAACATTACTCCCCGCGACCCTTAAAAATGATATTTATTTGAATTTTTAAAGGGCCGAACCAAGCACATGACTAATCTAAGCAACAAAGTGCTTCGAATAATATCAATAAAGTGCTTCGAATGATATAATAACACCAATAAAGTGCTTCGAATGAGCATGAAATTATGACTAGATGTCTCGAATTATATATATGCCTTAAAGGGATACTATATATGTGCTTTGAATCAGCATCAATCCTTTGAAGGAACTTAAACAATTTTGTTTTACTCATACTTCAAACACTTAAAAAACTTGAAACTTTTTGAAGTAGGTTGATGTTGCTTGCACTTAGAATCATTTAGAACCTCATATTTTCATGATTCACCTTAACAAGTTGTTACACACGCTAACTATTATGGACTAATAACAAGCTTCGAAGGTCGAAGGTGCCAACAAAGGACGAATTACATCCTTGGAAATGCTTGGCAAAGCTTTGAAGGTTCACAACCACCATTATTGTTTCTTCGAAGCTGTTGTTGATGCAAGATGGAGTGCTGCGAAGCTTACAAAATTATGGCAAAAGGGCTTTCGAAGCAACTTTTGGCCAACATTGTGGTTATTCAAATTTTTATATTCTGGTTCACACGTAATTAATGAAAATAATAATTTTGTGCTTCGAACCAATTATTAATTCTCCTAAGACACCAAAACCGTTGTTCTTTGAACCAACTTTTGTAGAATACTAGTTACATTTTCATGTAACAAATGGCTTTAAAAATGTTTATCAGTAAAGCCATTAATTAACATGCCAAAAATAGGTATTATTTGACAATTAATTAATTGTCATTTTACATATATTTGAAGGGAGATACACATTTTGAAAGCTTTCTCATTCCATGTTACATTTCGAAGGTGTTTATTGATGACAAAACCATCCTTCGAAAGTCACATATGTTACAAAAGGATCAAAGTTGTCCTTTGAAAGTGCTCATGACATCTCTTCGAATCAAATCCAAAGAGTTGGATTACTATGGAATTAGTTTGACATTTTAACTAGCCACTGGTGGCTATAAAATGATATTTCAATGAATACACATAGTAGCACAACCATTTATCCTTTGAAAATATGTTTAACAACCCTCATATGTTCTTAATAACATGCTTCGAAGGTAACCACAAAACCAAATGGTGATGGTTTTATGGATAAACTAATAACTATATTTTTGGCCCAATTTATCGCAATAACGAAATATTACTTGTTAGCCATTCCATCAAAGTCAATGTTTGATGTGATCCACAAATCCAAAATGGATTCTGAACAGCAAAAGTCATGATATAGTGTGACCATCAAAATTCATACTTTTTGATACTTTGAAAAATGTCCAAAATTTTGTATTCATGAATAGTGGCTTGTTCATTATTCTTGACCATGTTTGGTTTAAAAACATGACTTTTGCCGAATTGATTTTCATAATTATTTGGCAAAGTGGGCTGTTTTTCCATGTTAGCCATTAGTGGCTTATGAAAATCCCCAATAGATATGTTATTTTCATGACTTGACTCTCTAAAAATTGGTTTTTGGACCCCCCGAGCCATACATGAAACATCATTCTTAGCTTAATTTGGTTCAAGAACATGCTCTTTCGTTATGTTAATTTCATAATTTGGCTCTTTAAAAATGAGCTCTTGAACCCCCTGAGCCATTGATGAAATTATATTTGCACTAATTTCAGTCACAAATAACTTGAAAACATGTTGTAAAGCCCCACAAAATTCAGTCATTAATGACTTGACAAGAAGGGATATTAACTCATGTCTCCATTGGTAAATTTCCACACCAAGTTGATAAATTACTCCAATTAAATGGTATATTTTTTCTTCTACCAAATAATATGGTAATGAAGAAACAACTTGGAAATTTTCTTCATCAAGAAAATGGATCTCTTTTTGAAGATCTAAAATTTTCTTTCACTCTAATATATTTCATTTTGACACATTTGAATAGCGAAATTCAATTCGTTTGTCATTTCTTCTGTTATGCCTTCTTCAAGGCGCTCATTTTCTCCTTGTAGTCTACGTCTAGCCATTATAATAGTCCCACTGGGCATGTCAAAAATATATGTTGGCTTTTTAGGCTTTCGAAGGTTAAGAGTGTAAATTTAAGTGTGCCAGCAAGGATCAATCAGTCCTTACAGAACTTTAATTGCCAACCAATTATCAGACAATTGTGTTGAAGTTCTTTCAGCCTCAATGAAGATGACTTTTATTGGTGGCTTGTTTTAGGAGAAATTTATAAGAAATAACAAGTACATAACAATTCAGAAATTGAATTTCATTGAGTAAATAGGAACTTACAATGAAATGACCTAGCCTTGAGAAGGTTTACAGCAACAACTACTTGAAACTACTTCTAGGAAATGAAGTACAGTACATGAATTGAAGTGCTGAAAATGTAAATAACTGGAAATAAAAACTAGAAGGAAATAATAAGTAAATAAGCTAGTTTCTGGATCTCGGTCTGGGTCCTTTACAATGTAGTCATGAATGCCTATTTATAGGCAAATATTTGTAGGAAAAAACTTTCAGCAATAACTACCTAAAACTACCCCCTCTTCCATCTTCATTCCCACAATGCCACATATCCCTCCATGTCTTCATAACTTCCTTTAACCTCCAATTCATGCTCTATCATCCTCCACATTCTCCATCATCTTTTCACATATGTTTAATGATTCATAACTTCTCATAATCTCCAAATGAGTAGGAGAGTGCCACGTGTCCTATAATTTATCAATAATAATAATAATAATAATAATAATAATAATAATAATAATAATAATAATAATAATTACAGATTTATGGTTATACATTGGCTTTTCTGACTTTCAACAGTTAATAGTGTAAATTTAAGCGTGCCAGCAAGGATCAATCAGTCCTTATAGAATTTTAATTGTTAACCAATTATCAGACGATTGTGTTGAAGTTCTTTCAGCCTTAATGAAGAGGACTTTTATTGGTGGCTTGTTTTATGAGAAATTTATAAGAAATAACAAGTACAGAACAATTCAGAAACTAGTTTATTTACTTCTTATTTCCTTCCAGTTTTTACATTTCCAGTTCTTTACATTTTTAGCATCTTAATTCTTCTACTGCACTTCAGTTCCTAGGAATAGTTTCAAGTAGTCATTGCTGTAAACCTTTTCAAGGCTGGGTCATTTCATTGTAAGTTCTTATTTACTCAATGAAATTCAGTTTCTGCATTGTTCTGTACTTGTTATTTCTTATAAATTTCTCCTAAAACAAGCCACTAGTGAAAGTCCTTTTCATTGAGGTTGAAAGAACTTAACACAATCGTCTGATAATTGGTTGGCAATTAAAATTCTGTAAGGATTGATTGATCCTTGCTGGCACGTTTAAATTTATACTATTAACCTTCGAAAGCCAAAAAAGCCAACATATATTTTTGGTACGCACAGTGGGACATTAAAATGGCTAGACATAGAGTAAGAGGAGAAAATGAACGCCTGGAAGAGGGTGTGGAAGGAGAGGTAGAAATACCTAACCTAGAGAAGAATGTAATGGATGCACCTATCCCATCAGATCCTCCACAAATGGTCGAATAGACCAGCACTTCGGAATATACAACGTATGTCTAACATACTAGACAGGGCCATGAAACTGGACCTTCAACTATCCCTTCTACGCAACCAATATATCAATGGAGAGGTTTAGTAGATGCTATGGGACAACAACTAATGTATACAATAGAAAGATGGGCAACATCCTTTTTGGATCGAATGAACTCTCAACCAACTATTGTAAGACAGGCTGAAGAGAACGAGAATTCCCTTCAGTATAGATTGGCTCGAGACAAACAACCTATGCAAAATAATGGACAAACTAATGGTTAGACTATATGTTGGCTTTATTGGCTTTTGAAGGTTAATAGTGTAAATTTAAGCGTGCCAGCAAGGATCAATCAGTCCTTACAGAATTTTAATTGCCAACAAATTATCAGACGATTGTGTTGAAGTTCTTTCAGCCTCAATGAAGAGGACTTTTATTGGTGGCTTGTTTTAGGAGAAATTTATAAGAAATAACAAGTACATAACAATTCAGAAATTGAATTTCATTGAGTAAATAGGAACTTACAATGAAATGACCCAGCCTTGAGAAGGTTTACAACGACTACTTGAAACTACTCCTAGGAAATGAAGTGCAATACATGAATTGAAGTGCTGAAAATGTAAAGAATTGGAAATGTAAAAACTGGAAGGAAATAAGAAGTAAATAAACTGGTTTCTAGATTTGAGTCTATACTTGTTATTTCTTATAAATTTCTCCTAAAACAGGCCACCAGTGAAAGTCTTCTTCATTGAGGCCGAAAGAACTTCAACACAATCGTCTGATAATTGGTTGGCAATTAAAATTCTGTAAGAACTGATTGATCCTTGCTGGTAGCTTAAATTTACACTATTAACCTTTGAAAGACAAAAAAGCCAACATATTTTTTTGGCACACTCGATGGGACCTTAAAATGGCTAGACATAGTGCAAGAGGATAAAATGAATGCCTGGAAAAGAGGGTGTGGAAGGAGAGGTAGAAATACCTAACCCAGAGGAGAATGTAATGGATGCACCTATCCCATAAGATCTTCCACAAATGGTCGAATAGACCAGCACTTCAGAATATACAACGTATGTCCAACATACTAGACAAGGCCATGAAACTGGACCTTCAACTATTCCTTTTACCCAATCAATAAATCCATGGAGTGGTTTAGTAGATGCTATGGGCAACAACTAATGTATACAATGGAAAGATGGGCAATATTCTTTTTAGATTGAATGTACTCTCAACCAACTGTTGTAAGACAGGTTAAAGAGAATGAGAATTTCCTTCAGCATAGATTGGCTCGAGACAAACAACCTATGCAAAATAATGGACAAACTAATGGTCAGACTAGTGATCAAAACCATGAGAGAATGTCACCTGTGCCTCAGTCATGGTATGAAGCCCCTTTGAGACCACTAGCAAACCAAAATGTACCATTGCCCACCAGTGAAACCAAACAAATTGGTGGATTTGGGCCAGCACAAGGGAATAGCATGAAGATGTTTCCAAATCCTATGTTCGAAGCCATACTTGGCACATGGGGTTTCACTAATCCTGTGTTTAAATTTGCACTCAGGGGGTTGGAAGGATTTCTTGCGGTTGGAAGAGAAACAACACCTGTTCCTCCTCTTGTAGTACCTTTCGTAGGGCCTTTTCCATGGTAGATTCCAAGAGGTCAGCCATACCTCCAATAGCAACCGGTACGACAAGGATAGCCAGCCTTGAATGTACCTATATATGGACCAAGAGGCCCTCAAGCACATGGAGTTCCTTTAAATCTTGTGTTTGCTCCTCCAGTAGTGGTTTAACCAGCACAAAATATGGTTCCAAGAGACCAAATTGCTGATATAGTTAGAGAAATGTGTGGACCTATGGCTCGGGGGGTCCAGACACCAGTATACAGAAAACCTTACCCAAAGTGGGTGGATAGGGTACATGAGTATCTAAAGGGGTTTAGAATACTAGAGTTTGCCCTCTTTTATGGGAATGGAAACCAGTCAATGGTGGAACACATTGCTAGGTTTATAGGCCAGTGTGGTGAGTTCGCTAATAATGACTACATGAAACTGAGACTTTTTCCAAACTCTTTAACTGGAGCAGCCTTCATATGGTATATAAACTTTACACTTGGCTCTATCCAAACTTGGCAACAAATGGAGGAGGTTTTTCATACCTAATTTTTCCAAACAAAACCTGAGGTTTCCATGGTAGACTTGGCAAGATTGAACTAAAGGCCTGATAAGAAGGTTGCTCAGTTTATTGCTAGATTTAAAATGGCATGAAACAAATGTAGGGTCATGATACCCGAGCTTGAATTTGTGAGATTGGCTCAAAATGGGTTGGAGTTTAGGCTTCGAAAGAAGTTTGATTCAACTGAGTTTCGAGACTTAGTAGAATTAACCTATAAGGTGTCCAGATATGAAACTTTACTTGAAGAGGAACAAGATCGAAGTAATGCATCATATAAGACCTATTATAGCGACCCTAACTATGAAATTGATACAACAAAGATCGTAGGAAAAGAACCTATGACCTGTGAAGCATTAATTCAAAAAGACAGTACAATAGACCAACAGTTTAAAAAGAAAGACCTTCATAGAAAGTATTCTTTTGATTTAACAAAAGCAGATGACATTTTTGATCATTTGCTTGTAACAAATTTCCTAAAGTTACTAAAGGGAGTTAAAATCCCTACCCCTGAAGAACTTAAAGGAAAACTGCATTGTAAATGGCACAATTCTTGGTCTGATTCAACTAAAAACTATATTGTTTTCCAAGATAGGATCCAAGAACAGATTTGGAAGGGGAGGCTGAAGTTTCCAGCCAAGACTGAGAAAGTTATGGGAATTGACACCAGCACGTTTCCTGAGATTGGGGAGGCTGCAGCCAATGTTGGCATGCTAGATTTTCAAAACTTATCCTTAAAGGAATTGGAGGAAGTCACTATGCAAATGCATGTGGCTAGCTAGGCTGTCTTCAAGAAGGACTCTAGAAGTTCACCAGCAAGTGGACAAAACTCTGTAAGCCAAAGGGATGGCTCTAGTGAGAAGATACTGGATAATGACTCCCTTGAGGTAGCTGTAGTGTAGATGATGTGTCTTGGATGCAGGATGAGTTACAAATGGCTGAAGGGGCTCTCAGTTGATGGGAAACAGTAGTATAAAGATGTACAGAAGGATCGAAAATTAGCCAACACTTATAACAGAAGGCCATATCCAACTAGCCTTAGACAACATTCATCTTTGGCTGGTCCACCAGACACCAGGATGCAATCAAAGGGTAAGAGGCCTTTGTATAAAACTAGGCCACCTAATTATTACAGGGTAGACAATCAGCCTGAAAGGAAGCATGGATTTAGTGCAAGGCATGGGACCAGGATTGATTATTTGCCCCCAAGAACTGCTTCGAAGATTGCTTCAAAGAGTGGGACAGCAGATCCAATAGCCAGACCAGTGGGCTCATGGGTCCCAGATTGGTTTGTCACGCAGAACAAACCTAAGAAAATGCCTACCCAAAAAAAGGTTTTTGGAGACCAGGGAAGAATGATCAAACCTCCCTTGGTGGCTCAAAACAATTGGGTGTTATTAAAGAACACAAAAACAAGGGAGCCAGATGTGGTTCCTATGATTTCCACATCTCAAAGGAGGAAGATCCAACAAAGATACACCCACTATCAGAGGGATCTGAAAGAGAGTGGACAGAGCACTTCCATGGCACAAGCAAAAGACCAGACAGACGAGGATAGGTTCAAGCTCGTTTAAGGTCAAGAGGAGTGCCAGCATAGAGCAATTGGCTAAAGTTCATGCTAAACTGAGAGCCAAAGAAAAATCCAGTTTAGCAGGCCTCGAGAAAGCCTTAATAGAAAGTGACGTTGAGACAGATGAAGGGACTGAATTAGGCCAAGAGAGAACATTGGCTGAAGACGAAATGTTTGAGGCCTTCATAGCTGAACATAACTTTCTGGTTGATAAGCCAATAGAAATAGATCACCAATAAGGTGCTTCGAAGGAACCTCCTAGCACAGAGGTACCAGAATGCAGCATGGAAGATGCTTTTGAAACAACAGAACAAGTTACTTTAGAAGGGAAATAAGTACAACTAGTAGTTTAGTTTGGCTCATTCCCTGCAGTGCCAGTGAATATGGTATATGTGTTGCCACAAGAATTCCAGGCTGTGAAGGTTAGGAAGATGACCCCATTCCAGTTTCTAGTGAAGATTCACAGGATAGCATGGTTCAGGATGCGTTAGAAGTGGATAAGCCAATGGAAACTGATGAAGAAAGTAAGGAGGTGAGCATTAACCTCTCATACCCCTTCGAGTACCCCACAATATCTATGACCCAGCACGTTAAGCCCCTATACATCAAGGCTTACTTTGACAAGATACAAATGAACAGGGTGTTAGTGGACAATGGTGCAGCAGTAAACTTGCTTCCAAGGTCCTCATTGAAGAAGTTGGGGAAGAGAAACCCTAGGTTGATCCCAACCAGCACAACCATTGTTGGTTTTGCTGGGGATAAGAAAATGGCTTAGGACATTTTGCCCATCAACCTGAGTGTGGGAACCAGAGATTGCATGACGACATTCTTTGTTATAGACAGTAATGCCAAGTATAATTCTTTGCTTAGCAGGGATTGGATACACACCAAGTGTGTGCTTTTCTCTCTACATCAGAAGATGATGATAGCTCTGTGCAATAGGGAAACAGAGGAAATCAATGTAGATCCGCAACCTTTTATTGCTTATGCTGATTTGACTGAGGCTAAGCTCTACACTGAAGGGGTTATACCACTTAGTGTGCTGAGGAAGCCTGATAGAACAGCCAAAGTGACGGCTGATGAGGAAGTAGCACACTTGAAGCACTTGGTGCAAGAGAGTGCTGATGAAGAGTTTGTCACCAAAGATGTCAATGATGCCTAGTTGTAGGCAAGAAGATCCGAACCAAGAAGCTAGACCCTTGGCCTTAATCAAGTTTTTAGCATTGGACATAAAGTCAATAATCCAGAGGGTGCAGGAACAAGAAAGGGAATCTATGGTGATTAGCTGTAATCAGGTACAACAAAAGGCTAGGCCTTTGGCCCTAGATAAGTACTGTGCATTGAACATTGATACAAAGTCCAGGAAATATAGGAAGAAAAAGTCTTAGGACAGATTTTGTTTATGAAGAAAAAAGCCAAGATGTTGAACCAGAGGAGGTGGGAGCAGAACAAAATGAAGAAGTTGCTTCAAAGATAAAAGAAGTCAAAGGGGAAGTATTAGTAAGTGCTCAAATACAGGACCCTTTGGAAGAAGTCAACTTAAGGGAAGGTTCTGTACAGCAGCCCACCTACATCAATGCTTGGCTAAGTCCTAGTAATAGGAACCAGTTGTTGGTAGTCCTAAAGTAATAGAAGGATTGTTTTGCGTGGTCTTATAATGAATTGCCTGGACTGGACAGGTCATTAGTGCAACATAGGCTCCCACGAAGCCTAATTTCAAGCCACACAAGCGGAAACCAAGACGGATGAGCCCTCAAGTGGTTCAAAAGGTGAAAGAGGAGATTCTTAGGCTCCTTAAGGTAGGCTTCATTAGAACAGCTTGGTATGTTGAATGGTTGTCTAATATTCTACTTGTGGTTAAAAAGAATGGCAAGATGAGGGTATGCATTGATTTTAGAAATCTGAATTTGGCAACTCCAAAAGATGAATACCCTATGCCTATAGTTGATCTATTGGTGGACAATTCAGTAGGGCACAAGATTTTGTCTATGATGGATAGGCATTCTGGTTACAACCAGATCCGCATTGCAGAAGAGGATGTTCACAAGATAACATTTTGGTGTCCTGGGAATATTGGCACATTCGAATGGGTTAAAATGCCATTTGATTTAAAGACTGCTGGAGCAACATATCAAAGGGCAATGAACACTATCTTTCATGATCTCATTGGAGGATACCTTGAGTGTTACATTGATGATATTGTTATAAAGTCCCAGTCTATGGAGGAACACTTTGTTCACTTGACAGCAGCTTTTGAAAAAATGAAAAAGTTCAAGTTGAAGCTTAATCCTCTCAAATGTCCTTTTAGTGTATAAACTGGAAACTTGTTGGGGGTATGTAGTGCACAAGAAGGGAGTATAGATTGATCAGAATAAAACCAAAGCCATTATGAAGGCCAAACCTCCATCAAGTAAGAATGAATTACAAAAGTTCCTTGGTTAGGTTAATTTCCTTCGAAGATTTATTTCTAATACTGCAGGGAAAACTAAAGTATTTTCTTCTTTGTTAAAGCTAAAAAATGAAGAAGAGTTTGTATAGACAGCTGAGCATCAAGTTGCTTTTGAAGGAATCAAAGCCTACTTGGCCAAGCCTCCAGTGTTGATGCCATCAAGGAGGGATAAACCCTTGAAGTTATACATTGTTGTAGCAGAAGATTCATTGGGAGTTTTTTAGCTTAAGACAATGAAGAAGGCAAGGAACAAGCAGTTTATTACCTTAGTAGTGTAATGTGCTCGGGGGGTACCCGTGCACGTTAAACAGTTTGGACCCTCGATTTCTTTGATCTAGTCTCACGAGTGCAATGTGAAATATAGATAAGAGTCCAGATTTGATAACTTTTAGAAAATCCATTTTATTGCAATAAAACTTTTTTCTAGAAATGGACAGTGTCATTAGATCTTAGAGTCACTACCTAATATTTTGGGAAATTAGGAAACCCATGACTTGTGCCAAGGCTACTGTTTGTTATAACTAAAATTGTCTCGGTTCGGAACCTTAAGTATAAGAGGGGAAGGTCATTAATTGAGCACCCCCATTCACCAGATCAAAAGATCGGCCTTTACTAAATCTTGATATGAATTTTATTTACTTTGTATGTTCACATTTTGATTATTTAATAAATCTGAAAAATTACTATGTGAAGCATACAAGTATAGACTATGTCATTTATTTTGGAATAATTTGATTTCATGTATTTTGAAAGTATTTTGAAGATGTACAACTCAAAGAAATTGATTCTACAGTCATGAAAACCAACATCATTCCAAATTAAGCGACGTAACCTCTATCCACTGGCATTCATAGAGTTACATCACATAAGCAAATAGCCTCATGGTAGAATGCTAAACATAGTAAGAAAAACACACACAAACGGGATGCTGAAGCATAAAAACTTACATGTTTGACGTCTCGCGAACAAGCTACAAAACAAAGTTAGTAAAACATGCATGATCTTATATACAAAATCCTAATGCAATTCTCTCATGAGATGCAACTAAAGATTCGGCTTCTAAGATATGACATGCGACTCATCTCAAGAATATGAGGTAGCGTATGTAATCACATAGGAATTGATTAAATCCACAAATACAAACTTAGACGAATCAAGATACATGAAACATGGATGCAAAGCAAGGATATACTAAAAATAAAATAAAATAAAACAAACATGATGCATATCCACAAATAAGAAAAGCAACTAAAAGAATAGGATAGAAAGAAGTGGGACGGGAAATTATTACAATACTTTGAATAAATTATTACAAACCAAATGAGAGAGAGATGATGGAATATTGCAATAAAATAAAACAAAACCTCACAAAACACTCAAAAAAAAAAAAAAAAAAAGCTTCATGTTCCTTGGAATCGTCGACAGAAATTGGTCAACATTGAGAGATTACGCCATCTTGTCTGAAAGAAGCTAATCGACTGGCCAACTAGGCCAAGCAAAACTTGTCTTGTTGCAAAACCAAGAAAAGGAACAAACAAAAAATATGTAGGTGGCTCAACTAACTACTATCGATTAGCTCATAGCACAAGGAAACGAGAGCAAGCAAATAAGCAAAAAAAAAAAAAAAAAAAAAAAAAAAAAAAAAAAGAGCTAAACAAACCACTTGGATTACAACAACAAACTATGAAATATAAAGTATGAAAATAAATATGAGATAAACAATCCACTTGAATTATAACAAAACACTATGAAATAAGAAGCAAGAAAATAAATATGAGATAAACAAACCAGTTGGATTATAACAAAACACTATGAAATATAAAGTAAGAAAATAAATATGAGATAAACAAACCACTTGGATTATAACAAAACACTATGAAATATAAAGTAGGAAAATAAATATGAGATAAACAAATCACTTGGATTATAACAAAACAATTAAGAAGGAAGAAAATAAATATGAGATAAATAAACCACTTGGATTATGACAGAACACTATGAAATAAGAGGCAAGAAAATAAATATGAGATAGAAAATATAAGAAAATGAAAGCCTAGAAATTCACCCTCCAAAGAAAGATTGAACTTCTTAGTTTCCAAACTTCCTCTTGATCACCCTCAAGTTTAGGAAGTGTGTTCTCAATCCTCAATTCGTAACTAGAATGGAACTCTGGGTATGTATGGTGGAAAAGTGGCTAACTCTCTTATTTTTTTTCACTTTCAACCACACTCACTCTTTCCTTTGATCAATCACTGCTAAAATTTAGCTATTTCAGAATTTTTGGAGGAGTTTTGGGTGTAGGAAAGATGAAATTTCAGTTTGTATGGAAAGTATGGGGTGTATATGGAAGATAGGTGTGTTTTTCGCTCAAAAACTCAAATTTTCTCTCTTTTTTCACCATTTTCTCACTCTTTTCTCTTCAATTTCATGGTCCTCTTCCTCTCTTACAATATGATCATTCTATATAGGCAATGAGGAAGAGTTAATGTCAAAAAGAAGGTGGGAGACAAGAATGTGATAGGAGGGCAAATTTTCAAGGTGGTTGCATGGGATATTCCTTTATGGATGTAAACAAAACCTCTTTTTGACAATGGGGGATGATTAGGTATGTATTTGGTGATATATGGGTCGGCCAATGGGGTAAGGGAGTGTTCTACACACAAGAAAAAAAAATGCAAAAATATACCTTCTTTGCCTGTTGATTTGAAATGGTTAAATATTATTTGAGGGGAAATATAACACAAGGCAAACCTTTGGCAGAGTGGTTAATGTGTAGGATATGAAGTCTTAGTGTGGGGTTCAAACCTTTTCACTAGCATTCCTTACATTTATTTTTTTTTGGTAAAGACAAGTTAGCGCCACATTATCAGCAAGGACCACTCCAGTCATGCCACGTTAGCAAGACCGCCATGTCAACGTCACAATCAGTATTGACGGAATATTCCCTGACTTAATAGAATATTCCCTCACATAACAGAATATTCTTTGAGTTTTGAAAATTACAATTTGGCTCAAAAGTTTCAAATAATTGTGCTGTAACCCAAATTTCGGGAGAATTTTTCAATGAGGCCCTCGGTTGATCCTAGCTAAACGAACCATTTTGGACGCAACCGTGAGGTTAGAATATTCCCTTGGAAAGGTAATTTGTGGTTGTTTAGGGTTGAAAACAAGGCTCAAATTCTAAGTTTTCTTATTGAGGATTCTGTAAGAAACACCTTCTTATTTTGTCATCATAGGAAAATCAAAACAAAGCGCCCAAGTCTTAGGGCCGGTCAAAATGGGGGTGTCTATAGTTGCCCCTCTTTGACAAAGCTCAAAGTCATTTCTTGACATGAGTGAATGTCAAAGCCCGAAGACGACCTTTTGGACAAGACCATAAGACTTGGGCAAACAAACAAGATGTAGATGCAATTAGTTGAACCCGAAGGTTGCCTACGTATCTCTTTACAAGAAATAAAACTAGCATAGTTTAGGGGCAGAATACAAATGACATGCTCAAAATGCAGTTTGAAAGTTGGACTTACATGCTTCGCGAAGTTGGTTGTTTGAAAATTCGTGATTATGCAATGCAATGCAATGTCATGGAGTGATGATAAAGATATGAAGATGACAACATGAGAGGCAAGCTTCGTGCAAATGATAGGAAACATAATAGGGGGTGCATCGCATTAAATGTGCCACAAGATCACATACAAATGTCCCACAACACAAATGATAGGTGAACTCAAAATCCAAACGCGTATTACTCGAGTAGAGAAAATAATGAACTCGAAATCCAAACGCGTTTCACGCTGGAGGAGGTATAGTGGTGTAACCAACAGATGTTCCATACGGAGAGGGGGAAGGTTTTAACCAGGCAAACATCTAATCCTAGCATGTTTCACGTGAAATGAGCAAAGGTTGTGTAACCAACAGGCGCACCTAACCGTATCTCATACGAAGAGGAGGAACATAAACATCAAATCCTAACACGTTTCACGTGAAAGGAACAAAGGTGGTGAAACCAACAGCGTACCTAACCGTATCTCATATGGAGAGGGGGGAGGTTTTAATTAGGAAAACATCAAATCTTAACACGTTTCATATGAAATGAACAAAGGTAGTGTAACTAATAGATGTACCTAACCGTATCTCATACGGAAAGGGGGAAGGTTTTAACCAACTAAACATCAAATCCTAACACGTTTCATATGAAAGGTGAAAAGGTAGTCTAACTAACAGGCATACTTGACCGTATCTCATGCGGAGAAAGGGAAGGTTTTAACTAGGTAAACGTCAAATCCTAACATGTTTCATGTGAAAGGAGCAAAGGTGGTGTAACCAACAGGCGTACCTAATCGTATCTCATATGGAGAGGGGGAATGTTTTAATCAGGTAAACATCAAATCTTAACATGGTTCACTTGAAAGGAAAAAAGGTGGTGTAACCAACAGACGTACCTAACCGTATCTTATACGGAAAGGGGAAAGGTTACATATACACGAACGATATACAAAATATGTATATATACACACACAGGAAAATTATATATGTATACAGATACACACATATACATATACGGAGAAAATATATACATAGTTACATGTACACAGACATATACGTACATAATATAATACACATACATACACGCATACATGTACACATACATATACATATCTTTCTCTCCTCCCCTGTTTTTGTCTCTCTCTCTCTCTCTCTCTCTCTTCCTTCATCTTCTTTGAGCGTCGTGTTTGACCGACAGGTTGCCTCGATTCTTCAACCCCTTATCCCAATGTTTCTCGTCTTTGTCTTCTTCTTCTTCTTCTTCTTTGCTATCTTCTTAAGTTGAGGCCTACGAGAGAGGCAGAGCAAAAGCTTGCAAACTTTCTCTGCTACCACTCTACAACCTCTTTCTTTTGCATTACTCTCCTCTGCCATAGCCTCTTCACATGGTTCTGTCACTCTTTTTCTAGACCTAAATGAGTCCATGATAGAGATGACCGATTCCAAGTCCCTGAACCTCAACCGTGGGCTCCTCCTCCTTTCCTTGCTTTCAGCTTTCTAGCGATGTCAGTTGAGCAAATAATGGTAACACAGTTTGACATCGAAGCTAACTCGTACACGCTGAGGTCATGTGTAGAGACCGTGATTGCGGTCTCCAACTTGTCTCGTCAACTGCAGAACATGACGTTTGATGTACATCAGTTCACTGCACAACTCTCTCTACTCCAATGTATGTACAAGAACTCTCGAGTAGAAATTAGTGCACTGAAAAACAGAACAACAACTAAAACGACAGGCCACTTCCGTGGTCTGATTTGGAGTTCCTTTGCATAACCAATTTGATGGCTGGTGATGAATAATCTCCTTCGGAAGCTCTACCAAGGCCGAGTTAGAGTCTTCAAGAGCTTTGAAGGAGTAAAGATAAAGCAAGGTAGTTGACGGTAAAGTCGAGCAACGAAGCTGTGTGCAAATGAAGGTAGTTATAATCTTCACCTCCGGGCTGCTGCCGAAAAAATGAGAAAATGCTACTCTCTCTCTCTCTCTCTCTCTCTTTTTATGTTTTGTATTTTGTTTTTGTTTTGTTTTTTGTTTTTTGTTTTTGCTTGTTTTGGAGTGGGCACCTATAGCTTCAACTCTCTTTTGTACAATTTTGATCGGGGTTGATCCCTCGCGTTAATAAAACGAGTTTGTTCGGCAAATTCGAATGGCATGAATGGCACAATATTGATCATAAAAAAAAAAAATCATTTTGTTTTGAATTTTGAACTTTGAAAATGGCTACATTTTAATGAATTCTGAACTGAATATTGAGCCTATTACTGATCAAAACACAAAATACAACTGAATGAAATAAAAATGAAGTAGAAACCATCCCAAACACGCCCCTTTGCACTTGTCGAAGCAAAATGAACACAAAATAGAGCAACATCGGTCAATCGCCCGACGGAAAAGCATTATCGGTGACAATTTCTGTGTATTTTCTGGCAATTGCTTGATTAAGGTGATGAGAACTCGATAGTGTGGGTAAAGGACAGAAAACCTGACTCAACTGTGCCCCTAGTTCATCACTTTGCCCTTTTTGTTTTTCCTTTCTGCTAAAGCGATTTTGTCACGCCCCAAATCCGCCCCTAAAAATTTGGGCATGACCCATTCGAAATGGACACCAAACCTGATAAATATTATCTATGGGGCCTGAACGGAAGCATTTAATATCATATAATAGTATAAAATAATATCCATTGAGCTACCACTACTATGCCAGATCACGCATGAACATAATGCAGATAAATATACATTGACGTATATCTGGAGATAGCTAAATACATATACATATACATCAAGCTTAATAAACACTTAGGGTACAAATTAAAACTTAGCAAAACTCCATAACTTGAACGGTCAACACCTAAGAATCTAGACACTCAAGGCTTGGCAATCGTAACGGAAGCCACAGTTAAGGTTGACCCCAGTTGAGTGGCTCTGACGTAAAGACATAAAATAAAGTGAGTCAAGCTCAATGAATAATAGTAAGTAAATCATGTAATATTCAACTCAAACAATAAAGTATATAACTGTAGAAGTATATGGTTAACTACATTCTGAAAAGATGTCTCAAACACACATGGGTCTAGTTTAAGAATAAAGCAAATTGACTTATCACCGAAATAATGTAATAGCCTTTCGCCCGTAATGACCTTTTGCGCCCGTAACATACTACTATGTACGATATCTTTCAACATTTCATTCTCATTGAGTTCCAATCAACACATATGCTAATATTGTAACCGGAAATCGTAATGTCATTAACTAACATTATGTCACAAAACATACATTGAATCAAACAGGTTAATATCATGTTATGTATAGCACAACCTAACAAAGAAAAGAAATAACATCGGTTTTCTTAAAATACCGCTCGCTTAATAAGATGTAATGACCCACATTCTAACGTGAGTCTCGTAGTAATGTTAAACATTTACATGCGTATCATAGATTCTCAACGACTTCGGTCCATGTGTAACACAATGGAATATTCTTAGTTTCATAGATATTTGGTTTAAAGATAAACATAATTCCGCTTATTCATTAAGAATTGCTTATAGATAATAGAGAATTATTATTCATCATCGATGTAACAGGTCATTTCAAAGTCATACCGATGTATGCCGACCTTTCAACGCTCACATTGACTTTCAACCATCATAAATGTTTGTGTAACATGTTCGTGTAACACTTACAAGAAACAGAGCGTTAGTGATAATAATTATCGATGCTAAATAAAATGTATATCTTTGTACTATTACTCACAGAGCATTGGTGTAGCATTGGTCCTCCGGCGTGTCCTACACACACATGAAGTCGCATTAATTCTTTAAATCATTTCCTATTTCCTTTCTCAATTTAACATGATTTACAATGCCCATAACAAGGTTCATTCGTAAATTTGAACATTATTTCGAAACATCTCAAAAATCCAATTAAACTTGTACGTGTACAATTCAACCCACTAATTCCATGATTCTATTTTTAATTTGGGCAAACTCATTATTTATCATCACCAATTAATCTAGGGTTCCTAGACAAATTGAGAAATTTCAAGAAACTTTAAACTTCTTCACCCATTACTCTTTCTTCCAATTACCCTTTGATTAAACATCCTAGGATCATAATTTATAATCGAAACCCAACAAGAAAGCCCCAAACTCTTCAAACCCGAAATCCCTAAATGTCTACAAAATAACTCTATATGCTCAAAATAGAGGTTTTGCATTTATATACTCTTAAATATCACCAATCTATTTATAATGAAAGCATTGAAGGAGAACTAAGACCCCTACCTCAAGAATCAAGCAAAAGAACGAAGATTGATGAGAATCCTTCGCAAATCCAAGTTCCAATCGGTTGAAAACGTTAATCTTCTCTTATTCTCCATTCTTGATGCAAGAATCATGGTGGATTGTTGATAAATGTGAAGGAAAATCAAAGGTTTTGGGCTAGGGTTTCGGACCTATGCAAGAGGGAAGAAGAAAGGAAAAGAAAAATGAAAGAAATGATCTCAAAACCCGTTTTTTAAAGCTGCTGTCCATAATTTCCGCTCGAGCGGACTTATTTCTGCTCGAGCGGACTTGCCTCAAAGATGATTTGAAACTTCAAACATGCGTAACTCTCCCATCCGGACTGCTTTAGGTCGTTCTTGTGTCCAAATTGAAGCCCCGAAAATAAGCTTTCCAACGATTCGAACCTCACATCCAAACTCAAAGTGTGGAAAAAGAAAAGGACAAATGAGTGACGGTTGGTCGCAAACAAATTATTCAAAATAAAGTTTTTGATCCAATCTTACTCTACCATCATATTATCATCTCAATTAATATCCCAAAATAAGGTAAGAACATTTCAAATACACTAAGAAGAACATCAAAATGAATCCACATGCTTCAGAATCAAACTTACCCAGCGACCGAGCTAACTTGCGCCGAAAGGCCGAGCAGACTAACAAAGTCGTCGCCGAAGCGTGAAACTCCCCCGGCGGAGAACCACAACTCCTGTAATCTCGGCCGTTCAAAATTGCTGGAAACCCCAAAAGTCCGCTGAAGGCTACTCCGCTCGAGCGGAGGAAAGGATTTCTGGGTCGTTACAGATTTTGATTAACATGAGAGGTAAATTAGCACACTTGTTTAATTTTCTATCTTGAAATCATATGAGCCAAATTATGAGCACTGAAATTTTTTTCTTTTTGGTCTAAATAATGCTCTGGCAATCCTGCGTTGATACCCCTGAATGTGGTATAACGCCTTCAATCTTCGCTCATCAAATAGCATCAGTTCCTCAAATCGGTTCTATTGCCAATCAGCTTCTGTTATATGACATTCAGCCATAATCCTCAGTGAAGGCACTTCCAACTCAATCGGCAAAACAACCTCCATTCCATATACCAAAGAGTAAGGGGTTGCCCCTCCATTCCATATGACATTCAGCCATAATCCTCAGTGAAGGCAGTTTTTCTGGCCAATCTTTATAAGTTTCCACTGTCTTACGCAAAATGGTTTTGATGTTCTTGTTTGTAGCTTCAACAACTCCATTGGTTTGTGGCCTGTATGTTGATGACTTGTGAAAAGCCACGTTATATTTTTCAAGTAGAACTACCACTTTTCCCCTGGAGTGTGAACCATTGTCTAAAATTAATTCGTTTGGTACCTTATATCAGCAGATGATGTTGTTCCTGATGAATTTATTCCTGATGATGTTGTTCCTGCTGAATACGACTGTGCTTCAACCCATTTGGTAAAATAGTTAATGGCAACCAAGATAAATTGATGCCCATTTGAACCCTTCGGTGTGATTGCCCCGATGACATTTATGCCCCAGACTGAGAAAGGCTAAGGCGAAGTCATGTTGTAGAGTTTGGATGGCGGGATTTTCATGCTATTGGCGTGGATTTGACATTTGTGGCATCGCCTAACAGAGTTGATACAATCACTCTCCATAGTTAACCAATAGTATCCTTGTCTTAGGATTTTTCTGGCTAGCATTATGCCGTTCATATGGGCTCTACACTTTCCTCCATGGATGGCTTCCATGACACGCTTTGCCTCTTCTTCCTCTACACGTAGCTTGTGCATTCCCAGATGCCCTCTCTTGTATAACTTATCTCCACAAATGACGAACTGAGTGGCCAGATATTGTATCCCCCTTTTGCCTTTGGCGTTTGCCCCATGTGGGTATGTACCACTTTCTAGAAAATTCCAAATATCAAAGTACCAAGGGTTTTTATCTTGAACTTTTTCCGTTGCGGCTATTATTTCATATGCGTGGGCACACCTTTGTTCTATAAGGATTGGGCGCATCTTGACCTTGACCGGTATATCCATCATTGATGCCAGGGTTGCCAACGGATTAACAAATTAGTTGTTCTCTCTTACCAGGCATGTAAAAGTCAATTTTTCGAACCTTGGGATCAACATGTCCAAGGTCTGATGGTAGACTTTCATTTTTCCTTCTTTAACTTTCCAATCTCTGTTGGCTTGAGAGACGACCAAGTTCGAGTTCCTAATCACATCCAACTTTATTGCCCCTAGTTCCAGGGTTGCTTCCAATCTGGCAATGCACGTCTCATACTCTGCTTGGTTGTTAGATACCCTGAATCCGAGTTTGAAAGTGAAGGAAATATGGGAATCAACTGGCGCTATGAGCAACACGCCTATCCCATAGCCAAATTGATTGCACGCTCCATCAAAGTACAACTTCCAAGTGTCTTCTTCCATTTGCATGACCTCTTCATCTGGGAATAAGTACTCCACATCTTCTCCTCCTTCAATTGGGTGATTAACCAAATATTCTACTACGGCCCTTCATTTGACAGATTTGCGAGTGACATACTTAAGGTCAAATTCGGAAAGCAAAAGCAACCAACGAGCTAGCCTATCGGTAAGTGCTGGTTTCTCAAAGAGATATTTGATTAGGTCTAATCTTGGAACCAAAATTACCGAGTGAGCTAACAGGTAGTGTCTTAACTTCCTGATGGCCCATACCAAAGCTAAGCAAGCTTTTTCCAAAGGAGCATAGCGGGTCTCATATTTAAGCATCTTTTTACTTAAGTAGTAGATGGCCTTCTCCACTTTCTCATTCGACCCTTGTGCAAGCATACATCCTATAGTTGATTCGGTTACGGATAAATACAAGATCAACGGGTTCCCTAGCTCAGGCGGTGATAACATATATGGATTCCACAAATACTGCTTGACTTGCTTGAACGTAAACTAACATCGATTATCCCATTGAAACTTCTTCCCTTTCTTCAGGAGACCAAATAGTGGTTCACAAGTCAATGTTAGCTTTGAAATAAACCTTCTTATGAATTGCACCTTTCACAGAAAACCCCGCACCTCCTTTTCAGTTATTGGTAGCGGTATTTCTAAGATGGCCTTAATTTTAGATGGATCAACTTCGATTCCCCGCTGTGTGATTAGAAATCCTAACATTTTACCCGCAGTTACCCCAAAGGTGCATTTTTGTGGATTCAGCCTTAGCCTGTATTCCCTAATTCTCTCAAAGAATTTCTTCAATGCAGTGTAATGGCTTTCCTAATCTTTGGACTTGACAATCATGTCGTCTACATACACCTCAACTTTCTTGTGGATCATACCATGCAAAAGAGTGGTAGCGACTCTCTGATAAGTAGCCCCGGTATTCTTCAAACCAAATGGCATAACCCTGTAGTAGTATGTCTCCCATGGTGTGGTAAATGCAATTTTTTCTTTGTCCTCTAGAGCCATAAGGATCTGGTTATATCCCAAAAAACCATCCATGAATGACCGTAAGGCATGCCCTGCAGTGAAGTCTACTAATTCGGCAATATGTGGCAATGGGAAATCATCATTCGGACTAGCCTTGTTCAAATCCCAGAAATCAACATAAACTCAGATTCTGCCATTTTTCTTTGGAACTAGCACAATATTGGCTAACCAAGGAGGATATTTTGATACGAGCAAAAACCCAGCGTTGATTTGCTTGGTAACATCTTCTTTAATTTTCAAGGCCTAATTCGGACGAATTCTGCAAAGCTTCTATTTGACAGGTCGGGCCTTAGGGTCGAGAGGGATCCTATGCTGTACAGTTTCAAGGTCAATTCTTGGCATGTTTTCGTAGGACCATGCAAAAACATCTTTGAATTCTTTTAATAAAGCAACTAGTTG
This sequence comes from Camellia lanceoleosa, assembly GCA_025200525.1. NCBI lineage: Eukaryota > Viridiplantae > Streptophyta > Magnoliopsida > Ericales > Theaceae > Camellia > Camellia lanceoleosa. The sequence goes on along the minus strand of CM045763.1, from coordinate 204,862,257 downwards.
TTCACGTTCCTCTGAAGACAATGTAAAACCAATTTGGATCAAGCGAGGATCTTTCTCAGTACCCACATTTATAGAAACAATTTCATCCACTAATGGCTTAGCATGCTTTTCTTCCTCCCAGTCGATTAAATTTTTCAAAGCCCGAGGAATTTTTTCCTCTTCATTTTTATCAAGATCTTGAAAATTTTGGTCAATGTTATGAACTATAGGCACAGAAAAGTAAGTGGAAATCACATCTTCATTCAAAGCCTCAGGTTCACAAGTTGTAACAAACTCAAAAGAGAAAGATAAAAAAGGCTCAGACATTTTAGACAAATTTAAATCTAACTTCAACCCCACAGACCCATCTGACTCAAACTTAACAGCCAATTCAGAACTCTCGATACAACTCTTTTCAAAATACCAATTTATTTGTGAGCCATTCACTGCATCCATGATGAAGCTTGAGCAGTCAGCAGGTACCTCTTCCCTGATCACGGCAATGATCATATCCCCTAAATTCATTGGTTCAGCGTTAGTATACGACTTTGTCAGTAAATCAGCCAGTGTTAGACCCAGGACTTCCTTTGTGCTGCTTTCTGAGCTGGCTTCTCTGTCTTATCCGATGTCGATACTAGGATCTACCCACTCCTTGTCACTGTCGGAGAGCTGATGATCGAAGAAGATCTCAAACCCAGGGTATCTCTTCCTCTCTATTTGATTAATCCAGGGCTCAGGAAAACCACAGAAAGGGAAGTCTTCTCCTTGGTAGACAAAGTGTTTGTTCAAGGTCCCATGGATTTGCCTATAAACTAGCTCATACTTCTTTCTCGTCTTCTTTGCATTGATTCTCTCTCTCATTTCATTCCCTTTCTTCTCCCAGTCTTCTATTGTTGGTTCATATCCTAACCCAAATACATGTGGGTTGTGGATTACCTTAGTTATCTCAGTGGTGCCTTATCGGCCACTTCTTCCCAATCCAGATCCTGGGATGTATCCTAACTTGTTCATTATGTAGATTATTTGAGCACTCAGATGTGTACCCTCCTCTTTTGCCATGATTATCTGCACTAACCATGCTTCAGCCAAGGTAAAACCCGAGAGAAAAACATCTTCACTCTCATGTTGTATTTCCAGTACTGGTGTTGTGACTTTTGGAGGAGGGTGGATCGTAGAATTGCCAAAAACCGTGGCAATCCCTCCATTGTACGAGTACTTCACCAACTGGTGTACAATTGAAGAGACCGCTCTTATCTTATGTAACCAAGGCTTGCCCAACAATAGGTTGAAAGTTGTCGGGATATCCATGACATGGAATTCTGCCTCATGCTCAGAGGGACTAACTAATATCTAGACCTTGAAGGTCCCTATAACATTCCTGCTGGTGTTGTCATATGCCCGAATAACTTGGTTTGTTGCCGTGAAGTCAGTCAGCTTTAACCCGATTGCATAAGTAGTCCTTACTGGGCACACATTAATGGCTGAACCGGTATCAACCAAAACTATTGGCCACTTCTTTCTACACTCCAAGGCCACATACAAAGGTTTGTTGTGGTCAACCCCCTCAGGTGGTAACTCTTTGTTTGTAAATGATAACATAGGGATCATGTCTCTAGGTATGATGAAAGATACTAACTGATTCGACGTTGTCTCGATGGATAGCTTGGCCTTGTTTAAGGCTGACAACATTGCTTGTCGGTGTTCTCGGGAAGCCATGAAAAGTCCCCAAATGGAGATGTTTACTTGGATCTTTTTTAGCTGTTTTAAAACCAGGTCTTCTTATGCTTCTTTCTCTTTCTCTTTCTCTTTCTCTTTATCAATGTCTGTATCTTTGCCCGAGGACTCGCCTTGGTCTAGTTGTGGAGATTTAAAGTAATGCCCACTCCTAGTTAGGTGATCAATTTCCTCAGAATACCAAGTCTCATCAAGCAAAGTACTACCCCATTCATCATCGGTGTGGGTGAGCTGCAGATTGCTATCATTCCACCATTCACCTTCATTAACTGAAAGACAATTGTCAGGCTTTACATGAATCATTCCCACGTTATACTCTAGCAGACTTTTTGATTCTTCTTCTCTCTTGGAACCCCTTTTGTTGCCACTGTTTTCAAACTTTCCGATGTCAATTTTTGGTTCATCCTCTTTCCCCTTAGTTTCCCCATCAAGACCCTCATCATCGCTTGCCTAACCATGAATAGCATTGGAACTTCTTGGATCCCACCAGCCGATCTGCACATTTCCCAATCCAATTCCTCAAAGAATTTGAGATTGTCCAAGTCTTCTTCTAGATCGGCCAAGTCATCTAATCCCTGTTCAAGCATATCTTCTCTAACGACATTGATGGTACATGAGTCGGGTAGGATAATTTCCGGTTTCAACTGGCCAATAGGTACTATGTATTTGCTGGGATCATATCCTTCTTCCAACAGTTTTCTAGTCTCAATCACTGGTACTTCGGTTATGTCTTCTTTGGGTCCTTCTCTTGATATAATCTTTTCTTCCTCAGTTTGCAATACCACCACCACTATGGTTTGTTTTGGCTTTGGCTGGGTTAAAGGTGCATCCATCATACATAAATCAATGCTCTCTGGAATGCATACATCGGGTTTGGGTAGATGGACAGGTGTGATGTATATACTAGGGTTAAAGGTGGATGGGAGTGTATGGATATATGGTTGAGGCGAGGAGGTGTTTTCTTTTTGTCATGGGGTGGCAACGGGTTGGTAGTGACGTTAGGTTTCAGTGGTTGTGGGGGAGCTATGATCTTATTATCAATGAGGTCTTGGATCTCATGATGAAGGCGAAAACAATGGTCAGTGTCATGTCCAGGTTATTGATAAAAGGCACAGTATTTGGTAGGGTCTTGTTTGGCTGGGAGAGGATCTGGAAGAGGTCAGAGATCCAGAGGCTTGAGATACCCTCTTTCTATCAAGATTTTCATAGCTTTGGCCAGGGACATGTAGAGAGGATTAAAGGTTCTGGCCATGGTTCGAGTTGAGTTAGTTGTTTGTGGGCTGGCATTGGCAAATGGGTTAGCTATTTTTGCGGTGGTGGTAGTGACTGAATTGACCTCAGAAGGTTTTACAACTGTACTACTACTAGTAGTAGCATTAGAACTGCGACCAAAAGGCTTCCGAATAGGTTCCTTATCATCCACAATGATTCCCTGTTTGATGGCATCTTCTATTTGGATTCTTATTTCATGTAAGTCTTTAAAAGTGAAGAGCGGGAGGACTATCATTTTTTGTAACATCTTTCCATGCAGATTTCTGACTATCATACGGATTTGGTCTTTTTCGAGTGGTCTGTTGGTCATCATTGTTGTTTTTGCCCTCTATCTGGTGATGAAGGCCACGAAACTTTCATTGGGCTCTTGACGAGTGGCCTCTAATTCCTGAGTAGTCACTTCAATCTAGGTGTTATAAGCATGCTGGGTGATAAAGGCCTCGACTAATTCTTTCCCACTTTGTTTTACCAAGTCCTCTAACTTGGCATACCAGATGACCGCCACTCCTAACAAAGTTCGTCCGAACAAAGAGAGCTTTTGCGGACGAGTCAAACCCATAGGCTTTAAGACATTAGAGAACCGGTGAATATGCACCATTGGGTAGCTGGAGCCATCAAACCTATCAATGTATGGCATTTTGAACCATTTTGTCAACTTCACAACTGTCTCAGTGTACCCGTCTTCGATGTCCGGGATTAAATTGACTCATTGTGACCTTTTGAAAAGTTTTTCCAACTTGGACAGCTTCAACATAGTTGGGTCAGACTTAGGTGCCTCGGAGGGAAAGATCCCTCCCGCTGGTTGTGGAAGGGGAATGATCCTCCTGAAGTTTATACAAGAACCCTCAAATCTTCTGGTGAGTTAAGTTCGGGAAACTCGTCAGCTGGTGGAGGTCGAGGTAGTGGTGGAACTGGATGAGTTACCAGAGGTGGTTGAGTAATGGACGCCCCATATGGGCGTTGCAGTTCAGCAAGAGTATTGCCTTGAGCGGCAAGAGTAGTGCCTTGGGCAGTAACCGTAGTGGCAATGGTATCCATGCTCCATTGAAGGCCCAATAGTATGTTTGCTAAATTTTCTGGAATCTGAGCCATCACTGATTCTGGTGAGTTGAGTGGTGATGATCTAGTAGGTTAAAAAGGGGTATTCTAGACAGTTGATGAAGCTTTTGCTTTTCTTCATGTAACCGGTGGCAAAGAAACTAACACTGGCTGACCCTGAACCAAATCTGCACTTTGTAAAGTCTACCAATGCGAGTTCACAGAACTTGAGGGATATCAGACCCTTTCAGAAGCTGTAGTGCTCGATTACCTTGCAAAAATGGAACCTTAAATCAAATTTCGATAGTATGCCAGCTCAACTGATCATACTAAAAAATAGAACTGAACTCAAACCCATAAACTGAAATGTCTGAACCACTAATACTGAGAAGCCCTGTATGGATCCCATCCATTGCACATAATACATAGCAGGAAAGAGATCACAAGGTTAGTTGTACTCTAGGGTTTGAAGTCAAGGTGACGTTACCAAAGAGTCCTTTGGGTCATAACCAATAAAAGATCCCAAGAAATCAGAAGAGTCAATATAGCCTCTCTTTGGAGTTTGAGAACCTTCGATAGTAAAGCTAGATAGCAGAGCTACCTTTTTGACAGATCTCAAAAGGTTAAAACACAAGGCCTCTAAAGTATCGTAAAGATAGGTGTAGTGTCACAAAAAGCTTGCTTGTGCTCCCACCAGTATCTGGGCAACAAAGGGACTTGAAGTGCACCCATGCATGCAATGCAATGAACATATAATTGAAAATAAAAGTCATATCATGGAGTTCGAGTCAAGGTTTCATAAAATCCCCAGCAGAGTCGCCAGAAATTGTAACATGCCTAAGGGTACTCGTGCGCGTTAAACAGTTCGGACCCTTGATTTGTTTGATCTAGTCTCACGAGTGCAATGTGAAATACAGATGAGAATCCAGATTTGACAACTTTTAGAAAATCTATTTTATTGCAAAATAATATTTTGCTAGAAATGGACTGCGTCATCAAATCTTAGAGTCGCCACCTAAGATTTTGGGAAATTAGGAAACCCATGACTCGTGCCATGGCCACTGTTCATCATAACCAAAGTTGTCTCGGTTCAGAACCTTAGGCATGAGAGGTAAAGGTCATTAATTGAGCACCCTCGCTTACCCGATCAAAAGATTGGCCTTTACTAAACATTGATATGAATTTTGTTTACTTTATATGTTCTAAACATTGATATGAATTTTGTTTACTTTATATGTTCATATTTCGATTATTTAATAAATCTTAAAAATTACTATGTGAAGCATACAAGTATAGACTATGTCATTTATTTTGGAATAATTTGATTTCATGTATTTTGAAAGAGTTTTAAAGATGTACAACTTAAAGAAATTGAGTCTACAGTCATGAAAACCAACATCATTCCAAATTAAGCGCCATAACCTCCATCCATTGGCATTCATAGAGTTATATTACATAAGCAAGTAGCCTCATGGTAGAACACTAAACATAGTAAAAAAAACACATACAAATGAGATGCTAAAGCATAAAACTTACATGTTTGACGTCCTGCGAACAACTGCAAAATAAAGTTAGTAAAACATGCATGATCTTATATACAAAATCCTAATGCAATAATCTCATGAGATACAACTAAAGATTCGGCTTCTAAGATATGACATGTGAATCATCTTAAGAACACGAGGTAGCGCATGTAATCACATAAGAATTGATTAAATCCACAAATGCAAAATTAGCCGAATCAAGATACATGAAACGTGGATGCAAAGCAAGGATATACTAAAAATAAAATAAAATAAAATAAACATGAAGCATATCCACAAATAAGGAAAGCAAGCAAAAGAACGGGGTAGAAAGAAGTGGGGTGAGAAATTATTACAATACTTTGAATAAATTATTATAGACCAAATGAGAGAGAGATGAGGGAATATTGCAATAAAATAAAACAAAACGTCACAAAACACTCAGATTAAAAAATAAACAAAATAAACAAAATAAAAGCTTCATGTTCCTTGGAATCGTCGGCAGAAATTGGTCAACATTGGGAGACTATGCCATCTTGTCCGAAAGAAGCTAATCGTTTGGCTAAATAGGCTAGCCGGTCAACTAGGCCGAGCAAAACCTGTCTTGTGGCGAAACCAAGAAAAGGAACAAACAAGAAATATGTAGGTGGCTCAACTAACCACTACCAGTTAGCTTATAACACAACTAACATGAAACAAGAGTAAGCAAATAAGCCAAAATAATAATAATAATAGTAATTATGAGCTAAACAAACCACTTGGATTACAACAACACACTATGAAATATAAAGTATGAAAATAAATATGAGATAAACAAACCACTTGGATTATAACAAAACACTATGAAATATAAAGTAAGAAAATAAATATGAGATAAACAAACCACTTGGATTATAACAAAACACTATGAGATATAAAGTAGGAAAATAAATATGAGATAAACAAATCACTTGGATTATAACAAAGCAATTAAGAAGCAAGAAAATAAATATGAGATAAATAAACCACTTGGATTATGATAGAACACTATGAAATAAGGGGCAAGAAAATAAATATGAGATAGAAAATATAAGAAAATGAAAGACTAGAAATTCACCATCCAAAGAAAGATTGAACTTCTTGGTTTCTAAACTTCGTTTTGATCACCCTCAAGTTTAGGAAGTGTGTTTTCAATCCTCAATTCGAAACTAGAATGGAACTCTAGGTATGTATGGTAGAAAAATGGCTAACTCTTTTATTTTTTTTTTCACTTTCAACAACACTTACTCTTTCCTTTGATCAATCACTACTGAAATTTAGCTATTTTAGAATTTTTGAAGGAGTTTTGGGTATAGGAAAGATGGAATTTTAGTTTGTATGGAAGGTATGGGGTGTATATGGAGGATAGGAGCGTTTTTGGCTAAAAAACTCAATTTTTCTCGCTCAAAAACTCAATTTCTCTCTTTTTTCACCATTTTCTCATTATTTTCTCTTCAATTTCGTGGCCCTTTTCCTCTCTTACAATATGATCATTCTATATAGGCAATTAGGGAGAGTTAAGTCAAAAAGAAGGTGGGAGACAAGGTGGGAGACAAGAATGTGATAAAAGGGCAAATTTTCAAGGTGGTTGTATGGGATACTCCTTTATGGATGCAAACAAAACCTCTTTTTGATAATGGGGGATAATTAGGTATGTATTTGGTGATATATGGATCGACCAATGGGGTAGGGGAGTGTCCTATACACAAGAAAAAAAAAAAATACAAAAATACACCTTCTTTGCCTGCTGGTTTGAAATAGTCAAATATTATTTAAGGGGAAATATAACACAAAGCAAAGCTTTGGCAAAGTGGTTAAGGTGTAGGCGGTGGAGTCTTAGTCGGGGGTTCATACCCTTTCACCAGTATTCCTTGAATTTTTTTTTTTTGGGTAAAGACAAGTCAGTGCCACATCATTAACAAGGAACAATTCAGTCATGCCACGTCAGCAAGACCGCTACGTCAACGTCACAGTCAGCATTGACGGAATATTCTGATATGAATGGAATGTTTCCTAACTTAATAGAATATTCCCTCACATAACAGAATATTCATCGAGTTTTGAAAATTAGAATTTGGCCCAGAAGTTTCAAATAATTGTGCTGTAACCCAGATTTAAGGAGAATCTTTCAGTGAGGCCCTCGGAAGTGTAGCGAAGGTTGATCCTAGCTAAACGAACCATTATCGATGCAACTGTGAGGTAAAAATATTCCCTTGGAAAGGTAATTTGTGGCTGTTTAGGGTTGAAAATAGTGCTCAAATTCTAAGTTTTCTTATTGAGGATTCTGTAAGAAACACCTTCTTATTTTGTCATCATACGATAATCGAAAGAAAAGTGCCCAAGTCTTAGGGCTGGTCAAAATGGGGTGTTATAACTCGACTTTTTGTGCCCCCTCCTGGAAGATGAATAAGCCTTACAGTATCGGACTCCCGTGATTCTGAATTTGATTCCACAAGTGCAATGTGAAATAGATAAACACTAAAGATTCCAAATCCGAAAAATCTTTTGGAAAATTGATTTTGAATCAAAATACCAAAAATAGACTGCTTTGCCATATAAAGAGTCGCCATCTAAATATTTTTGAAAAATTTAGGAATCCCATGACTCGTGCCAAAGGCAACGTGTCCGTTATCACCAAGATTGTCTTGGCTCGGGAACTTAGGTATGAGAGGGGAATGTCATGAATTGAGCACCTCCGCTTGCCCGATAAAGATTGGTCTCTACTAATAATGATATGAATCTTATCTACATTATATGCTCTCGTTTTGATTTATTAGCTAACTTACTATGTGATGGACACACATACACAAGTATAGACTAATTGCAATATTTGGAACACTTGATTCATGTTTGTTTTTTGAAAATTGTTTCGAATATGTACTACTTGAAAAAGTGATCGCATATAAACATTTACTCAATTTATTCCAATGCAAGCAATTAGCCTTCACCTTAACCTCATAGTGAACATGTTTTGATATGGCAACAATCACATTCACGCAATTATGCTAAAGCAAGTAAAGGCTCACCTAGTACTCCAAGCCAAAAGAGATGATAAAGTTAGAAAGATACATGATCCTAACTACGCAATATGACTAATGCAACACATGCGATATGCAAGTAATAGGCTCGGCTACTAATATGGCATATGAATCAATTTGATAGCATGCAGTCTAAGCACGTATTCAAAGAATGTTTTAAATAACAATGCAAGTTAGAATGATGTACCGATCCTAATGCATGTAAGGCAAGTGGATGCAAATCATGGAGTATGCTAAACAAAACATGATGCCCTAAACTAACCATCATAAGCTAGTAAATAAAGGGAAGAAAGACGTGGGGTTGGAAGACATACACATTATTATAAGATTGTGCCCTCACATAGCAGGGTTCAAATGAATAAACTAGCTAAGTATTTAAAGCTAAGCTAATTGATTAACTATTACAAAACGAAATGAATAAATTAGCTAAACTACTTAACTAATTATTACAAAAACAAATTAATTAACTATTCTAGCTAACTAATTATTAAAGGAATACAACATGAAAAGAGTGCTAAGCTAGTTATTCTAATTACTCCGCCTCGGGAAACAAGGAATGCTCATGCATGCACGGACTTTTCACCCCAAAAAAGCTACTATTTTTGCTGCCAAATGCCTCTGTTGCACAGTAGAATACTTGTACTATTTTCCACCTCAAGACCAATTTTGTTCTGCTTCAAAAGTACACTACTGGATTTTGCAATTGGTGGTGGTGTTAAAAGTGGTGGCCGTCACCAGAGGTGGTGGCCACAGCCATCACTCGGGTTCTTCCTACTGCAACAGAGAGCAAACAGAGCAAGAGCAGAGTATCTTCGAGGGTTGTTTGCACAACTTACCCCTCCTTATCATTAAACAGCTCAAAGAAGTGGCAAAATTTGATTCACAAACCATCAACGGATGATGTTTCATTGCATGATGGCTTATGAACCAAAGGGTGCAAGTTCAATAAATGCAACAAAAACAAGACTCAAAACCACCTCCTTATCATGAATGATCAAGGGAAGTAGTTGATAATGAAATCTTGAACCGTTTTCATCACTAATGAGTATGAAACGACTCAAGACTCAAGGATTCAATTAATGTCTGATTGAACCCAAACCAAATTATTATCATGCATAATTTTTAATCACCAATTTTATTACTTCATTTTAGTTACCTTTCAATTCTTTAATCAATTAAGTCCAAAAATGAGTTTAAGTCCTCTAATGGAAAGAAGTGTTAAACTATGAGTTAGCTTAAGGCATGAGAGAGATGTTATGCCATTGATAATGAAACCCTAAAAAGGATTCAACCATTAAGCATGACAACCTCAATCTCAAGCTTAAAAGAACAATAGGTTTGAAACAACTCTCAAAGTAAAGCAAAAGCCAAGAAAGGAGGGAGGTTGCAGAGGTGATTAAAAGTGATCACAAGTAAGGAAAACATGAAATAAATGCTATCAACTCAAATAGGCCGGTGGCTAAGGCCTAAACACGAAACCTATGAGGACAATTACACTACAAGCATGTAATATAAAGCATAAATGACACAACCAGCCCAAAACAATCCTAAATCAGTGCTAAATAAGTCTTAAAACATGCTAAAATTAAGACAAAAATAGTTAGAACAATAAGCTAAAACATAGAATATGCTAGGCTAGTAAGCAAGACACAAGGAGGGGAGGCTGACCCCTCCAATTTTGGACTTCAAAACAACATTTTAGACACTGAAACAACTCTGAAAATCAATGTTTAAAAGCTCAAAAAAAGATAGTGAAGGGATGGGAAACACAAGGGTAAAGGCATTGAAAGCAAGGTGTAAAGAAGGATGAACCACCCCTCAACCCTTATTGGCCTTAAACCATAAGTTTCAGCCCAAAAATACAGAGTTTATACAGCCTAAAAACAATGGAAAAACAATAAGAAAAAGAGTGATTAAAGCAAGTAGAGAAGAAAAGCTTTATACATCTTGAAGAGAAAACCAATTCTAGGCAACAAATCACGGCAAACACACCCTCAAGAGCTTAAGATAGGCTCAAAGGTACCTCAGCTCAAAGATGGTGAGGTTTGGTTAAGAGTCTATAGGCAAAAGCTTACAAAAAGCTAAGAAATTGTAAGAGAGAGAAAATTATGGAGAGAAAGAGAATTTTTGCTCTAAAAATTCCAACCTTAAAAATGGAAGATGAGGCCTCTTATATATAGAAAAGCATGTGACTCCCTCAGAAATATCAATACATACATGTGTAGGAAGGTGTATGCATCTGTGCTAACAGCTGGCACAGTTGGTAGAAAAATATGTGCAAAACACACTTGTGGCCGGTAGGCCACATCAGTGGTCGGCAACCAGAAGCAGTGGCTGACAGCCTATAGCAGTGGCTGGTAGGCCACAAGAGGTTGCAGGCTTGAAGATCTCTAGTTTTGGTCCAAAACAAGATAGAAGGTGTGTAGGGTTTGAAAGGCTCAAAGCTATGGCATCCCACCGAGGACTCTGAGCACTTAACAAGCATATACATTTATCATTGGGTATGCAAGTGATGACGCCCAAGTCATAAGGGTGGTCAAAAATAGGTTGTCTACAGTTGTCCCTCTTTGACAGAACTTGTAGTCATGAAATGAAGTGAGTGAATGTCAAAGCTCGAAGACGACCTATTTTGACAAGGCCTATGGTTGCGTCCACAGACTGCCTACGTATCCCTTTGCAAGGAATCAAACTAGCGTAGTTCTGGGGCAAGATGCAAATGATATGCACAAAGAAACTTTGAAAGGTGGACTCACACGCTTCGCAAAGCCGGCTATTTTGAAAACTCATAATCATGCAAGATGATGCAATAAGCAATAACAAATGCGATAAGCAATAACAAGATGACAACATGTGAATGAGTAGCTTCAAGCTTAAAACCAACACAGGTTCCATGCAAAAAGATCTAAAACACACTCTAACCACGCCAAAACACGAGACGAGCAAAGAAAACATCACTCAGGGTTGTGTTTCAAGCATCCTGAGAAATTGAGAAATGAAAACTGCTTGGGGTCATGTTTCACGAGATAAAACCCACCCAGGGTCACGCCTCACGTGTCTTGAGAAACAAAAGAAGCTCACGGCTCGCGAACTAGACCACCCGGAACTCCGCTCCACGTGCGAGGGCGTGAATCGTTTGTTCTTAGCTACTACAGTTCGAACTCATGCCACGGTTTTGAATCTAGTCTGGCAAAGTGCAATGCAAGACTGATAAATCACCAAAGAGTCCAAATCCGACAAATCGTTTTGGAAAATCGATTTTAATAAAGAAGTGCCAAACATGGACTGCTTTGCCAGATATAGAGTCGCCACCTAAATATTTTATTTTGGAAAATTTAGAAAACCTTGACTCGTGCCTAAGGCCACGTGTCCGTCATCACCAAAGTTGCCTCGGCTCGGGAACTTGGGTATGAGAGGGGAAGGTCATGCAATGAGCACCCTCGCTCGCCCGATCAAAGATCGGCCTTTACTAACATGATATTTTGTTTTTGAAAACACATGTGTTCTTATTCCGGTTATTAATCTAGAATTACTATGTGATGTGCACAACATACAAGCATAGACTAGATTGCCTAAGTTGGAACAAAACATTTCATGTTCGTTTGTTTGGAAATGGTTTGAAGTTTGCTACTCGCAAGTAGGCTAAGTCGTGAATTTTGCCACCCTCAAGTGGGCTTAGAACACACATTTTGATGAATTGTCCCAATTCAAGCAATCTAACCTTCACCCACAGGCATTCAAGCAGTTAATCACTTAAGCAGTTGGCCTCATGGCAAGCATGCTAGCATGGCAACATACACATCTCATGTAGTATGCTAAAGTGTAAACACTTACAGTGTACTCCGAGCCAAAACAGAGAACTAGTTAGAAATCATGCATGATCCTAGTCTATGTTAAGAAGATGGCTAATGCAACACATGCAAAATGCAGTTAAATAGGCTCGGCTATTCTAAGATGTCATGTGAATGCAACTTGATAACATGTATTCAATTTGGAATTGAAATACAATGCAGTTTGTATAATGCGCCGACCCCGGTGCATGCAAAACAGATGAATGATGCATGCATGCAAGCATAAGGTATGCTAATTGAAATATGTCCTAAAACTAACCATTGAAAGCGGATAAGTAAAAGGGAGAAAGAAATGGGGGTTGGAAAACATGCATCACACACACGCACACTTATTACAACAGTCGTGCCCTCTCGACGGAGGGTCCGAATAATAAGCTAACTAGCTAATCTAACCTAATTAAACTAATTAGTACAAGCCAACTAATTAACTAATCCTAGTTAACTAATTATTACAAAACAAGCTAATTAACTAACAAGTTAACTAACTAGTTAATTAAAACACAAATTGAATAGTTAAGTGCATTAACTAATTAAGTACAGAACCAAAGCATAAGCTAGCTAAGGAAAGCATTTAAGTAAAGCAAATAGAAGCGGGCCTTAGAGCAAGAAGCGCATGCATGCTCGGTCGCCTTGTTCGGAAATCCGTCGCGATGCCCCAACTTGCTTCTGTTTGCAATTGTTCTTAAAACTTTGCACAAAGCTCCAGATAGTGTCTACTCCACCTTAGGAACCTGTAGGAGCATTGCTGACCAGTTGTTGATGTTGCCAACCACCTGCCGACCACCTACCATTGCTGTAGACCAGAAAAAGTGGTCGGACAACTAGTTTTTCTTGTCGACCGACCAGTTTTGTTGCCACACTTCCAGTTTGCTGCAACAGAGAACAAGAAGGGGCATGGCAATGTATTTGCAACATATGTGTGCACAACCACCCTCCCTATCATTTCATGAGCTCAAGGGAGTGCGGTTCTCGACCCTCGAGCCACCAATCGCGCATCTCGATGCGTGATGGCCGAGGAGGCAAGATTGCACAAATCAATGTAAATGAATGCACATATAACACATAAAGCCTTAATCTCTGTCATGCTTGATCAAGAAGGTTGGCGACCGAGAAATGAGGCACGTTTCATCACTTCGAGTATGAAACGTCCCTCGTTTCCCGTGTTCTAATTAACACCTAACCCAAACAAATGCAGTGCAACTCTAGCATGGTAAACACAATGTAATGCACGCATACACGATGCAATGCGACATGAGCAACCTATCAATACTAATGGCATGCATACACAATGCAATGCAACATAAGATTCTAAACACAACGTAATGCATGCTTGCACAATGCAATGCAACATGAGCAACGTATCAATGCTAAGGACATGCATACTCAATGCAAGGCAACATAAGCATGCAAACATCATGTAAACAAACATGCTCAATGGACTTAAACCAAATATGGACGAACCACAGTCATGCCAAAACAGTGGCCATAATGCTACGAAGGATGGCATGAAATGCAAGACATGCATGCTAATGCACTGGCCCACCAACTAAGCCTAAGAGCACAACTCTCAAGAGTGCTCAAGGAGTGACAAATGTGGAAGTGTAACAACACTATAAGCACTTAAATCAAGTAAGAAATGATGCCAAATCATCCAATCACACAAGTATAGCATGCTAGGGTCTTTAAGCATTAAAGCTAGCAAAGAGGACTATACAAGGGACATGCAATACATAGCACAAATGCATGAACCAACCATAGACAGAGCTCAAATAAGTCAAGACAAAGACTAAAGCATGCTGAGATGGGGGCTCACATGTCTAAGCATGCATGCATACACACTAGGCCATAAGTAAGGCAACAATGCACAACCCTTAGAGGCACTCAAAGGATGAAAGAAATGGGAACATGGAAATGCTATATGCTCTGAAATAACATGGTAAATGATGCCAAATCATGGACATGTTAAAAATGAAGCATGATATGGTGCTCAAAACTCAAAGCTAGCAAGACCAATTGCACTACAGCTATGCAATACACGAATCATATGGCCAAGACAACCCAAAATAGTCCTAGAGCATGTCAAAATGATGCTAAAACATGTATGGAAGGAAGCCAAAATAAGCTAGCATGGAGGGCATAAGGCATGATGTATGCAAGGCCAAAAGAGAGGATTACACTACACCTACTAAGACCAAGCATGAGATGGATTTGCCAACAAAAATCAGAGTTATATCATGGTCAAATAACCCCAAAAACACATTGAAATGATAGCTCACAAGCTTAGGCATGAAGGCATACACAATGGCTCATGTTTAAGGCATAAAGCACAAACTCTCCAACGCATGGAAAGAGTGAAAAATGTGAGTGTATGACCACACTACATGTACTGAAATCACATTTCAAATGATTCCAAATCATGAAAATAGTCCAAGTAATGCATGCTAATGGACTCAATACACAAAGCTAGTAAGCTACATTGAACCATGGCTATACAAAACAATGAATGCATGACCAAAACAACACAAATCAGACCTTAAACATGGTAAAACATGGCCAAAAGCTTCTCGGAGTTAAGCCAAAAGCATGCTAGAATGATGATCAAAAGTATGATACGCATTAGGCTAGTGAATGGAAATGCACTACAAGTGCATAGAGCATGCATGAGGCCATCAAACCAACCCAAAAAAGATCTAAGGCATGTTAAAAAAACACCAAAAACCTACTGAGATGGACTCAAAACATGCTAAAAAGACATGCTACTTCATGAGGCATACAAAGCTAGTTTGCAAAATTTACACTACTAGTGTATAAAGCATGTATGAGGTGACAAAACCAAATCAAAATAGTGGTATGCCATGTCAAACTAACCCCAAATACATGCTAAGATGGAGCCAACATAAGCTTAATAAACATGTTCAAACACGAGGCATACAAAACAAGCATACAAAACACAAGGAGAGGGGATGACCCTCTCCTATTTAAGACCTCAAAACACAAGTTTTTCCACTAAAAATTTACTGGATTTCAGTGGTTAAAAGGCCAAGAGAAAGTGATCTCAAGGGCCTAAAGTGATGGTGCAAAACAAAGCCAAACAAGGCACAAGAGGGGGTAGACCACCCCTAACACAAAAGAGACCATAAACAAACATTACAAGCATGAAAAATTAGAACTTTTTCAGTAGAAAGTTAGGCCTAAAACAACATGCAAGTAGGGCCAAAAGCTTAATAAAAAACAAGGGATTAAGAGGTTAGAAGCTCACCCTTGTAGAACCACTTTAGAGCAACAACTCTAGCAGCTCTTTTAGATCAAAACCAATCTAAGAACTCCAAGACCAACCTCAAAGGGCCTCAGCAAGAAAAGGGTGGTGTTTGAGTGTGTGTTTGTGTGCAAAAGTGTGATGAAAATGTACTTTAAGGCACAAAACAAGAGAGGAATGGAGGATTATAGATATAGATGATATGTATAGCTCAAGCAAGATTTTCTGAACCTAAGGCAAGAGGGGGGAGGTTCTCTTTTATAGAGAACCAAAGTTCAAGCTTGTTGAACAAGCTTAAGGTCTAAAGCCATCCCTCCATACACGTGGAGGATGGTTTTTGTGCCCTCCAACTATTACAACTGGCACCAAAAGATCTCCAAAAAGGTACTGGAAAGCTGCCGACCACTTGAAGTGGTCGGCCAACTACTTGTAGTGGTCGGCCGACCACCACAAGTGTTCTGCTAGGAAATAAAGTGGTCGGCAGGTGGATAGAGGTGGTCTGCACACTGAAAGCAAGCCAATGGTGTGGTGGCCGACCACTTTTGGTGGTCCAAAGACCAAGAAAGCCAGTTGGCCGACCAGAAAACTGGCTAGCGGGAGGAAAAGTGGTTTTCAAGGAGAGAAACTAGTCTCCCACCCTTATTCCACCCTCCAAGCAAAGAAAACAAGGTTTGTGCCAAAAACAAACCAAAAAGGATACAAGACGAGAGTCCGGGGGTCGAGGCGCATAGCTGGAAGCCTTAAAAACTAGTCAACGGGCACCAAAAGTGGTCTATGAGGGAAAAGTAGTCTACGACTACAAAAAGTGGTCTACAAGACCACGGTTGTAATGTTCACCCTCGACATCGGTTAACCATCGACATCGCTAAATTGAGTGATTATGATTGGTAATTGAACTGATTGAAATCTCGAATCGATCGATCAACTGAACCGAAGTTAATTGAGTATATTTGTTTAATTACATTTCTATCTATTGCCTGTTTGATTATCTGTTCATGTTTTTACGTTTAAACTGCAAATTGAAGGCCTTATCGGCGGCCGAACCTGAAATTAGTTAGTATTTTATAATTATTAGAATTCATGTGATTTTATGGTGTATTTATCTGAAATGTGATTTAGTATGATTAAATTTGATTAAAATAAGTTAAATCGCATAGTTGGCTTTAATTACCAAATTGCCATCCTAGTAGGCCACTTACTAGACACTTGTGGGACTTAGTCATATGCATTGCTTAACAATTCTTCAGCCATTTTTGAGAGACACAACCGACCAAGAGTGAGAGAGTGAGAGAATTGAGTTCAAACTTGGAGATTTGCTTGAAATTGAAAGACTGAAGAGAGGATTGCAAAATTAAGCTTCCTTGCCTATAATTCAAGACTTAAGGTAGAAATTCATCTTCTCATTCTTGTGTTTAAATTGATTCTTGCATGGTTTAGAGTAAAGTTGAAGACTAGAGCCAATTTATGGCTCAAATTGTTGTGTTGAAGCTTAATTGTTGCATGTATGTATATATATTGAAGTTTTGAGGTTGTAGTTCATAGTTCCTCACATGCATGTCCCTATTTTGAGAGTAGATCATGATTTCATCTTGCTTTTGTAAAAGTTGGCTCTTTAGAGCATGTATTTAAGGCTTGAAAAATTGTTTAAAGTCTTGCATGTTAAATTGAAATCATGTTTATGAAATTTAGTTTAAAATTGGATTTAATTGAAACACCCTTGGGCTTTGATTTATCAAATTGATCTTTGAAACATGTAATATTATGGGTTTTGAAGTGTTTTCCAGAAAATTAGTCCAAGAGGATCGGATTTGATGCATTAAAACTTGGTTTTGAGCTTGAATGTTCAATATGGAATTTCCAGAATTTGGACTCATGCTCGAGTGGGGAAATTGGCGCTCGAGCGTGAAATTTGAGCATCCAGTACTTTGCATTGTTTCACAGTCCGCTTGAGCATAGGAATGCACGCTCGAGCGAGAACTTGAGTCGCACACTCGAGCGTGGGTCGAGTGCCCATCAAGCGTAAATTTCGTGCATCTAGTACTTTTACCATGTTCTGCAGTCCGCTCGAGCGTAGGAAGTGACGCTCGAGCTGGAACCTTTATCTGCATATCCGCTCGAGCGGGGAAACATACGATCGAGCGGGACCCCTGTTTTCTGAAAATTCTGAAAATGTTTTCTAAGTACATCTTTGCATCCTCATTTCATCCTAGGCATTCTTAGGCCTAGTTTAAGGCATCTTAATGAGGATATAGATGTAGAACCACACTGAGTCTAAGTAAGGACTAAGTCTTTGATTTCCGAATGTGAACTTAGTGTGTGTTCGTTCCGTCAGTGTATAGGGTTGGCCTTCGGAGACGTGCTCTAGCTGCTTATAGCCGGGAACCCTGTGAGTAACAATTGTGTAAAGATATGTTCAACTGTGAATATTTCGATCGCTTAACCGAATCGCTTCGAATCGACATTAATCGAATGAATGTATGTCCTATATTCAATCAGACAGGCATCCTTAGCAACTATTGTTTCATCGTTATTGTTATAGAGATCTCGCCGGTTCCTTGTTGGAACCACTATCATCGATTGATGGCCATCATTTACCGCTTGGTCTTTTAAGACCTCTGCTTGGTCAGATCGCTATGTTAATGGATGTACCGTGATATGACCTATATGATCGATTGTTATATCAATCAATGAACTGCTTTTCATCAGAAGGACATCTATTCTTAATCTCTTTACGCATTATGTTATTCACTGGGCTTTAGCTCACTGTTTATATATATATGTAGGTGTTCAGGCACCAGACCGGAGCTAGGAGCGTGGGTTAGACTCCCCTTTTTGTTGAGCCAACTACCGTGCCTCACTGCGAGGTTCCAAGCCTGC
The DNA here is from genome assembly GCA_025200525.1 of Camellia lanceoleosa. NCBI lineage: Eukaryota > Viridiplantae > Streptophyta > Magnoliopsida > Ericales > Theaceae > Camellia > Camellia lanceoleosa. The sequence continues at coordinate 204,843,674 of CM045763.1, read as the reverse complement.
CAAGCCATGGCTTAGGGGTGTTTTAATTTCCCCGTCTCTCTCTGTATCTGTTTGTAATAACTGCATAGACTGATAGCACTGTACTATATTGTTTATCAGGGATTAGGTCCCTGTTCTGATCGATTGTAAATGTTGTACATACTGTTTTGTACTGTTCATGTATTTACGCATATGTATGGAAAGTCTTTTGCATACAGACTATCACAGCTCATTGGACACTGTTTATTTACTGCATTGGCTTCCGCCAAATTCAGACTAGATATCAGATATCGCTAAGCATGCCTTCGTAATCTCGGACATCGCTTCTGATACTAAACCCATAGGGGCGGGTTTGGGTTGTGACAAGTGTCCCTCTAGGCAAGGTCAACAAGGTATGGTTCAAAAACTAAGCCAAAAGGAGAACATTAAGCGGTCCCAAGACAAGGCGCACGACCGAAGGCTCCGAAAACTGGAAACTAGTCTCCAAGCGAGAAAAGTGGTCTACGACCACAAAAAGGTGGTCTACAAGACCTCCCTCCCTCCAGGGAAGAGAAACAAGGCTTGGTCCACAAACCGAGCCAAAACACAAAAAGTTCAGAGGCTTGGAGGCAAGGCACTCAGCCGAAAACTCCAGAAACTCGAAATGAGCACAACATGCATAATCACCGAGCGCTCAATCGATAACGTCTGAGTCTTAAGGGCAGTCAAAAATGGGGTGTCTACACATCCCGAGATAAAACATGCCTAGAACCGCACTTCACGCGTCCTAAGATACAAGAAAAATCGCTCAGGCTCGCGCCTCACACGTCCCGAGATAAAACACGTCTAGGGCCGCGCTTCACGTGTCCTGAGATAATGACAAAACCGCTTGGGCTTGCGCTTCACGTCTCCTGAGATAAAACATAGAGGATTGAATGTGCATGATAGGTGCACAAAATGAACAAGTGTGATAGATGCACAAAGTGAACGTGTGCGATAGATGCTCAAAGTGAACGTATGTGATAGATGCACAAAGTGAACATGTGCGATAGATGCACAATCGATGTATGATGTTAATTGAAAGCATGTTCTATGCAAGAAACAAAAGAATATTTAATGCAAGAATCATGACTAACCTAGGACACGCGTGCAACATAAGTATCTATGAAAATGCACATTCTATGCAACAAAAGGGAACAAATATGTAATTCAACAAAACGACTAAAACCGGTATTCGGTAACAACCTCCGATTTACCTCTCGGAGACTTTGTAACATGTTCACAAAGGATACACCTCGGTCACATTGGCAAGTGGGACATGTTCACACACTGGAATGCAACTGTATGCTCCCAAAACAGAACCTTCCACAAACTACTCGAGAAGAAGAAGCTCAGAATAGCACCAAGACCCAACTGAGAGCCACCAGCCACCTGTTGACCACCGGGAGAAACTGCCAGCCACTTGCTGGCTACCAAAAAGCCTTGCTGGCCACAAATGTGGCTTGCCGGCCACTCGTGGCAGTTCGGGGACAAAACTATGATTTTGCTTCGGATCTTTAAATATACACCTCAAGGCTTCATTTCCCCACACCCAAACATCTGAAAATACACTCCCTCTCTCTCTAAGTGCTTCTTTTCTCTAGATTTGCGTTTTACACGCATTTTCCAATGGCCCACGTAAACTTTTTTCGTAAAACCCTCTTGATTCTCTACATTTTGAACTGATCAGATTTTAATTTCGTCGCTTTTTCTGTATTTTCACCACTTTAGGCTTGTTTCCCTTGAGTTTCTCTTGGGTTTCGTGAACTTTTCCAAGGTTTGACTTTTTCTCCCATTTTCTTTCTCCTAGGGTTGACTTTTTCCAAGTTTACCATTTTTTCTCCATTTTTCTTCATTTTTCACTTACTTTTCACCCACTTTCCAAATGGCTGACGATATGCCTGATGACGGAGCTCCTCCCAAGATTCCACCTGTGTTTCCACCTATAGCCGAGGTAGAGGAGCTAGCAATTGTCGAGGCCGGCGGGGCGACAGTGGACATTGAGGCTGACCTTGAGATGGAGTTCGCGCTAGAGTTTGAGCCAAAGCTGTTACCACTGAGAGTGCAGCCCTTCGATCCAGTGACATATCATCCCTGCACATACATATTACCGCCTGGAGGCATCAAACGTTTCAATGATTTTGCTCGTGGCATACTAGAGAACCTTTTATTGGGGGAACCAGCCTCCCACCTTTCTTCCAGCGCTACTGTGGTATGAACTCTGTTTTCATACATTCTTGTCTTTCCTTTAACTGCATTTCTTGCACTGGCTTTCATCCGATTACTCTTACATCATTGCCTGATTCACTTTTTTTCTTTACCACATGGAGACTCCCGTGCCTATAGGGGGTATAGAGCAACGACGGTGAGGGACTGGTATGAAGAGCTTCTTGTCGGGTTCCGAGAAATCATTGATGAGGTTGGCTTCGACCTTTTCTACTCCGAACTGTCATGTGTCATAGTGAGCCACCTACTTCTCGGAGCACTGGTGGAGAGGTGGTTGGGACACCACCAACTCCTTCCACCTCTCTACTGTCGGGGAGATGACGATGACTCCTTACGACTTTGCCATGATCACAGGCTTAGGAGTAGGGGGTGATTCGATCCCTTTTGACACAGGCTTGGGTGAGTAAGAGGCCACTTGGATCTACCTGTTGGGAATGTGCCCACCTCTGTACCGGGCGGCCATGGTGAGATATAGTTAGTTCATTGAGCAGTTCTGCGAGAGCGAGCCCGAGACACTGGAAGAGATGGAGCAGTATGCCCGGGGCTTTTTGATGTTCCTCCTCGGTACCACCTTGTTTTCGAACAGGTGGAACACCGTAGGTTTATACCTGCTGAGTGCCCTGGTGACATTACCTCGGGTTTGGTTGTATGACTGAGGTGGAGCAGGCCTCGCCATCCTTTATGGCTACATGAGCTCTACCTCTCGTACAAGAGGAAAGCGGATCGGAGGCTACTGGCAAGCCTGAGAGGTATGCATTTCACTTCCCTCTTTCCACTTATACTTTCTACTTCACATTTTCTACTTTATATCTGTTTAACACCTGTGCTTTCTGCTTTGCACTTTCTATATCTGTTCATGCTCTGTGCTTTTTACTTTTCACTTTCTATATCTGTTTACGCTGTTGATCACATCATTGCCCTTTTCTTGCAGTTATGGGTTTACGTATATTTTTTGGCCCTCACTCTAGAGCCTATGGAGGAGCTCCCCTTTGTGTCCCTTACTCGTAACGATATGATGGTTAGTGTCGGCATCGGAGTCGTGAGACCTTTGCCTTCTTTCACCATTGCTTTGATACAGTGGTCACTGCTGAGGTATCCCGAAACTCACAATCATTTTTTCTTTAATACTACTTTGATTCACATTTTAGCAAATGACGGCAACTAACAATCTATAAATTTACTGTTTGCAGATTACGTGGCAGCCCGGGGTGACGATGCTGGCCGGTGTGAGAGACCAGTATGCGGGAGCTTGGGGCACATCACGCTTCTGGATTCTGTTGGAGGGCCCAGTCTGCCACGCTTGGTTTTTGAGCGAGAGATTCATTCGCCAGACTGTGGGCTCACTTGATCTAGTTGTTTCGATGCCATCCCTGGCATCTATGAAGACAACGGATAGCTTATTAGTTGTTGACGTGGTTATACAGTTCATGGTAGGCCTAGACATTGACTTCTTCCGAGAAGAGGGCGACTACGCGACATTTATTCAGACCTATCTTATGCCTTCTTTGACGGGCGCTCAGGTAGGTGAGGTGCAGACACCCTATTTTTGACCGACCTTAAGACTCAAACGTTATCGATTGAGCACTCGGTGATTGCGCATGTTGTGCTCGTTTTGAGTTTCTGGCTGAGTGCCTTGCCTCCGGGCCTCTGAACTCTTTGTGTTCGGCTCGGTTTGTGGACCAAGCCTTGTTTCCCTTCCCTGGAGGGAGGGAGAGGTCTTGTAGACTATCCTTTTGTGGTCGTAGGCCACTTTCCTCGTTTGGAGACCAGTTTCTGATTTTTGGAGTCTTCGGCCGCGCGCCTTGTCTCGGGGCCGCTTAACGTTCTCTGTTTGGCGTGGGTTTTGAACCACACCTTGTTGCCTCTGCCTAGAGGGACACTGTGGTCTGGGAGACCACTTTTGTGGTCGTACACCACTTTTGATGCCTATAGACTAGTTTTTGAGACTCCCGGCCGCGTGCCTTGCCTCCCGGACTCTTGTCTTACATCCTTTTTGGTTTGTTTTTGGTGCAAACCTTGTTTTCCTTATTTGGAAGGTAGTATAAGGGTGAGAGGCTAGTTCTTTCCCTTGGAGACCACTTTTCTTCCCACCAGCCAGTTTTCTGGTCTGCCAACTGGTCTCCTTGGTCTTTGGGCCACCTTTTCTGGTCGGCCACCACACCACTACCTTGTTTTCATGCTATAGACCTTCTCCCCCCTTGGCTGACCACTTTTTGTCTTGGGAGACCACTTGTGGTGGTCGGCCGACCACTTCAAGTGGTTGGCTGCTTTTCATCACCTTTTTTGAGATATTTTTAGGCCAGCTGTGCCACCTGGAAGGCACAAAAGCCATCCTCCATACACGTGTATGGAGGGATGGCTTTGAGCCCTTAGCTTCCTCAACAAGCTTGAGGCTTGGTTCTCTATATAAGAGAACCTCCTCTTCCCTCCTCTAGGTTGAGAATTTTGTGGCTGGAGTGATAGATACACACTTGTCTCAATATCTCTCTTTTGGTCTCATTTTTGTGCCTAAAAAGTGTAGTTTTTCCATACTATTGCACACAAACACACACTCAAATACCATCCTTTTGTTGCTGAGGTACGTAGGAGCTGGTTTTGGAGTTTTTGGGTTGGTTTGAGTTCAAAATAGCTGCTGGAGTTGTAGCTTTGAAGGTGCTTATCAAGGGTGAGCTTCTAACCCTTAAAACCTTACTTTTTGCTTAATCTTTTAGATCTATTTTCATGCTGATTTAAGCTTAACTTTATACTACAAAAAGTTCTATTTTTCAATCTTTAACATATTTGTTTAAGGTCACTTTTGTGTTGGGGGTAGTCTACCCCCTCTTAGGCCTTGTTTGGCCTTGTTCTTGTGCTATCTTTTAAGATATTGGGATCACCTTGTTTTGGCTTTCTCACCACTGAAACTCAGAGGAATTTCAGTGGTGGAAATGGTGTTTTAAGGTCCCAAATAGAAGAGGGTCATCCCTTCTCCTTGTGTTTTGAATGCTTGCTTCATATGCCTCATGTTTGAGCATGTTTGTCTAGCTTGTGTTGGCCACATCTCAGCCTATTTTAGGCCTTATTTTAGCATGGCATACCACTATTTTTACTTGGTTTTGTCATCCCTTGCATGCCTTATACACTTGTAGTGTATTTCTCACAAACTAGTCTTGTATGCTTCATGAAGTGGCATGCCTTTCTAGCATGATTTGATTCCATTTCAGCATGTTTTTGGTGATGTTTTGCCATGTCATACCTCTATTAAGGTTTGTTTTGGTTGGTCCATGCATGCTCCTTGCACTTGTAGTGCATTTCCATTCAATAGCCTAATGTGTACCATGCTTTAGACCATCATTCTAGCATGATTTTGGCTTAACTTCAAGAAGCTTTTGTCCATATTTTAGCATGCTTAAGCTTGGATTTTTGTTGTTTTGGTCATGCATGACTTGCTTTGTATAGCCATGGTTCAATCTAGCTTGTTAGCTTTGTGTATCAAGTCCACTAGCATGCATTGCTTGGTCTATTTGAATGATTTGGAATCATTTTTTATGATATTTTAGTGCATGTTTCATGGTCATACACTTGCATTTGTTACTCTTTCAATGCGTTGGAGGGTTTGCCCTTTATACCTTAAACATGAGTCATTGCGTTTGCCTTCATGCCTAAGGTTGCGAGCTATCATTTCAGTGTGTTTTGGGGGTTATTTTGCCATGATATAACTCTGATTTTTGTTGGCGAATCCATCTCATTTTTGGTCTTGGTAGGTGTAGTGTAATCCATCTTATTTGCCTTGCATATTCCATGCCTTATGCCCTGCATGCTAGCTTATTTTGGCTTCCTTCCATGCATGTTTTAGACTCATTTTGACATGTTCTAGGACTGTTTTGGGTTGCCCTTGCCATATGCTTCATGTTTTGCATAGCTATAGTGTAAGTGCCTATGATAGTTTCAAGTTTTGAGCTTCATAGCATGCTTTATTTGCATCATGTACATGATTTGGCATCATTTATCATGAAATTTTAGAGCATATAGGACTGCCATGTTCCCATTTCATTCACTCTTTAAGTGCCTTTGAGTGTTATGCATTGTTGTCTTGTTTGTGGCCTAGCATGTATGCCATCTTGCCTAGGTCCTTGAGCCCTCATCTCAGCATGTTTTGATTTTTGTTTAGAACTATTTGAGCTCTGTCCATGATTAGTTCAATCATTTGTGCCATGTATTGCATGCCCTTTGTGTAGTCCCTTTAATGGCTTTATGCCTTAGGCCCTCTTGCATGCTTTACTTGTGTTGTTTGAATGATTTGGCATCATTTCATACTTGGTTTCAGAGCCTTTAGTGTTGTCACACTTCCATGTTCATCACTTCTTCATCATGCTTGAGAGTTGTGTTCTTAGGTCTACTTGATGGGCTATTACATTGTGCATGCTTGTATATGCTTTTATGCCTTATTTATTTATTTTTTTTTTATAGCCACTGATTTGGGCATGACTGAGGTCTGTCCATTTTGGTTTAAGTCCATCGAGCTTGTTATGTGAATGTTGTTACACTGCATCATGTTGTTGCATGCTTATGTTATCTTGCATTGTGTATGCATGCATTAACATTGTTTGCATGTCGTTAGCTTTGTTAAGTTGATCATGTCACATTACATTGAGTGTGCCATGTAGTTGCATTGTGTTTTGCATGCCTTGCATTACATGTCTGCATGCTTAAGTTGCATTTCATGTTTGCATGCTTGAGTCGCATTGCATTTGTTTGGATTAGGTGTTAATCCAAACACAAGAAACGAGGGACGTTTCATACTTGAAGTGATGAAACGTGCCTCAATTCTCGATCGCCGATGCTCTTGATCATACATGATAGAGTTAAGGCATTTATGTATTTATGTGTGCATTCATTTTACATTGAATTGTGCAATTTGGCTTCTCGGCCATCATGCATTGAGATGCGTGATTGGTGGCCCGAGGGTCAAGAACCACTCCCTTGAGCTTATGAAATGATAGGGGGAGTGGTTGTGCACACATATGTTACAAATACATTGTCATGCCCTTTCTTGCTCTCTGTTGCAGTAAAGTGGAAAAGTGCAGCAAAACTGGTCGGCCGACCAGAGGAACTAGCTGGTTGACCACTTTTTCTGGTCTGCAGCAATAGAAAGTGGTTAGTCAGTGGCCGGAAGCACCCCTAGGTGGTTGGCCATGTTCCTACAGGTTCCTATGGTGGAGTTGAAGCTTTGTGGAGCTTTGTGCAATGTTCTGAGGACAGTTGCAAACAGAGGCAAGTCGGGGCATCGCGACGGATTTCCAAACGAGGTGACCGAGCATGCACATACTTCCCACATTGAGGCTCCTGATTTATCGTTTTACTTAGCTAATTTGATTAGCTAGTTAGCTATTTGGTTTGTACTTTATTAGTTAAATGTGTTTAACTATTCAATTCGTGTTGTAATAGTTTAATTAATTAGCTTGTTAGTTAATTAGTTTTGTGATGTAATAATTAGTTCAATTAGCTTAGATTAGCTAGTTAGCTTCTTCTTCGGACCCTCCGTCGAAAGGGCCACCTGTTGTAATAGGCGTGTGTGTGTGTGTGTGATGCATGTCTTCCAACCCCCATTTCTTTCTCCCTTTTACTTAACCGCTTACGATGGTTAGTTTTAGGGCATGTTTCGATTAGCATACCTTATGCTTGCATGTGTGCATCCATTCATCTGTTTTGCATGCACCGGGCTCGGCGCATTATACTAACTGTATTGTATTTTAATACCTATTGGAATACATGTATCAAGTTGCATTTCACATGACATCTTAGAATAGCCGAGCCTATCTGAGTTGCATTTTTGCATGTGTTGCATTAGCCATCTTAACATGAACTAGGATCATGCATGATTTCTAACTAGTTCTCTGTTTTGGCTCGAAGTATACTATGAGTGTTTATGCTTTAGCATACTACATGAGATGTGTATGTTGCCATGTTAGCATGCTTGCCATGAGGCTAACTGCTTATTTGATTAACTACCTGAATGCCTGTGATGAAGGTTGGATTGCTTGAATTGGAATAATTCATCAAAATATGCGTCTTAGCCTACTTGCGAGTAGCACTTGTAAACCATTTTCAAACAAACAAACATGCAATGTTTTGTTCCACCTTAGGTGATCTAGTCTATACTTGTGTGCTGTGCACATCACATAGTAATTCTAGGTTAATAACCGGAATAAGAACACGTGTTTTCAAAAACAAAATATCATGTTTAGTACAGGCCGATCTTTGATCGGACGAGCGGGGGTGATCATTGCATGACCTTCCCCTCTCGTACCCAAGTTCCCGAGCCGAGGCAACTTTGGTGATGACGGACATGTGGCCTTAGGCATGAGTCAGGGTTTCCTAAATTTTCCCAAAATAAAATATTTAGGTGGCGATTCTATATCTGGCAAAGCAGTCCATGTTTGACACTTCTTTATAAAAATCAATTTTCCAAAACGATTTGTCGGATTTGGACTCTTTGGTGATTTATCGGTTTCACATTGCACTTTGTGAGATTGGATTCAAAACCATGACATGAGTCCGAGCTGTAGTAGCCTCATAACAAAACGAATTCGTGCCCTCGCAGCGCAGAGCCGGGAGTTCTCGGGGGTGGTCTACACGAGGGAGCAGGAGCTCCTATGGCAGATGAGGTGACTCGGGCGACCAGGGCCCCGACTAAAGGAGCTCCCCCCATTGAGTAGACTACCCATTGGCCGGAGTTTCCCACTGCACTTTTATGTTGGCGGCCGATTGAGACTGCTTATTAGATTCTGATCGAGTCCGCAAATGCAGGGCACGAGTATGTTAGAGTTCAAGGCACGTCTCAGGTATGAGCCACACTTTACCATTTGCACCCCACTATAGACACCCCATTTTTGACCGTCCTCAAGACTTGGATGTCACCGTTTGAACACTCGGTGATCATCCATGTTTGTGTTCGTCCTGAGTTCCTGGAGGTCTCGGCTACGCGCCTTACCTCAGGATCTCTTGACTCGATTGTTTTGTGTTTGGTTTTGCACCAAACACTTGTGTTTTGCCTTTGAGGGGTAGGGAATTGCTTGTTGACCATCCCCACACATCACTGGCCATGGCTTGAGGCCACTGGCCACTGGTTTGTTGCCATCGGCCAAATGTTTGGCCGACCGGCACTCTTTGTAGTCAACCGGCCATCTATTTTGGTCAAATTGCATTTTTGGCCGGCCGACCACTATGCATCTACTTTTGCAGATATTTTTTATGCCAGCTGTGCTAGCAGGCATACATCTTTGCTCCCATCCATGTGTATGGAGGGATTTTCCTCTTGGCTAGCTTACTTGAGAAGCTTTGCAAGAGGGAGCTCTATAAGAGGGAGCCTCTTCTCCCTCCATGAGGGTTAGACAAAAAATACAGAGGGGGCTCTGAATTAAGGTTTACATAGTTGTAGCTATTCTATCTCTATATCTCTCTCTTTTGCTCTAAGTGTGTTTTAGTCTTACTATTGCACACAAACACCTAGTGTTACACCTTCTCTTGGCTACTGAGGTGCAGAGGGGCTGTTCTTGGTGTTCTTGATTGGATTCAAGCTTGGAGAACCAGCTGGAGTGCTGTTCTTGAAGAGGGTCATCAAGGGTAACAACTTCACCCTTTATTCCCCATTTTTGCATAGCTTTTTAACCAATCTTGCAACTATTTTTAGACTTTGTATATAACTAATAAAAGTCTTGTTTTTGAGTGCTTTAAGTAGTTGTTTAAGAGTGTTTTGTTTTTTGGGGTTGTTTGACCCCTCTTAGGCCTTGTTTGGCCCTATTTTTGTGCTATTTTGGTGAGCTCCGAGACCACCTTGTTTGGGCCTCCTCACCACTGAAATATTGAGGGATTTCAGTGGTGAGAATCATGCCTTAAGGTCCTAAGAAGGAGAGGGACCCCCTCTCCTTGTTGTCCTTGAAAAGGGCCATTTAAGCCTCATGTGTGAGCATCTTGTTTAAGTGTATGATGACCATGCCTTAGCTTTTTTTGTGCTTATTATGTCATAATATAGCTCTGTTTTTGCTTGGTTTAGACGCACCTTGCATGCCTTGCATACTTGTCTTGTAATGCCATGTTTTAGCCTTAACATGCTTTGTGCTTTGAGCCTTGTTCTAGCATGTTTTTGGCTTGGCTTTGTGAAGCTTATATGCATGTTTTGATGTGTTTGAGGTCTATTTTTGGTCATTTGGGTTGTCCATGATTTTCTTTGTATAGCTATCATGTAAACTCCCTTGTATGCCTTGAGCATTGACTCCTCTAGCATGCCATCCTTGCATCATTTCAGTGGTTTGGAACCACTTGTCATATTATTTTAGTCCCCATGGTATGCTTGTATGCTTGCATTTGATGCTCCTTTAATGCTTTAAAAGGTTGTTGTCTTGTGCTCCATGTTTGGACCCTTTTGTATGCTTGCATGTGTAGGCCACTTAGATGCTATCTAGGTGTGTCCTTAGCTTTGTCTAGGTCTGCCTTGGGACTATTCTTAGTCCTCTTCGCCTTGTGAGGCTTGGTAGGCATGGCCATGGTTTAAGCCCCTTGGCTTACCTTGAAACTTTGGGCTTGCTTGCATGCTTAGCTTGTCTTGTTTACTTGGTTTGGCACCTTTATAACATGATTTTCAGAGCTTACAATGCATGCCTTTAGTCCCATGTTTGGTCTCTTTTAAGTGTGCTTAAAAGTTGCTTCTATATGCCTAAGTGTTGGACTACGTGTACATGCATGTTCGTATGTCATTTTGCCTTCATTCTTGAGCATGTTGGCCACTGTTTTGGACTTGGTTGAGAGCTGTCCACTTCGGTTTAAGACCATTCTAGCATATGGTTGCATGCTCGCCTTATGTGTTGTTACATATTTGGCCTTGTTCCATATTTGTCACATTGCATATTTGCATGCTTAGGTTGTAATGCATTTGGCATGCATTGTACTTAGCATGTTGTCCATGTTGCATCTTGCATGTTTGCATGGTTTAGATTACACTTTGCATGTTTGCTAGCTTGTATGCTTGTTCGCATTGCTCGTGTGGCATACTAGATAATATGTCTAGGTTGCATTGCATTGGCATGCATGCTTAGCCTCTTGAATTGAGTATGATAGAGGCTGAGCCCATTTGTTTGTTTGGTTTGCATTTTATTTGAAATCAAAGTGCATAACTTGGTTCCTTGGGCCATCACGCATGGAAATGCGCGATTGGTGGTCCAAGAACCAAGAACCATGTCCCTTTAAGTCATAAACATGATAAGGGATGTGTTAGTGCACACATTTGCTTGAAATGCATTGCTATGCCTTGTTTTGCCCTTTGCTGCTGTCAAAACAGGACTTTGCAGGAAGGTTTGGCCCGCTAGCCATTTTTAGTGCCGACTGACCAACAATTTGTGGCCGGTGATCATTTCCTTTGGCCGGTGACCATTTCCCCTGGCCGGTGGCATCCCACAGGGTTCACAGAATACACCTTGGGAATTTTGCAAGGATCAGAGGAGTAGAGCAGGGAAAACAGAGGAAACTTGTGCATAGTAGTGGACTTCTGAGTGGAGCCAAGCACGCATTGCATTGGGCCCTCTTCCCGAGGCTTTTACTGTTTTATTAGATTAGTTAATTTTCTTAACTAGTTTAACTGGTCTGTAATATTTAATTAACTTGTAGGTTAGTTAAATCTGTATTATTTTTTCGGTCCCTTCGAGTGAGGGCGTATTTGTAATAAGTATGGGTGCGTGTGTGTATGTCTTCCAACCCCCACTTCTTTCTCCCTTTTACTTACCTGCTTTTGATGGTTAGTATTAGGACATGTTTAATTTAGCATCCTTATGCTATGCATGCATGCATCATTCATCAGTATTGCATGCACCGGGCTCGGCACATCATGCTATTAGCATTGTATTGCAATTCTAACTTGAATACGTGCTACTTGTTGCATCCCACATGCCATTCTCGGATAGCCGAGCCTATTATAGTTGCATCTCGAATGCGTTGCATTAGCCATCTTAATATGAACTAGGATCATGCATATGATTACTAACTAGTTTCTGTTTTGGCACGGAGTACGATGTAAGTATTTATGCTTTAGCGTCTCACATGAGTGTGAATGTTAACATGACAGCATGTTTACCATGTGGCTAGATGCTTATGTGATATAACCGCTTGAATGCCTATGGGTGAAGGTTGGATTATTTGAGTTGGGACAACTCATTTGAAATCCGTGTTTTAGCCTACTTGCGAGTAGCAAATTTCAAATCATTTTCCAAATAAATGGATATGCAATGCTTTGTTCCAAATTAGACGGTCTAGTCTATACTTGTTTGCTGTGCGCATAACATAGTAATTCTAGCTAATTAATCGGAATAAGAATGCATGTGTTTTCAAAAACGAGATATCATGGTTAATAGAGGCCGATTTTCGGATCGGGCGAGAGGGGGTGCTCATAGCTGACCTTCCCCAATTGCACCCAAGTTCCCGAGCCGAGGCAACTTTGGTGATGACGGACACGTAGCCTTAGGCAAACGAGTTAGGGTTTCCTAAATTCCCTCATTAAAAAATATTTAGGTGGCGACACTGTATCTGGCAAAGCAGTCCATGTTTGGCACTTCTTTTCTAAAAATCTGTTTTTTCAAAACGATTTGCCGGATTTGGACTCTTTGGTTCAGATTAAGAACCGTGACAAATTGAGTCCAAATTGTAGCACGGAGGCCCTCACGCGGGGCGCGTCTACACCCACATGTCAGGACCCAAACCCGCCCCTATAGGTTTAGTGTCATAACCGGCTAGTAATCATAGATTACCTACGGCCTCTAAACAAAAATCCATTTAAAATAAAGTACGGGGCTTAGAGGAAGAATAATACAACATATATAAGTTATCCATCGAGCCGTGCATATATGGAGAAAACAAACTTTGTATCATAAACAAACGTTCGTACATTATGCACAAACATCACATAAGTTTAAACAGCCAAATTTTTATAGTTATACAAAACCCCAAAGTATACACAAACACAAAATCATTTATCAAGCAAAAAGGGGTTCAACTAGCATGGCTCTACCTGAGCCTAATTACTTCACTTGGAAGCTCCTCAAAAGGCTGACCCGGGTAGACTCAAGGCTTTCTTAACTCTGATGTTCAACTTGTCCACCTATATATATATAAATAAATAGTGAGCTAATGCCTAATGAGTAATAACAAGATAAAGAGGTTATATGAATGAAGTTCAATACCATTACAAATATCAATCTTAGCATCAATAACCATTTCATTCAAATATGTGACACATCCAATAGAGTAACAATGTTTTAATAACAATGGGAGCTTAAGGGTCAATCAATATATCATATCCAATGTGACCATTAAGATCTAATAGTAGAGATTTCTATATTTCAATTATCCAAAAGGCCATGGTATTGTTTCCCCCAGGCGAGGGCCAATGGGCTATGGTATAAATGTCCCAGGCAAGGGTCAATGGGCCATGGTATTAATCTTCCCCAGGCAAGGGTCAATGAGCCATGGTATTAATCTCGCCCAAGTAAGGATTTCACTAAAGGATGCCACGAATACATTTCCAAGAGGGAACTTCATTCATTCATAAGAAACTAGAGTTTCAATAAACTATTCGATGAATAATAATAGTTTTGATAAATTGTCATAACGTTTCAATAAACCAATCGTTTTAATAAGCCATTCAATCATTCATATATCAATTTTGCTAACAGTAATATTTCCGAAAATAAACATAACTTGAACATATCTTTATAAAGTTATTACTCACAGTGGCTTATGTTGTCACAAGGCCTGAAACATCCACCTATATGAAACACATAACAAAAGTACAATTGGAATACCGTTCAATCGTTGTTCCGCTTTAATTAAATTTTCCTCATGTGTTTCTAACTCATCCCATGTTTATATGAGTTGAATTGGTGTCTAAGAGTCCTTGAAATGACATGAGGATGCAGGTATGCACTTAAAGGAGTTAGTCAAACTTTGCTAAAAATAGGGTCTTCGCTTGAGCGTAACTTCCTTCGCTCGAGTCGGGGTTCAAAAATAAGGGTGGTCGCTTGAGGGCAACTTTTGTCGCTCGAACGGTCTGTAAACTTGGCAAAAGTACTGGTTGCATGAAATTTTCGCTCGACAGTTGCTCGAGCGAAAGATTGAGAAAAAGGGGTCCTCGCTCGAGTGCCACTTTGGCAGCTCGAGGGGTCTGTAAAATTCATAAAACTTCTGGGAGCTCGATTTTTACGCTCGAGTGACACTTTCTTCGCTTGAGCGAACATGCTGAATTCTAGAATTTCCAGAACTGCATTTGAAGTTCAAATTTGCTATTTAAAGGTTCCAAACTCGTGTTTTAGGTACAAAAACATGGGAAAACATTATAAAACATGGAAACATAGTTAATTTGGAACCAATTGCTCAAAACCATGGCAAATTCTCAACCAAAAACTTCAACTTCAAATTATGAGGCAAGTTGACTCAAAGTGAGTTTATATTTTTTCAAAACATAGTCAAGTGACATAAGAAGTATGAAAACATGAAGGACTCTTCAAATTGAGGTGTAAATGTGCCATGCATGTAGGAATTTCATGAATTCTAACTCAAATTATGCATGCATGTACATGATTAACTCTTATCTTCCAAATTCAAGGTGATTGAAGCCTTTACTTAACAATTTCATGCAAATGAACTGAAAACTTAGAAGAATTAAATTCTTACATGTTTCTTCTTCAAAGATTAAGGTTGGAGATTATACCTAGGGCTTGAATTTAAGTATGTACTAGCTTAAATCCCCAAATCCTCTACAATTTCCTTCAAATTCTCCTTTCTCTCTCTCTAGATGTTGAGTTCCCTCTTGTTCTTTTTCTCTAATCTCAGCCAAAGGATGTATATATGAGCATATAAGCTTATTTGACCTGTTTATATGGTGTGATTGGCTAGCCTAATCAAATATGATTAAGGTTAAGTAATTAGGATCAATTCTAACTAATTTCAATTAGTTTATTCTAATTATTTTGATCCGAATATTCTAATTAGTCTATTAAGCTATTCAATTTCAGTTTCTAAAGCCGTCTTGGCTCTCAATTTCTGTCTTTAAGTTGCCAATTCGAACAAATATTCTATGTAATAACATATAACTATAAAATTAAGCATGTAATCACGTAATTAAACACATATTCATGCAATTAGACTTATAGAAATAATGTAATATAATAGTTAGGAGGTCGGGGTTGTCACACCACATTTCCATTTCAAATATGTTTATTCTAGACATTGATTTCCCAAACACACTTGCAGGCACCTATAGAGTATACAGGGAGCCTCTTCGAGCTGGTGGCTTCTCTGATGGGCATGGTGCAGAGGAGGGAGATGCTGCTTGTCTCCATGGTATCCAGGTAATTTCTTTCAGTTCAACATGCATTTCATTATTAACTCTGTTTGTGCATCACGCTATCATATTTCCACTGATACATCGGCATTTCAACTGTAGTCTTTCCCAAAATACACTGATACACTGCATTGGCACACCGTACTTACACACTGTACTCATATTGTACCTGATTTCTGCATGACACTTATTCTGCATACAATGCCTGTATCTGATACACACACTTTAGCTGATATGTTGACAACTATTTTTTTCTAGATTCCATCCGTGCCAAGGACACCAGCAGCGATAGCAGCACCAGCACCGGTAGCACCTTCTCCAGCAGAAGGGAGGAAAGAGAGACGAGCCCTAGCTCGTGGCCGAGATGTGTGCCACGGTTGAGGCAGAGATAGGGGCACCAGAGGCTAGAGCAGTCCCTCAAAGCCCATTTTGAGTGATGACGATGTTGAGACTAGTGACTCTGAGGAGGCAGTGAATTGGCATTCTGTGTCATCCGAGAGTGGAGATGATGATGCTAGCTCGGGGTCTGAGAGCGGGGGTGACATCGAGGCGGGCTTTAAGGCAGGGAACGAAGATGATACTGGCTCTGGTTCAGAGTCTAATTCCGACAGTGGTGCTGATGGTGATAATGCTCTCAAGTCCCCTTCGATGAAGAGGACGAAGAGGGCCTCTTGAGCTTAAGATGACCAGCACTGATATTTTTGTACTTTTTTCTTAGTTTCTTGTTGTTTGGTAGCATTAGCACATGTATAGCTTCAGATAGGTTTTTTTTTTCTTTTGAAACTTATACTCCTCTTTTTTAAAGACCATGATCGGAATAAAACCTCACAGTTTTTATGGAAAGTGTTATTAGTTTTACATCATGAGCACCATATTTGCATGAAATGGACATGGAATCGAATTTTCCAAGAGAGTGCTTGATTGAAACAATCTTCTTAATCGGGTAATGAGCAGACCAACAACCAAGATACAAAATACAACTTGATAGACAAAGCAAAAACAACTCAAATACAAATACAAACACTTGTTAAAACCAAAAGACTCAAAACAAGACCTCAAAACACAAAGATCGAGACAAAACACATGCTTCCAACACTGCCCAACACATAGGTGTACGACAGGCAAGAAAAAAGAGCCGTTGGCCAGAGATAAAAGTTGCCGGCCAGAGGAGGTGGTCGGCAGAGGAGGCATGCTGGCCATAAGTGTAAGGAACCTCTAGATTGTTGACAGCTGGCCTCCACTACAGCCTTATCTTTTATAAAAGGTTCTGCTTCATGATTTCTTCTCCAAAACCTCATTTTAGCTGTAATTTCTTCCACAAATGGAGATATTTCTTGCTGAGAAGCTCATGGATTGGATAGCTGCTTTAGATGGCACGAAAAAGGTAAATTTTTTAGGTTCAAGCATAAATGCACTTTTTTTGTTGAGTCGTACTCCACTTTGTTTTCCATTCCTCCATGCCGTGGCCCGATTCTAGGACCCGATTATGCATGTATTTCGCTTCGGGACACAAGAAATGTGCCCAACTTTTGAAGAATTTCAGGCATTGATGGAAACCCGGCGCGATAAGAAAATCATGCCTCAGCCCCGTTTTGGCCACCCCCAAGCTTTGGGACGGATGTATGGGCTCACTTTGCACGAGGTTCGATCTTTGGCCCATAATGGAGAGCTAGACATATCTAGCTTGATTCATTGATTTTCTGACATCGGTGACAGAGGAGACCTTCTCTGGTGAGGTTTTCGATAGCATGCTCTCTGTTTATGTATGCTTGCACATTTCCTTCTTACTCCTAGTTTCGGCGGATCTAGTATTCGGTTGATCGAAGTGGCCCAAGGTCTGAAAGAAGGTAAGAGTTGCATTGGTTTGATGCTGACCGAGACCTTGATCAGCTTGGATGCCTTTCATCGGTGAGAGATTACCAGACTTGCAGGGAGTCCACTACTTCTGCAGGTATTGTTTCCTACCCTTTTCTCATATGTGTTTCTCACATCACTCGGCACTCATGCTCTATTTTTCTCTTAAAGCCCTTTTCTTACTTTTCTCTCAACATACATCTCTATATTCTTTAATCTCTCTTATTTTTCATCCCTCTCCAGGTATGGCTTATGGATAAGCTGAAGGTAGTGGACTCTTGTCTCGAGTACTCAGCTCAAGCTTATTTCTTCTGCCACTGACTAGTGGATTTCCCTAATGAGGGATGATGATGCAACTGCATGTGCAGCAGGTCTACAGCTGACATAGCTTGGCACTGCCTCTGGCTTAATCTGACCAAGATGAGTTACAACATGGCTTGGTTGCTTGGCATACAACTGATTGACCTCACACACTGCGTGTTCTACTTCCCTTTCCAGTTCAGACGCTAGTTCGGGCATAATCAGACTTGCCTAGAGGAGGGGGGTAGAATATCTAGCTTCATTTTCAGTTTGTGGTTTACACTTGGCTAGGTACCTCGCTGCTTGAAGGACGAGAGAGCTTTTGGCCCCTGCCCCTAGTTTCAGTTATCTCCTTTCTGGTGAGTGCTTGACTTGGCTCGAGGATGAGGCACAAACCGGGCCTACTTTGCCTTCAGAAGCTTCCACAAGCACAAGCAGAGGACGCGGGAGCACCTGACTCATCTATGCCCCTAGTTTATTACTTTGACCTTTATTTTCAAGTTTTATGATGTAATAAAAGCAACTTTGATTTGTATGAGAGAGTTGGAGAACTTTATGTTGAAATTAATGGAATTAAAGTTTTGAGCACTAAATATTTTCGTTTTGGTCCAAAAATGGTCTAAGTTGTAAAAGGTAAAATTTTGAACAAAAACAACTTTTATTAAAACTTTCCAAAACCATTTTCGAAAAGGATCACCACCTGACACGCACAGAATTAATCCTCAAGATGTACAACCTTGAATCAAGAGATCATACACTACATCTTGATTGAACACCACTGCTCTGCATTTTAACCAACTCTTCTTTCCAGAATGAAGATCACAACCGAACTCTCAGGTAAAGAACAGACAAAGATGACCTGATCGGACACATAGACAGGATAGTTGAGTTGGAGGTGATTACGACCAAACTTCAAGATGAAGTTGCCTATGTATCCTGAAGATGGGAATCAAGCCTTTCGTAGTTCGGTTTAGGTTCACTCGAGTATTAACTCTCTCCTTTTGCGCTCTAGCTTTAGGGTTTTCGACCTTGTGAGCTTAGTTTTTCTTATCTCTAATTTTTTTCATGCTCTAATGTTTTCCTAGGTCACCCTTTCGAGTTTTCAGCCTAGCGAGCCTCTCAGGGATAGTATTTCTTCAACTTGTCCATGCTAATCGGTTGTGAAAATTTCAGGCCATCTAAGTCCATGAGAATAACAGGTCCACCTGACCAGATAGCTTTGATGATGTAAGGATTAGTCCAATTGGGTCTGAACTTGCCCCTAGGGTCATGAATGGGAGCTCGGTTGTCTTTCAGCACCATATCTCATTCTTTGAGATTCTGAGACTTACCTTGTTAAAAGCCTTGGCAATTCTGCACTGGTAGCCTTGAACATGATACAATGCTTTTAGCCTTCTCTTATCAAACAGCATTAACTCCTCAAATCTGCTCTGTTGCCAGTTCGCCTTTGCTATTTGACACTCAGCCATAACTCGCAGTGACAGGACTTCTATTTCAATTGGAAAAACGGCTTCCATTCCCTAGAAGAGAGAATAAGGAGTTGCCTCTGTAGATGTCTGGATCGAAGTTCTGTAGCCTCAGAGTGCGAATGGCAGTTTATCTGGCCAGTCCCTGTAGGTCTCAACCATCTTCTGCAAGATGTTCTTGATGTTCTTGTTGGTGGCTTTAACAACTCCATTGGTTTGTGGCCTGTATGTAGTTGAGTTATGAAAAGCCACATTGTATTTTTCCAACAAGTTTATCACCTCTTTCTTGAAGTGGGAACCATTATCTGATATGATCTCGTTTGGGACTCTATACTGGCAAATGATATTGTTTCTGATAAACTTCGCCACATGCGATGCCTTCAACACTGCATAGGACTAAGCTTCCACCCACTTTGTAAAGTAATCAATTGCCACCAAGATATATTCATGCCCATTTGACCCTTTTGGTGTGACTGCTCCGATAACATCAATTCCCCAGACTGAGAAATGCCATGGTGAAGTCATGTTGTACAGTTTTGACGGCGAGATATTCATGCGATTGACATGAATTTGGCATTTGTGGCATCGCCGAACAAAACCAATACAATCCTTCTCCATGGTGTGCATTCCCAGATGACCTCTTTTATATAGTTTACCTTCGTAGATGATAAATTGGACGGCCATTCGCCATATTTCCCTTTTGTTCTTGGCATTTGCCCCTGGTGAATAGATCTCTTTTTCCAGAAAGTTCCAAATATCATAGTACCAGGGGTTTTTGTCTTGCACTTCATCTATCGCAACAATAGTTTCATAAACCGGGGTGTATTTTTGCTCAATGATAATCAGAGGCATCCAGACTACAAGTGGGATGTCTACCATGGAAGATGGAGTTGCTAAAGCATCAGCGAACCTGTTGTTCTCTCTTAATAGATATGTGAAAGTCAACTTTTCAAACTTAGGAATTAGGACATTCAAGGTCTGATGGTAAACCTTTATCTTTTATTGCCCCTAGTTCTAGGGCAACTTCTAAACCAACGATACACGCTTCGTATTCTGCTTTATTATTGGACACCTTGAACCGGAGTTTGAAGGCTAAAGGTATATGGAAGTCGTCAGGTGCTATCAGCAACACACCTATCCATAACCGTACTGATTGGACGCTCCATCAAAGTACATCGTCCAAGTTTCCTCCTTAACTTGTAAAATGGCTTTATTTGGGAACAAGTATTCTATCGCCTCATCCTTTTCTACCAAGTGATCTTCTAGGAACTCCGCTACAGCTCTTTCCTTGACCAACTTGCGGGTGACATATTTGAGATCAAATTCGGAGAGAAGAAGCAACCAACGGGCTAGCCTACTGTAGACACCCCATTTTTGACCGTCCTTGAGACTTGGACGTCACCGTTTGAACACTCGGTGATCATCCATGTTCGTGTTCATCTTGAGTTCTCGGAGGTCTCGGCCACGCGCCTTGCCTCAAGACCTCTCGACTCGATTGTTTTGTGTTTGGTTTTGTACCAAACACTTGTGTTTTGCTTTTGAGGGGCAGGGAATGGCTTGTTGCCCATCCCCACACCTCACCAGCCATAGCTTAAGGACACCGGCCATTGTTTTGTTGCCATTGGCCAAATGTTTGGTCGGCCGGCACTCTTTGTGGTTGGCCGACCATTGTTTTGGCCAATTTGTCATTTTTGGCTGGCCGACCAATGTGCATCTGCTTTTGGCAGATATTTTGTGCCAGCTGTGATAGCTGGCACCCACTTTGCACCCCCTCCATACACGTGTATGGAGGGATTTCACTCTTGCTTAGCTTGTTTTGTAAGCTTTGCAAGAGTGAATCTCTATAAAGGGAGGCCTTCTCCTCCCTCCTCAAGGGTTCCAAGAAAATTCCAGAGGGTCTTAGATTAGGGTTAGGGTTTGTGTATACATCTATCTCTATATCTTCCTCTCTTGTGAGTTTTGTGTGGGCTTAGGTGTGTTTAGTCTTACTTTTGTGCACAAACACCTAGTGCTACACCTTCCCTTAGTTGCTAAGGCATCAAAGGGTTGTTCTTGGAGATTTTTGGGTCGATTCAAGCTTGGAAGACCAGCTGGAGCATTGTTCTTGAAGAGGTCTACAAGGGTGAGTGTTCTTGCTCTTTATTCCCCATTTTTGCATAGGCCTTTAGCCATCCTTGCATCTGTTTTTAAGCTTAGTCTATAACATATAAAATTTTTTATTTTAAGTGCTTAAAATAGTTGTTTGAGGTTGCTTTGGTGTTTGGGGTTGTTTGACCCCTCTTAGGCCTTGTTTGGCCCCATTTTGGTGCTATTTTGGTGAGCTCCGGGACCACCTTGTTTTGGCTCCTCCACTACCTGAAATCGAGGGATTTATTGGTGTGGGATGGTGCTTTAAGGTTTTAAGAAGGAGAGGGCCATCCCCTCTCCTTGTTGCCTTCAATGTTGGCCATTTTAGCCTCATGTGTGAGCATCTTATTTAAGTGTATGTTGGCCATGTCTTAAGTGTTATTTGTACTTATTTTGTCATAATATAGCACTATTTTTAATTGGTTTAGACACACCATGCTTGCCTTGCATACTTGTCTTGTAATGCCATTATTTGCCTTAACATGTACTTAGCATTTAGACTACTATGCTTACTTGTTTTGGCCAAGCTTTGTGAAGCTTTTATGCATATTTTGATGTGATTGAGGTTTGATTTTGATCATTTGAGCCATCCATGGCATGCTTTGTATAGCTACCTTGCATTTTGGCTTCTTAGCCTTGGGTGTGTGAGTGTTGAGCATGCATTACTTGGCTCATTTTAGTGGTTTGGAACCACTTACTATATCATTTCAGTCCATATGGTATGCTTGTATGCTTGCATTTGACGCTCCTTTAATGCTTTAAAAGGTTGGTGTTTCATGCTCCATGTTTGTACCATTGTGCATGCCTCTAAGATTAGATCTTTTAGATGCCATCTAAGTGGTCTTTGGGGCTCACTTTGGCATGATTTGGGACTGTTTTGGTCCGCTTTGGTCATTTGCTTCATGTGTCACATGACCGTAGTTTAAGTCCTTGGGCTTGGTTGCATGCTTTGCTTGCATTGGTAGGTTTATTTGGCATCATCTTCTACATATTTTCAAAGCTTATCATGTATGCTATTTGTCCTCTTTTAAGTGTGCTTAAAAGTCACTTCTTTATGCTTAAGTGTTGGTCCATTTGTATGCATGTTTGCATGTACATTTGTACCTCATTTTCATAGCATTTGGCCACTATTTTGGGCTTGTTTGAGAGCTGCCTAAATTAGCTTAAGTCCATCATTCGCATGTTGTTGCATGCTCACCTTGCGCATTGTTGCATACTTGGCCTATCGCACGTTGTTGCATGCTTGAATCACATTGCATTTGGCATGCATTTCCTTTTTGTTTGGTTGCCTAACATGTTACATGCCTTGTGTGCTTGTTTGCATTGTCATGTTGTATACTTAGCTTGCATGCCTAGGTTACATTGCATTGAGCATGCATGCCTTGCCTCTTGAAATCACCATGATAGAGATTGGGCCCCTTGTTTACTTTGGTTTGCATTTCATTTGATATTGAAATGGCACACTTAGTTTCTTGGGCCATCACGCATTGAAATGCGCGATTGGTGGTTCGAGAATCAAGGACCAACCTCCTTTGAGTCATGAACATGATAAGGAGGGTGTTGGTGCACACATTTGCTTGAAATGCATTGCCATGCCATGTTTGCCCTCTACTGCTGTCAAAACAGGATTCTGTAGGCATAGATGGCCGACCGACCACATTCAGTGCCGACCGGCCATGAATTGGTGGCCGAGAGCTCAATAGATGGTCGGTGACCACTTCTCCATGGCCGGTGGTGTTCCCCCTTGGCCGGTGACCTTCCACTGTGATCAGAGAGTGTTCCTTGGGACTTGTGCAATTTTCAAAGGAGGAAAACAGTGAAAACAGAGGCAGCTTGTGCATGGCGGTGGATTTCCGAGCGAAGCCAATCCGAGCATGCGTGCATCCCTCTTCCCAAGGCTGTTTTACCACTTCATTAGCTTAGTTAATTTGCTTAACTAGTTAATTGGTCTGTAATTATTTAATTAGCTTGTTAGTTGATTAAATTGTATTATTCTTTTGGTCCCTCCAAGCGAGGGCGAATTTGTAATAAGTGTGCGTGCGTGTGATGCATGTCTTCCAATCCCCACTTCTTTCTCCCTTTTAGTTACCTGTTTTTGATGGTTAGTATTAGGGCATATTTAATTTAGCATCCTTATGCTATGCATGCATGTGTGCATCCATTCATTTGTATTGCATGCATTGGGCTCGGCACATCATACTAATTGCATAGTATTTCAAATCTAACTTGAAAACGTGTTATTTGTTGCATTCCACATGCCATCCTAGGATTAGCCGAGCCTATTCTAGTTGCATTTTGTATGCGATGCATTAGCCACTTAACATGAACTTGGATCATACATTGATTACTAACAAGTTCTTTGTTTTGACTTGGAGTACTCGGTAAGCTTTTTATGCTTTAGCATCTTGCATGAGTGTGAATGTTAACACGACAGCATGCTTACCATGTGGCTATATGTTTATGTGATGTAAAACTGCTTGAATGCCTGTGGGTGAAGGTTGGATTGTTTGAGTTGGACTGACTCATTGAAATCCGCGTTTTAGCCTACTTGCGAGTAGTAAATTTCAAACTGCCTTTCAAACGAGCGGATATGCAATGCTTTGTTCCAAATTAGGTGATCTAGTCTATACTTTTGTGTTGTGCGCATCACATAGTAAGATTAGCTAATTAACCGGAATAAGAATGCATAATGTTTTCAAAACTAGATATCATGGTTAGTAGAGGCCGATCTTTGATCGGGCGAGTGGGGGTGCTCATAGCTGACCTTCCCCAATCGTACCCAAGTTCCCGAGCCGAGGTAACTTTAGTGATGATGGACATGTGGCCTTAGGCAAACCAGTCAGGGTTTCCTAAATTCCCCCATAAAAAAATATTTAGGTGACGACTCCGTATCTGGCAAAGCAGTCCATGTTTGGTACTTCTTTCAAAAAATCTGTTTTCCAAAACAATTTGCCGGATTTGGACTCTTTGGTGATTTATCAGTCTTGCATTGCACATTGCGAGATCAGATTAAAAACCGACACCAAATCGAGTCCGAACTGTAGCATGAGGCCCACGCGGGCGTGTCTACACCTACCCGTAAGCCTTGGTTTCTCAAAGAGATATTTAATGGAATCTAATCTCGAAACTTCTTGGTAGCCTATACTAAGGCTAGCTAAGCTTTCTCTAATAGAGTATAGTGGGTCTCGTAATCTAGCATTTTCTTGCTCAAGTAGTAGATGGCTTTTTCCACCATATCTTCAGATTCCTAAGCGAGCATGCATCCCATGGTCGTGCCTGTTATTGACAAATACAGAATCAAAGGCTTCCTCGGCTCTGGCGGCGACAACACAGGCGGATTCTGGAGGTACTACTTAACCTGCTCAATGGCAAATTGACAGTGAACATCCCATCGGAATTTCTTCTCTTTCTTCAGCAGACCAAATAGTGGTTCACAAGTCAAGGTTAATTTGGAAATAAATCGTCTTATGAATTGCACTTTACCCAGAAAGCCTCACACCTCCTTTTAAGTCCTCGGTGGTGGCATTTCTAGGATGACCTTGATTTTGGAAGGATCTACATCAATGCCCCTCTGTGTGATCAAAAAGCCTAGCATTTTCCCTGCTGTTACACCGAAGGTGCATTTCTGCGGGTTCAACCTCAATCTGTATTCTCTGATCCGTTGAAAGAATTTCTTCAAGGCGGTATAGTGGCCCTCTCTTTCTTTGGACTTGACAATCATGTTGTCCACGTACACCTCAACCTCTTTGTGGATCATGTCATGCAGAATAATGGTTGCAGCCCTCTGATAGGTAGCCTCGGCATTCTTTAGCCCAAATGACATAACTCGGTAGCAGTAGGTACCCTACAGCGTCATAAATACAGTTTTTTCTTTGTCCTCGGGCGCCATCATAATCTGGTTGTACTCGAAAAACCCATCCATAAAGGATAACAATGCATGGCCTGCAGTGAAGTCCACTAACTCATCAATGTGTGGTAGAGGAAAGTCATCCTTCGGATTGGCTCTGTTCAAGTCCTGAAAGTCCACACACACCCGGATTCTACCATCATTTTTCGGCATTGGGACGATGTTGGCCAACCATGTCAGATATTTAGATACTAACAAGAAACCTGACTCGATCTACTTGGTGACCTCTTCCTTGATTTTCAACGCCCAATCCGGACGGATCCTACGCAACTTCTGCTTGATTGGTCTGGCCTCGGGGTCAAGAGGAATCTGATGTTGTACAATCTCAGGATCGATTCCAGGCATGTCTTCATAGGACCACATGAAAACATCTTTGAAATCTTTTAATAAAGAGACTAAGTGCTCGCACTCCTCCAAAGACAACGCAAACCTGATTTGGACCAGACAGGGATCCTTCTCATTACCCACATTAATGGCAATGATTTCATCAACACAGGGTTTAGCAAACCTTTCCTCCTCTCAATTAATCAAGTTTTTCAAAACCAGAGGAATTCCTTCCTCTTCATTTTCATTAAAATTCTAAAAATCTTGGTCAATACAATAAACCAACAGCACAGAGAAGTACACAGAATTCACAGAGTTCTCATTTAAAAGATCTAGATCTTTAGTTACAGACTCAAAAGAAAAGCTGAATGAAGACCTAGACAGGATTTTTGTATCCAGGTTACTACCCCCAGAAATACCAAACTCAAACTCAGGAGAATTGGAATCTGATCCCGACCTTACAGAATCAGGGAAATCAGATTCTAACTCATCACCTGACTTAGAACTGGACAAATAGCCTTCCTTCAGCTGCCAGATAAGAAATGGTGCCTCTAAAATATCCAAAATACTGCTGGTTAGGTTCGCACCCGGTTCTTCCCCGATCACGGAGATGGTAAGGTTATCCCCCAAGTTCTTTGAGTCAGTCACAGGATCTATCAGGAGACAAGCCAGTATTGCCCCTACTCTAAGTTCGCTGTTGTTTAAGTCACTTTCCATGCTCTGCTCAGATTTGACGTTTGGCTCAGCCCTTTCCTCATCATCACTATTCTGCAGCTGCAGGTCAAAAAAGATCTCAAACCCAGGGACACGCTAATTCAAAGAATTCACCCAAGGCTCAGGAAAGCCGCAAAAGGGGAAATCTTCTCCTTCCCAAACAAAGAGGCCATTCAGCGTTCCCTGGATTAGCTTGTGAATGAGCTCATAATGTTTCCCGGCTTGCTTGGCCTTGGCTCTGCCTTTGATTTCTTTTCTCTTCCTGATCCAGTCCTCTTTGGTGGGCACATAGCCCAGTCCAAAGGCATGTGGGTTATGTGGCACATCTGTTAGTGCTGCCATGCCTTTCTGGCCACTCCTTCCAAGTCCCATTCCTGGAACATGTTGCAGTTTACTCATGAAATAGATAGATTGGGCGCTGACTTACATGCCTTCGTCTGCAGCCAGTATGGTTTGCACTATTTGGGCTTCAGTCAGAGTGAACCCTGAGAGGAATACATCCTCCTCGCCATGACTGATCTCCAGCGTGTAGTTACCTTTGGCGGGGGATGGATGGATGAATTCCCAAAAATAATTGCCACTCCTCTCCCATAAGGATATTTCAACATTTGATGGAGAGTGGAGGAGACAGCTTTCACATGATGCAACCATGGCCTCCCTAACAGTAAATTGAAGGTAGCTGGCATATCCAAGACATGGAACTTGGCATCTTGCTGAGCTGGGTCCACCTGGACTCTGATTTACACCGTGCCCATGACCTCTCTGCTCGTATTATCATATGCCCGAATTACTTGGGCTGTGGGAACAAAGTTCGTTGGTTTAAGGCCAATTGCATAGGCTGTGCGGGAATGATAGACATTAATGGCCGAATTGGTGTCTATCAACACCACCGGCACCCATTTCTCCCTGTACTCAATAGATATGTACAAGGGTTTGTTGTGAGCTGAGCCTTCCGGCGGCATTTCTTTGTCAGAGAAGGTTAGGGTTGGCCTGGCGCCACCTGAGAAGACCAATCCCACAAGCTGTTCGGGGGTAGTGTCAATGGATAATTTAGCCTTGTCCATTGCCGATAGTACTGCCTATCGATGTACCTGGGAGGCCATGAGAAGACCTCAGATCGAGATGTCAGCTTGGATTTTCTTAAGCTATTTCAAAACTACCTCTTCTTCCAACTATTTCTCTTTTTGTTTCTCAACCTCTCTGTCTTTTCTAGATGCCTCAGCTTGATCTAAGTGTGGTGGCTTAAAATACCGCCCACTTCTTGTCATGTGATCTATTTCTTCGGCATACCACGTGTTGTCTGGAAGGCACTCACCCCAGTCTTCGTTGGTGTGGGCCAGATACAGATTGTCATCGTCCCACCATACATATTTAGCAACCAACAAACAGTTGTCCGGCTTCGTTTGTATTATCTTCACATCACAGGTATCCCCCATAGGGTGTTGGGCCATTACTATTTTTTGGTTGTCTTCAAACCTCTCTGGTTCAAACTGCTTTAGTGCAGCTTCCTGTTTTGTGTCTGCAGTGCTCACAGCGCCCAGTTCCTGAGTTGAATTTTCCATGCTAGTGTTCTCCGACAATTTTCCCTCTTCATCGGCCCTTCCGGTCACTACAGCAATTCCTGCTTCCTTTTCTTTCAGTTTCATTTCAGTTCTTTCCTCCTTATTTGGCTCATCACTCAGCCACCCAGAGTTATCAGTTGACCCGTTCAAATTGAGCTAGCCAATCTGCACATCTCCCTGATCCTGTTCGTCAAAGAACTGCAGGTTGTCTAAATCCTCCTTGAGTTCCGCCAAATCATCCAACCCCTGGCTCGAGCCATCTTCCATAACCACATTAACCTCTACCATAGTTGGCAACACTAATTTAGGTTTGATTTGGCCAATTGGCACAATGTAGCAGGCTAGATCATACACCCCATTAGGTAAGTCCTCAGAACTCTTCGGTAACGGACTCATACCTTCCTCCATGGTCGACCTCTCTTCTATTGCAACTGTCACCACCACAGGCTTAGGTTGAAGTGTGGACGTGTCTATCATGCACAGATCTGTGCTTTTAGGAATGAACAACGTCAATCTTGGTAGGTAGGGATGGGTAATATATACGCTGGGGTTGTAGGAGATGGCCAGTGTATGGATCGGGTTTAGATTTTGAGGTGGAAGAACTTGATTGTAGGCTGGGAGTGGGTTTGTAGTTCTATTGGGTTTCTGGGGTGGTGTGATCACTTTATTGTCAATGAGGTCTTGAATCTCATGACGTAGTCGGAAGCATTGGTCGGTATCGTGACTATACTGTTGGTGAAACACATAGTATTTTGTGGGGTTATGTTTGGGTGGAAGAGGATCAGGAAATGGGCGGGGCTCTAATGGTTTGAGGTGCCTTTTTTTGACTAGAACCTTCATGACATAAGACAGGGTCATGTAGAGTTAGGTAAACGTCCTCTGGGATCGGGTAGGGTTGGCTGAAGTTTGTGGAGCTGTGTTGGCAAAGGGATTGGTAGTCTTGGTTGTGGTGGTGACAATGCTCACATCTGACAGCCTCGTAGCTGTGTTACCACTGGTGGTAGCATTGGAACTGCACACAAAAGACCTTTTTGCCGGCTCTTTCTCATCTATATTTAACCCCTGTTTCATGGCGTCTACGATTTGCACCCCCATCTTATGGAGTTCGGTGAATGTGAACAGAGGTAGGACAATCATCTTCTGTAACAACTTCCTGTGCAGATTGCGAACTACCATCCTTATCTGATCTTTCTCAGAAGGCCTTGTGGTCATCATTGAAGCTTTAGCCGTCTATCATGTTACAAACTTAGAGAACCCCTCATTTGGCTCTTGGCGCGTTGCTTCGAGATCACGGGTTATGACATCGATTTATGTGTTATATGAGTACTGAGCAATAAAGGCCTCGACCATCTCCTCCCAATTTTGCTTAATAGAATCCTCCAGCTTCGTATAACAAATGGCCGCTATACTAGACATGGTATGGCCAAAGAGAGATAGCTTCTATAATCTAGTCAGGCCTATCGGTCGCAAGATGTTCGAAAAGAGCCGTGGATGAACCATGGGATCTCCAAAGCCACCGAATCAATCGACGTGCGGCATTTTGAAGTGATCTAGCAATGTCATTGCGGAGTCAGTATACCTTTCCTTTATGTTCGGGATAGCTTCAGTTTATTAACCATGGGATCTTCAGTTTATACCTTTCCTTGTGCTCTCTTGAATAGCTTTTCCGGTTTATTAACCTTAAGTACAGTTGGGTCCACCTCAAACTCAAATGGAGCTTCAGTTTGATACATAGGTGCTTTGGAGGCTTGTGCTGGGATCGGCTCTGCTGGATTGCCCTGATTTTCTTGGACATTAGCAGTATGGGTAGTGGCTCCGGGTACTGGGATACCCGTGGGAGGTGCATAGGATGCAGAGGCTGCGGCCAGCTGCGGCTGCTATTGTTGTAGCCTGTTTATAACCTCGGCTTGACAGACAGTGTCTTGCTATAGGGTTTCAACTATTTGCTAAAGATGATGTATTAATTCCTCCATACTGACTGGGGGATACTATGTCATCGGAATAGGCGAGTGATCTCGTGTTGGACTAGAAGTAGAAGACTATCCTTGAGCCTGACTGTACACAGGTGAATTGAGGGGTGACTGCTTAAAAACTGAACCGATGAATTATGTCTAACTCTCCTCCGTCTTGTAACTGGTGGGAGTGAAGTTAACACGGGTTGTCCTCGAACAAGATCCCTGGCTTTGTAGAGCCTTTTGACTCGGGTCCAAAGTACTTGGGTGTATTCAAACTTTCCGAAGCTATGGTGTTAAACTACCTAGCAAAAAGAAAGTAGTAATTAGAAACCACACAGCACCTCAGCTAAGATGTTACCAACACAGATGTAATCAAAGTTGTAGGGTACTCAAGACAGAATTACGCCCCAAAACAAATACCAAACTTCAAGGCGATGTGCACATTCCTATCTGATTTCAGTAAGCACATACTAGTTAAGTGAGAGCCAAAAAATCCTATGAGGGGGTAGGGTTACCCTGTCCTAGTTTCGTCAGGAACTAAGATTCACTGTTCAAACAAAACGGTTTCACGCAATCCTGTATTTGGGTAAGCATCCTGTCTTAGTTTAAAACAGTCACTAAGGCTTTTCAATATGCAACTAGGCCGAATGGTCAAAAGGGTACCTCAGCAAGACTACCTAATATACCTCTCACATGTAACATAGAAAAGTGAAAGGAGGATTAAGTAGTACAGCAGTAGTCCAGATCCAAGGGTTGTGTTCCCATCATGGCAGAGCCTGTGGCCGGTTAGCCTTTTGGCAAGCTTTCTAGGCAAGCCTCTGGCAAACTGTCCAGGAATAGCAAATGGCAAACACAGTGACTTAAGCGCACTAATGCAAATACAATGCAAAGAAACATATAAGTGTAGATAAAATTTCATATCATGAAGTTTAAGTCAAGTTCTCTAAATCCCTAGCAGAGTCGCCAGAAATAGTGGCTCGACTTTTCGTGCCTCCTCTTGGAAGACGAATAAGCCCTATAGTATCGGACTCTTGCGGTTTTGAATCTGATTCCACAAGTGAATTGTGAAATAGATAAACGCTGAAGAGTCCAAATTTGGCAAATTTTTTGAAAAATCAATTTTGAATCAAAGTGCCAAAAATAGACTGCTTTGCCAAATAAAGAGTTGCCACCTAAATATTTTTGAAAAATTTAGGAAATCGATGACTCGTGCCAAAGGCCACGTGTCCGTCATCACCAAGATTGTCTCGGCTCAGGAACTTAGGTACGAGATGGGAAGGTCATGAATTGAGCACCCCTGCTCGCCTGATCAAAGATCGGCCTCTACTAATCATGATATGAATCTTATCTACATTATATGCTCTTGTTTCGATTTATTAGCTAACTTACTATATGATGCACACACACACAAGTATAGACTAATTGCAAAAATTGGAACACTTGATTCATGTTTGTTTTTTGAAAATTGTTTCGAATATGTACCACTTGAAAAAGTGATTGCATATAAACATTTACTCAATTTATTCCAATGCAAGAAATTAGCCTTCATCCATAGGCATTTCAAACAGTTTATCACTTAAGCATTTAGCCTCATAGTGAACATGCTTTGATAAGGCAACAACCACATTCATGCAATTATGCTAAAGCAAGTAAAGGCTCACCTAGTACTCCAAGCCAAAAGAGATGATAAAGTTAGAAAGATGCATGATCCAAACTAGGCAATATGACTAATGCAACACATGTGATATGCAACTAATAGGCTCGGCTACTAATATGGCATATGAATCAATTTGATAGCATGCGGTCTAAACATGTATTCAAATAATGTTTTAACTAATAATGCAAGTCAGAATGATGTACCGAGCCCAATGCATGCAAGGCAAGTGGATGCAAATCATGGAGTATGCTAAATGAAACATGATGCCCTAAACTAACCATCATAAGCTAGTAAATAAAAGGAAGAAAGACGTGGGGTTGGAAGACATGCACATTATTACAAGATTGTGCCCTCACACAGGAGGGTTCGAATGAATAAACTAGCTAAGTAATTAAAGCTTAGCTAATTGATTAACTATTACAAAACGAAATGAATAAATTAGCTAAACTACTTAACTAATTATTACAAAAACAAATTAATTAACTATTCTAGCTAACTAATTATGAAATGAATACAACATGAAAAGAGTGCTAAGCTAGTTATTCTAATTATTCCGCATCGGGAAACAAGGAATGCTCATGCATGCGCGGACTTTTCACCTTGAAAAAGCCGTTGTTTTTGCTGCCAAATGCCTCTGTTGCACAGTAGAATACTTGCACTATTTTCCACCTCAAGACCAATTTTGTTCTACTTCAAAAGTACACTGCTGTATTTTGCACAGGTGGTCGGCAAGCTAAAAGTGGTGGCCTGCCGTCCACAGGACGTGGCCTGCCGACCACTGCTGCCTGGTTCTTCCTACTGTAATAGAGAGCAAACAGAGCATGAGCAGAGTATCTTCGAGTGTTGTTTGCACAACTTACCCGTCCTTATCATTAAACAGCTCAAAGAAGTGGCAAAATTTGATTCACAAACCATCAACAGATGCAATTTCATTGCATGATGGCTTATGAACCAAAGGGTGCAAGCTCAATAAATGCAACAAAAACAAGACTCTCAAAACCACCTTCCTATCATAAATGATTAAGAGAAGTAGTTGACAATGAAATCTTGAACCGTTTTCATCACTAATGAGAATGAAATGACTCAAGACTCAAGGGTTCAATTAACGTCCAATTGAACCCAAACCAAATTATTATCTTGCATCATTTTTAATCACCAATTTTATTACTCCATTGTAGTTACCTTTCAATTCTTTAATCAATTAAGTCCAAAAGTGAGTTTAAGTCCTCTAATGGAAAGAAGTGTCAAACCAAGAATTGGCTTATGGCATGAGAGAGATGTCATGCCATAATGAAACCCTAAAAGGGATTAAACCATTAAGCATGACAATTTTAATCTCAAGCTTAAAAGAACAATAGGTTTGAAACAACTCTCAAAGAAAAGCGAAAGCCAAGAAAGGGGGGAGGTTGCAGAGGTGATTAAGAGTGATCACAAGTAAGGAAAGCATGAAATAAATGCTATCAACTCAAATAGAATGGTGGCTAATGCTTAAGCATGAAACCTATGAGGACAATTACACTACAAGCATGTAATATAAAGCATAAATGACACAACCAGCCCAAAATAGTCCTAAAACAGTGCTAAATAAGTCCTAAAACATGCTAGAATTAAGACAAAAATAGCTAGAACAATAAGCTAAAACGTTGAATATGCTAGGCTAGTAAGCAAGAAACAAGGAGAGGAGGCTAACCGCTTCAATTTTGGAATTCAAAACAACATTTTAGCTACTGAAATAACTCTGAAAATCAGTGTTTAAAAGTTCAAAAAAAGATAGCAAAGGGATGGGAAACACAAGGGTAAAGGCATTGAAAGCAAGGTGTAAAGAAGGGCGAACCACCCCTCAACCCCTATTGGCCTTAAACCACAAGTTTTAGCCCCAAAATACAGATTTTATACAGCCTAAAAATAGGGGGAAAACAGTAAAACATGCTGGAATTAAGGCTCAAAGCTATGGCATTCCGTTGAGGACTCCGAGCACTTAACAAGCATACAAATTCATCATTGGGTGTGCAAGCGCTGACGTCCAAGTTGTAAGGGAGTCAAAAATGGGCTGTCTACAGGTGTCTACAAGTAGGTTTTTAAATTCTTGTGAATACAAATACTCAGTTGTAAAAAAGCTGTGCCTAGCATTGTACTTTACAACAATGAAATTAAGATATTATATTTTGCTTACTGTTGTCTTGGTAATTGAAACCATAGACTTGGTTAAAAACATGTTATCTAGACGTATGCTAAGAGGAAGAATTGGCTAATGGATATAAGCTTTATCAGAATTTTATCTAGAATATGTCCTCCAAAAGGCAGTAAAAGGATAGGTTTTGGTTAACTTTTTAGCAGATCATCCATGTCAAACAGAAAGCCAAGAGATAATGGACTTTGGTATGGTCAACGTTGAGCCATGGCAAATGTGGTTCGATGGATCAAAAGCTAATGGTCTAGTTGGAATTGGTGTTGTGATTAAATCACCACAGGGGGCAGAAACCACACATGGTTTTAAAGTTGATAAAACTACTTGTTCCAATAACCAAGCTGAGTATGAAGCTTTAATAATGGGACATGAAATATTTATTGGATTACAGGCTCATGCAGTTGATATATTTAGGGATTCTCAATTGGTAATCAATCAAGTAAAGGGAATTTTCAAATGTCAAAGTACAATCATATTACCATATTATATTGCTGCATTGCATTTGTTTTCTCAGTTTCAGCTAACGAATGTAACTTATATCCCAAGATTCATGAATCACAAGGCCAATGATGTAGCCCAGAAGGCCTCGAATTTCAGAAGAAAGGGTGACACCCTAGTGGACATAAGTCAAGCAACATATCAGAAGTTAATACCACCTTTGGCTAAAAGGGGAATCATTCAACCTTTGGTATCATGGTAGAAGTTAACCAGAATAGCTTAGAAGAGCATGATTAGAGACATCCAATCATTTAATATTTAACTGTCCTTTCTTTTAAGGCCAGTAGAAAAATTAAAGTACAGTCCATGGAATATATAGTGTATGGCAATGCTTTTTACAAAAGGGAAGTAGATGGATTACTGTTGGAATGTTTAGGGCTAAAAGAAGCACCGACTCCCATGGCTGAGGTACATGAAGGTATTTGTGGTGCCCATCAACCTAGTGTGAAGATGAGATGGTTGCTTGGAAGGCATTCCTACTATTGGCCAACCATCCTAAAGGATTGCATAGAGTATGCAAAAGGATGTGAAGCATGCCAAAAGCATGGCATGATAAAACATGTACCAATAGTTGATTTGCATGCAGTAGTGAAGCCATGGCCATTTAGAGGATGGGCAATGGATATGATAGGAAAAATATATCCACCTTCTTCAAAGCATCATTGTTTCATTCTAGTGGCCACAGATTACTTTACTAAATGAGTCGAAGCTAAGCCTTACAAGGCTGTGGATCAGACTGAGGTTATTGGATTTATCAGAGAATTAATCCATAGGTTTGGCATCCCTCAGACCATAACTGTAGATAATGAGACTGTGTTTGATAGAAAGATAGCGAAGTCTTTTGCAGCAAAATTTGGAATTAGTCTTATCAATTCCACCCCATATTTTGCACAAGCAAATGATCAAACAGAATCATCTAACAAGTTCTTGAAAAAAGGAATACAAAGAGTTATGGAAGATAATCCTAGGGATTGGCATAACTTGTATTTAGATGTATTGTGGATTTACAGGACTTCTCCAAGGTGAAGTACAGGGATCACTCCTTGTGCCTTAGTATATGGGCATGATGCAGTACTACCTGTAGAAATTAACATTAAGTCTTTAAGGGTAAAATGCCAAGACCAGTTCAGTACTGAGCAACACCATCAAAGCATGTTCTTGGAATTGGAGAATGTAGATGAAGCTAGAATTTTGCCATTAAATAATATCCTCTTTCAAAAGAAGAAGGCAGCCAAGAGTTATAATAAAAAAGTCAAGCACATTAGCTTTGATGAAGGTGACTTGGTATGGAAAACAATACTTCTAGTAGGCATTAAGAGCCATAAGTTTGGCAAATGGTCACCTAATTGGGAAGGGCCACATCAAGTTCATAGAGTCCTGCCTGGGGGAGCCTACCATCTGAGAAATTTAAATGGTTATGTGTGTCCCAAGAAAATTAATGGCAGATACTTGAAGCCTTATTATTCAACTGTGTAGGAAACACAAGAAGTGTGAGAAATGCTAAGTAAGAGTAAACAAAAGAGCATGAAACACTCAAATAATAAATAAGGATTTCATTTCATAATGAACTAAGTACATTTGGCCACAAATTGGCCCAAAAAATCAGTACAATGTTTCAGTTGTTCCCTTACAATTGATTCTCTACTCCTAAGGTATGGGAACAATTGAATGGCTGTAGCCATGTCCGGCCTTCTGTCAGCCAGTCCTTGGTTAGTAAATTGTAGCTTTTTGGCATTTTGATCCAAAGCTAGATTGACTGCTGCTAGCTCCTCTTCTAGTTGGGCTTTCTTCTCCAAGAGTTGGGTTCGAAACTGAGAGGCATAGGAATATTGCCCCTTGAATTCGAACACTTCAACATGTATATGGAAGACAAACTCCTTGTCCTTTAACAGTTTCTCTTCTGCAGCCTTGGCTATATAGCAGATATTGATATAAAAATCTATGGTGGCTGCTGCCTGGGTTAAGTGGCTTGAGAAAGCCATGTTGGATTGCTCGAAAACTTTGTAGCATTTAATGAAACCATTTTTAATGATAGGCTTCTATAAGGCTTCAAATGGGATCCTTGAGAAAATAAGGAAAAGGTGTTAATTCTGTGCTAAAATCCTGGAAAAGAAAATTATCAAAAGGGATTGAAGGAAATTAGCAGCTTCAAAGGTTGTAGTGGTGCTAGTACGACGGGAGTAATGCTCATCAGTTTGTTTCTTCCTTGTAGCTTCCCTTTGTA
Organism: Camellia lanceoleosa; assembly: GCA_025200525.1. Lineage (NCBI taxonomy): Eukaryota > Viridiplantae > Streptophyta > Magnoliopsida > Ericales > Theaceae > Camellia > Camellia lanceoleosa. Next base: position 204,807,309 of record CM045763.1, on the reverse strand, counting down.
ATTCATCAGCAGCAGCAACTTCATCCCTTAGTATTTGTTGTTTCCTCATTTTTTCAGACCTTTTAAATACAATAATTTCTTTGGAGTGCTCTTCTTCCACTACCTTAGCAGTCGCCTCGTGAGTAGGATCACCAATAAGGTCAGAAGGAGAATCTGTCATTTTCCTTCTTCTTTTCGATGGTGTCTCTTTTTCCTTTTCTACTTCATTCTCTTCCTGGTGAGCCTCAGGTTCTTCAGGGTTAAGGAGAAGTTTTCTTTTCTTCTGTTGTTGTTGCTTGCCCTTAAGAATGTACAAAGCTTGAGCTCTTTGAGGAGAGTCATCCTGTGGAGCTTCTGCCATAAGAATAGAAATTATAAACAAATGAGCAAGGCATTATAAAAGGAAATAGAAAAGGGTAGCAATAATGCATACCTTTCTTCGAAGCAGCCCTAATGACCTTAGGAGGAGGAAATGACGCAGCAGGAATAGGAGCTAGGATAGTAGGAGCAGTAGAAGAAGTGATGGTGATCCCAGTCTCCTTGGGCTCGGCTTAAGAGGATACATCTAGCCCTACCAACAAATCTTTGGGAGGTATTGCCAGGTACACCTCCATATTGGCTGTCCACTAACTTTGAAATCTTTTCAAAGCTATGCCACGAGGAATGAAGGGTGTTAATTTGAACTCGCTCAAATCTTGTAACAGTTTAACTGTTGCTTCCTCTAATTGGGTTTTGGACATTTTCAGGTCTCTGACTGTAAGATTGGCATTGCAGAAGCTGCAGGGGGGGGGGGGGATAGGAATTCTTTGAGTGAGCCCAAATTGCCTTGCAAATTGGGAAGGACAGTAAACTTCAGATATGCACTTGTAGGCTCGAGGGTTCAAAGTACCAATAAAAAGCTCCCTGGGCAACAAGATAGAAGCACTAATATCCTTGTGCAATGAATTAGAACACTGCCTGTCGGCCAAAAATGTCCTCAGCTAAGCTAGTCCTTTTTTGGTTTTGAAGGGACATAAAAAGGTAGCAGGTGGAAAAACAGTGAGTTAATGGAAAAAAGTGAAATAGTAGGGCAAAGTAGAGGGTTATAGGGAAATCCTGGCATATTTTTCTCCATAGGTGGTGGGATCTTGAACTAAGAATTTCAAACACCTGGAGTGTAAACCAATAAAATATGCAAAGAGCTAGAGTTGTAGTACCCAGAAGGGACCTCCTTGGTTAGCATCCAGAGGTTTCTCACAAAATTGGGAACATGAGCTATAGACATGGCCTAAATCGTAAGGAGCCAATGCTATCTTCTTTTTCGAAACAAGTGCTTTGGCAAGTGGGGCAAGCTCAGGCATAATTTGCTGGGATGATGTAAAGAAAAAAAACTTACATAGCCAATATAGAATGAAAGAAAAGAACTCTCGGTCACCTACAGGACCTATCTTCTTATTCTCAAATTTTACGAAATCACTAAAGGAAGAGTTCAAGGGTGGAATAGTGAAATTAACCGGAAGGTTTGGATAACCAGGCATAAAGGGAACACCAAGTAGTGAGAGCCTTAGGAGATGGCAAATGTCAAGAACGGTGGGGGCCATCATACCACACCGAAATTAGAAAAAAATTAAAAGCCGAGTTGCAAAAATAAAGGGCTACAGGAATCAAAAAAGGATTTTCAGGAATAATGAACCTGGAGAGACGAAGGGCATGAATGAGGCAGAGCTCTTGTAGGTCCCATCCTCTGGCGGGGACAACCTTGTTATACCATTCTTCCCATTCAACCCTCAATGTTGGCCAGCAACGGTGGGGTCGATTCATCCTCTAGCCGCCCCAGTCAAGCTGTGATATTATCTCTCGAAGCCACATCCTTAACCCTATAGCCCAGGTAAAGCTTCATACTTTCTTGGATCAACTTCCTCTTCTACTCAACTGGCATACAAATGCTTCTATTACTAGTGAGCTGTTGAAGAACACCTCTGCTGCTCGTATTCAAATTCAGTATGAAGCAGAGAATCTTCTTGAAGAATATGAAGACTTTAAGAACCAAGATTCAGAGTATGGAGAAGATGCCATTATGGGCAATGCACATGAGGAAGGAGGAATGGATGAAATAGAGAAGGCTCATAAACAAATAAAATTTGAAATGAAGGCCCAGTATCTCTTCCTTTAACTAATGGCTCATCAGTTAGATAAACCAAATTTAGATAGGATAGAAGATAGGTTAGGAAAAGAGTATGCATTTATTGAATTTTGCTGGACAAAATTTCAGATCTTCTGACTTTTTCCATTCCTTATTTCTATGAAATTGAGAATTTAACCAAGTAGGTTTTCGCAATGTAAATACTGCATATCAATAAAACTGGGGTCTTCCAATCTCATTTGTCATGATTTGGTTTTATATTCCAATTGAATGATCGAATGCGTAGCAAATATGACTTTATTCCTCACTCTGTTTATGTAATCTGTGAACAACAGCTTCAAAGCAACCAACTTGCTATGATGCTTGATTTCAAATGCTTCGAACCATAAAATTCCTCATAGGAGTGATAGTGTTTGTCTTAGATTTTCACATTTTAATCGTATGGTTAATATAATCAATGTGAATAACAGCTTTGAACTAACAAATCTTGCTTCGAGGACTAACTCAAATATTTCAAAGCATGAAATATCTCTTATGAATGGCCATATTGGCCTTTGAAAGGTCTTATATAAGCAAAAGTACAAGATAAGTCCTTTGGCCCTTGGTCTTTCTGTGTTACTTAACTAAGAACTGGTTCCATAGTACTTATTTATGCTGAAAGAATAGGAAAGAACCATATTCTAATCGTAGGTCACTACCAAGATCCCTTTGAAGGAAATTTCCCTTGTTGGAAAGTTTAAAAGCATACCTCCAGGATTCCTAAAGTGAAAAAATCTCAACTATGTTTGAATTTAAGGTATAAGATTGGCTTTGAAGCCAACCACCTATTTTCAAAGCTAAGCTAAGTGTTTGAAACTTGGCTTCGAAGCCAACTAACCATTTTCGAAGCCAAGTTGAGTACTTGAACTATGCTTCCTCCTATCATTTACTCTTGAAGGAGACTCTCCATGTTGTGTTTTCAAGATCTCTTATACTTTTAAAACAAAGGCTTTAAATCCACATGGGTCTCAAAACAATCAAGTGATTGTCTTAGGTCTATTTGACCTATTTAGGCTGACTGGGTAACTTTTGGATAGCAAGGATTAAAACCCCTTCTCCTCGCGTTTTAACCCACTCACTTGTCCAATATTTCCCACTCTTCATTGTTGTCGACTCTGAACCCATACCATTCTCACACTCATTTTCCTTGCTCTCTCTTCCACTCCTCACTAATGGCGTTTTTCTATTTGAAAGTGCCAGTTATTGAGTGCGTAAGCCCGACGGTGGCTTTGAAGAGATGTATTGAGAAGGAGATAGCTAAATTCAAAGCTGGTGAACCAATTGCCATAGATAGGCGCCTCTTGATTCCGCGCCACGGTGAACAACAAGAATTCGTCTTGGGACCTATCTTTAGAGAAGCCCTTGCCCAACTTCTTGCCTTATATGCTCATTTGGAGGATCACTGCCTTCTCTACAAAGGAGGGCTTAACTGGAGCAGCTGGAGGATGAATCGATCCCACCGCTGCTGGCCAACATTGAGGGTTGAATAGGAGGAATAGTATGACAGGGTTGTGTTCGCTAGAGAATGGGACCTACAAGAGCTCTGCCTCCTCGATGCCCTTTGTCTCTCCAAGTTCATTATTCCCGAAGATCTTTTTTGATTCCTCCATCCCTTTGTGTTTGGAACTCGACTTTTAATTTTTTCTAGTTTCGGTGTGGTATGATAGCCCCCGCCGTTCTTGACATTTGCCATCTCTTAGGGCTCTCACCACTTGGTGCTCCATTTATGCCCAGTTATCCAAACCTTCTGGTCAATTTCACCATGAACTCTTCTTTCAGTGATTTCATAAAATTTGAGAATAAGAAGGTAGGTCTTGTATGTGACCGAGAGTTCTTTTCTTTCATTCTATATTGGCTATGTAAGTTTCTTTTCTGTACATCATCCCAGCGGATTATACCTGAGTTTGCCCCACTTGCCAAAGCACTTTCTTCGAAGAAGAAGATAGCATTGGCTCCTTACGTTTTAGGCCATGTTTATAGGGCCTGTTCCCAATTTTGTGAGAAACCTTTGGATGCCTACCAAGGTCCCTTCTGGTTACTACAGCTTTGGCTCTTTGTATATTTTACTGGTTTACACTCTAGGTGTTTGAAATTCTTAGTTCAAGATCCCACCATCTATGGAGAAAAATATGCTAGGATTTCCCTATGCTCTTCTACTTTTGCCTACTATTTCACTTTTTTCCATCAACTCCGTATTTCTCCACCTGCTACCTTTTTCTGCCCCTTTGAAGCCAAAAAAGGACTAGCTTGGTTGAGGACATTTTTGGCCAATAGGCAGTGTTCCGATTCATTGCACAAGGATATGTGGGCCTCTATCTTGTTGCCCAGGGAGCTTTTTATTGGTACTTTGAACCCTCAAGCCTACAAGTGCATATCTAAAGTTTACTGTCCTTCCCAATTTGCCATACAATTTGGGCTCACTCAGGGTATTCCTATCCCCTTCTGCAGCTTCTGCAATGCCAAGCTTACAGTCAGAGATTTGAAAGTGTCCAAAACTCAGTTAGAGGAAGCAACATTTAAACTGTTACAAGATTTGAGCGAGTTTAAATTATTCCCTTCATTGCTCATGGCACAACCTTGAAAAGATTTCAAAGTTGGTGGACTGGCAATATGGAGGTGTACCTGGCAATACCTCCCAAAGATTTGTTGGTAGGGGTAGATGTATCCTCTCAAGCTGAGCCCAAGGAGACTGGGATCACCATCACTTCTTCTACTGCTCCTGCTATCCCAGCTCTTATTTCTACTGCTTCATCTTCTCCTCCTAGGGTCACTAGGGCTGCTTCGAAAAAAGGTATGCATTCTTGCTGCCCTTTTTTATTTCCTTTTATAATGCCTTGCTTATTTGTTTATAATTTTTATTCTTGTTGCAGGCGCTCCACATGATGACTTTCCTTAGAGAGCTCAAGCTCTGAACATTCTTAAGAGCAAGCAACAACAACAGAAGAAAAGAAAACTTCTGCTTGACCTTGAAGAACCTGAGGCTCACCTAGAAGAGAAGGAAGTAGAAAAGGAAAAAGAGACACCATTGAAAAGAAGAAGAAAAATGACAGTTTCTCCTTCTAACCTTATTGGTGATCCTACTCACGAGGCAACTACTAAGGTAGTGGAAGAAGAGCACTCCAAAGAAATTATTGTATTTCAGAGGTCTGAAAAGAGGAGGCAACAACAAATACTAAGGGATGAAGCTGTTGCTGTTGGTGCACAAATGTATACAATGGAAAGATGGGTAACATCCTTTTTGGATCGAATGAACTCTTAAGCAACTGTTGTAAGACAGGCTGAAGAGAACGAGAATTCCCTTCAACATAGATTGGCTTGAGACAAGCAACCCATGCAAAATAATGGACAAACTAATGGCCAGACTAGTAATCAAAACAATGAGAGAATGTCACCTGTGCCTCTGTCATGGTATGAAGCCCCTTTGAGACCACTAGCAAGCCAAAATGTACTATTGCCCACCAGCGAAACCATATAAATTGGTGGTGTGGGAGCCGAATAAATGGATAAATCTGAAGGGGGATATTTTAGTAGATCGACATTAACCGGCTGCACCCTGCGAGACTAAGATGAGTCGAACAGTGATACGAAAGCCGATTGAGAGAGGATCTTCAAGGCCGAATGGAAGAATGGGTAATGATTGAAAAGTAGGCCCAGGCCCCGAGGCTTCAGGAGGAATAGATATAAATAGAGAAGCAGCGTTCTAGGAATGGTATGTAAGAATCACTTCACTAAACTTAGTAAAACAAGCTTTCTTGAGTATAAGAACTGACTTGCCCGTCGGAGTGCTAACCCCGACACCCCCGACCGGAGTGTTTGTCCTTGCAGGTGACCAGGCTGAGGATCAAGAGCGTCTCCTAAGATCTGAAGAGTATTTCCAAAACCACTTCCCCACAACTGGCACCGTCTGTGGGAAATACTCAAGTACATCCATGGAAGGCGTGACGCAAGATCCTCCGATAGCCACTGACGAGACTACACAGAGAGACGACATCACTCCGGCAAATATGCTCGGGAAGGAAACCATCACCGCGAGACACGCCTTGAATTTTGACTCGCCAACGACTTCAGCGCAGGAGACGATGCAAGCCATCATAGAACAAGCTAAACAGAATGAACAAAGGCTGGAAAATATGATCGCAGAAAATGAATGCCTCTGTCAAGATTTGGCCCTGGAAGCAGCAAAATCCAGAGAAGCCGCGCGCCAAGACCCTGAACGATCCCTGAGAGCAGGTAGACAATGACCTCGAGCCCGACCAAGGGAAACCGATAGCGACTCCAACTCATCATCCACGGAGCATAACAAGGGACGCTCAGACACTTCCAGCTCCTTCGAAAAAAGTCCACACATAAGGAATAAGCGCAGAAGAAGCAGTTCAGACGAAGAGGACCGGCACGATCCTTTTATCCGACGAATTGCAAGGGCGGTCCTGCCCAAGAAGTTCAAAGCTCCATCTTTTACCCTCTACGACGGAAAATCAGACCCCACTGATCATATACGTCACTACAAGCAGGCCATGATGTTGCATGCAGACAATGAAGCCCTCTTGTGCCGAATATTCCCCAGCAGGTTGGGGCCATTAGTTGTCAAATGGTATTACAAGTTGGAGCCCGCTTCGATCAGAAGTTTCCATAAATTACAAAAATCCTTTAGGGCCAGATTCATCACCAACGAGGTACAGCCGAAACAGGCCGACTTTCTCTGGGCTATGCAAATCCAACCAGGAGAAACGCTGAGAGCATATTCGGCGCGATATTGGGAGTGCTTCAATCTCGTTGACGACGCTTGCAATGACTCCATGGCCATCACCGCCTTCAAAATGGGACTACATCCTGGCAGTGCTCTTCGCAACTCCCTGACCAGAAGACCTCCCAAAACAGTCTGGGCGTTGATGAAGAAAGTCGAAGAGTATTGCAAAGTGGAAGATGATGCCTTGAGGATTAAAGCCAGACAAGTGTCCACCAAACCGGCACCTCCTGAAATTGCTTAACCAATAAGTTCCGTATCACCTCTAAGCCTTGAGCCGCGACAACGTGCTAAACGAGACAAAAGATGGGACTTTCGTCGATCGAGTGATCAATGCTCCCACCCAACGAATGAACAATTGCAAGTCGACAGTAGACGCTCGAGGCGCGCCGACAAAAAGTACACGGAACTGTCAGAGCCAATCACCGCGGTAATGACTAAAATCCAACACCTTCCATTGTTTAGATGGCCGTCAAAGATGGTGGGGCCACCCGATACACGATGACGGGACCAGAGGTGCGTATATCACAAAGATCACGGCCACGAAATAGAAAGTTGCTACGCATTAAAAGATCACCTGGAAGAACTGGTGCAAGATGGCCGATTGCAGCAGTATGTAAAACAGGGAAAGTCAACCAAGGCATTAGCGTTGAGGCAAGACTCTCCTCCACTCGGCGTGATCCATGTAATCTACAGCCTGCCTACACCCCCAGCCATGCACACAATTCGATCGCATTTAACTCTACAAGGGCGTCGTATTTCGACTGACCAGTCTGAAGAGACCCCGACAATTGCCTTCAATGACTCCGACCTCAATGGCGCAATGGCTTCACACATTGATCCGTTAGTCATTGGATTGCGCATAAACCAGTTCATCATTGAAAGAACTCTCATAGACCCAGGGAGTAGTTCAGAGGTCATGTACTACTAGACTTTCATAAAGCTCGGACTCAACGAGACGGATCTATCTCCGGCGCCTCACCCACTGTTCGGCTTTAGTGTGAATCCTGAATATCCATTGGGCAAGGTCACATTACCTGTTCGGGCGAGTTCCAGAACGGTCAAAACGGAATTCCTGGTCGTGAAGCTCCCCTCGCCGTATAATGCCATCATGGAAAGAACTTGGCTACATATCATGAAGGCCGTCCCAAGCACCTACCATCAGATCCTGCATTTCCCAACAACATACGGCATTGAAGAAATACATGGTTCTCCCCAATCGGCACAGGCAGAATTCTGATGAAAACTCTATCACTGACCCGATCTGTGGGCTCTGATATCTGTAAATGTATTTCGCCTCTGCAATACAAACCATTTTTCCTCGTCACTCAAAATCATATGTCAATTCCCAGTGGGGCACTCGCCAGGATCGGCCAGATTAAGTCTCCGGATTCGGAGCGCCCTTCGTGGATGCCACGATTGGCCAAATTAAGTCTCCGGATTCGGAGCGCCCTTCGTGCATGCCACGATTGGCTAAATTAAGTCTCCGGATTCGGAGACCCCTTTGGCGCATGACGCCTTAGGGCCGATTAAGACTCTGGATTCGGAGCGCCCTTCGTACATGCCACGATTGGCCAAATTAAGTCTCCGGATTCGGAGCCCCCTTTGGCGCATAACGCCTTAGGGCCGATTAAGTCTCCAGATTCGGAGCGCCCTTCGTGCATGCCACGATTGGCCAAATTAAGTCTCCAGATTCGGAGCCCCCTTTGGCGCATGATGCCTTAGGGCCGATTAAGTCTCCGGATTCGGAGCGCCCGTCGTGGATGCCACGATTGGCCAACTTAAGTCTCCGGATTCGGAGCCCCCCTTTGGCGCATGACGCCTTAGGGCCAATTAAGTCTCCGGATTCAGAGCCCCCTTTGGCGCATGACGCCTTAGGGCCGATTAAGTCTCCGTATGCGGAGCCCCCCTTTGCCGCATGATGCCTCAGGGCCGATTAAGTCTCTGGATTCGGAGTGCCCTTCGTGGATGCCACGATTGGCCAAATTAAGTCTCCGAATTCGGAGCCCCCTTGGGCCCATGACGCCTTAGGGCCGATTAAGTCTCCGGATTCGGAGCACCCTTCGTGGATGCCACGATTGGCCAACTTAAGTCTCCGGATTCGGAGCCCCCTTTGGCGCATGACGCCTTAGGGCCGATTAACTCTCCGGATTCGGAGCCCCCTTTGGTGCATGATGCCTTAGGGCCGATTAAGTCTCCGGATTCGGAGTGCCCTTCGTGGATGCCACGATTGACCAACTTAAGTCTCCGGATTCGGAGCCCCCTTTGGCGCATGACGCCTTAGGGCCGATTAAGTCTCCGGATTCGGAGCCCCCTTTGGCGCATGACGCCTTAGGGCCGATTAAGTCTCCGTATGCGGAGCCCTCCTTTGGCGTATGACGCCTCAGGGCCGATTAAGTCTCCGGATTCAGAGCACCCTTCGTGGATGCCACGATTGGCCAAATCAAGTCTCTGGATTCGGAGCCCCCTTTGGCGCATGACGCCTTAGGGCCGATTAAGTCTCCGTATGCGGAGCCCCCTTTGGCACATAACGCCTTAGGGCCGACTAAGTCTCCGTATTCGGAGCGCCCTTCGTGGATGCCACGATTGGCCAAATCAAGTCTCCGGATTCGGAGCCCCTTTTGGCGTATGATGCCTTAGGGCCGATTAAGTCTCTGAATTCGGAGCAAATGTTGGCACAAACAAAAGATACTGATAATTAATCCTGTGTAACACGCTAGAACAGATCATACATTTGAAGTAATGTGCATTAGTACACAAGCAAAATTTAGAATAGCCGGCAGATAGATTTAAAATAAAACCATTTATTCGATCAAACAGTTGTTACATAAACACAACTCGCATTCAAGCATTACAATATCGAAAGCAAAAAAGGAACAAGACGCACCAGTAAGGCAGCATTGCCGGATCGACAACCGTCGCCCTAAACCCCTCCACGGTGTGCAATACCTTGAACCAGTCGTGCTTAAGCCCACGACTTGCATAGCGCCAAACTTCCCCTGATACCATTGACAATGTCAAGGCGAAGATCCAGGACAAGGAAGAATGAACGTGACAGTTGTTGACTCTCCTTTCGGGGTGATCTGCTTCGACGACTTGGAAGCTCACAGATCTCAAACTCTCCAAAGACGAACTAACCCCCTCTCGACTAGGTTTGCTGCTGCACACCATCTCAAAACCAAACTTGACCGAAGTCTGAGCCTCCATAGCCAAAATCACCATCCCACAAGTGGGATTATTGGTGCGAAGCACCTACTCTTTTTATTCTCAGCGACGACCGCGATCTCGAGGTCCCAATCCCAAGAGAATTTTATTAACGCCAAAAAACGCATTGGATGGATAAAAGGAACGTCGATTGATATTCGCCACGACCACCAGCCCACTAATCCAACTAGTCAAGCACCAATGTACTAACCCAAATCAAAGATAAGCAGCCATTGAAACCTTAACGGCCGTCGCGAATGTGTCGATCCTGCCCGTGCAGATCCTGCCGGTAAGCCCGCGTATCGCCGGACAGATAACAGCTACCTGGGTCAGACAATATTTAGACAACACAAAATACACATATGCCGAATACGAATGACCACAAAATGGTTATAATGAAACGTTCTTTATTCAATAAAACAATAAGTTACATAGTTTCGAATGCACCCTACGTTCCAATTTTACTACTACACTCATACGGCGTCACCCTCATCCTCGCTCTTCTCAACTTCAAAAGCAAAAAACAGAAAATCTTCACTCTTGTAGCGTGGTGATGCCGAATCAGTTCCTAACGCCCGAAGAGCTTCCGCAGCTTGGGATGCCTTGATCTAACCATGCCAAAACCCACGGTTTTCACATCGGCACCCTTCCTCGGCCAGTTTCTCCATGGTTTTCTTGATCCCCACTTTTCGACCCTCATGGAAACCTTTTTCATAGGCCCTCCCCTTCGCGCTCTCTATCGCGAACATACTTGCCGTCTCTCGATCGACGAGTGCAGAGCTGATAAGCTGACTAGTAACCCTTTCTTCCACAATTGGGTTCGCGCGCGCGATGGGTTGTGCTTGAGCCGCCTTGGCCTTCCTTAATTCCCGCTCGGCCGCCTCCACGCAGGCCTCCAAACTTTGAATACGTTCTTCCTTCTTCACCATCTCTTGACGGGCAGCGCAGATGTCGATCTTCAGAAGCAAGTAAAGCCCTTTCACCGCGCCGTGGATGCCCTCGCGAAACACCTCGTAGTCCTGTCGACCCAGCATCGATTGCTGAACTTCAGGGGGAAATATTTGTCGGGCAAAGTCGACCGCTACGTCTGGCTCTCGAACGATCGAGTCCGCCTTCGTCATGGGTCTATTCTTCACGAATACCGCAAAGCTTAATGGGCACGGATTCGCGGCAGACCTCCTCTCGACTCAGGGTTGTGGAGATTTACCCTGCGACTGCTTGTCTTGCCTGGGCAATCTACTGCGACGTCGGGGAGACTGACGCCTCTCTCGACCCCTGGAACTCCTACTTCCTGTACGCGAGGGTTCACCACCTCGGTTCATATCTCCGCCCAGCTCAGCTAGGGTCTTCGCTTCCCCTTTACTGTTAAAGAAGAGTCGGTTCGACATTCACGCAATCAGTTTTCCTCTAGGAGCTCGAGTTAGTTGCATACCAAGCTCATAAAAGATGTACCCTTGTTCATTTATCCTTCAGAGCGGCAGCACGATCGAGGCAATCTCATTAATTGAAGATCCTGAATCGCCCGATGCCGACTGAATCGACGGCAGGGGCACGATTTTACCATCTATTCGAACATCGCCAGCCGGCTCTCGTATCGATTCTAACCTGCATGAACCGCCTGGGGCAAGGGCAGATTCATCAATCTATTCGGCTCGAGTACCCCAGCCGGCTCCCGCATCGATTCTAACTTGCAGGAACCGCCTGGGGCAAGGGCAGATTCATCAATATATTCGGTTCGAGTAACCCAACTGGCTCCCGCATTGATCCTAACCTGCAGGAACCGCCTGGGGCAAGGGCAGATTCATCAATATATTCGCCTCAAGTACCCCAGCCGACTCACAAATCGATAGGTCATAATTCGGTTTGCCACGTAATCTAATTTTGTTTAGGTCTCTTCTAAATAAATCGTAGATACAATATCGTTTGTCCGTGTTAGCAAAAGAGAATGGAGTATAAATGTTAAGGCATCCGAAGAAAGAACTAAAAGAGAATGGCGTATACATGTTAATCCCTGCAAATTCCCCAATATATTCGGCTCGAGTACGCCAGCCGGTTCCCGAATTGATTCCATCTGCAGGAACCGCCTGGGGCAAGGGCAGATTCATCAATATATTCGGGTCAAGTACCCCAGCCGGCTCACAAATCGATCATAATTCGAAACCAATTTATATATACAAGAAAGACGAATCAATATTGTTTCATTAACATAACCACACAAATTGTGTACGAATAATAATGAAATTACAAGGAAATTTTCATTGATAAATTGCGCACAAGATAGTAAACAATTTATACATGAAAACAACCCTGAACCAACAAAACACTAATAAACAAAAATCAAAAAACAAACTAAACGAATTAGGAAACGCCTCCCAGATCACTCCTCGGGGTCGGATTGAAGGGGCTCAACATCCACTTGCTCGTAAGGAATTGGCACATCCAATCTAATCCCAGCGGTAGCAAGGGCTTTGAGCCACCCGTGTTTGAACCCCCGATTCTCAAATTTGGGAACTTCATCAACATATTCTGTGAAGGCGGCTCTTTTTCCCGCCTCAAAAGCATCAGATTCGACTTTCCCCTGGGCCGCCTTGAGCTCCTCCAACTGACTCTTCGCCTCAGCAAGTTCGTCTTTGGAGAGCTTGAGCGATTCCTCACTCGCACTTGCCCTGGTCTCAGCGTCAAAACGAAGCTGTTCGGAAGTGCGAGCCCTCTCTTTTTCCGCTTCGGCTCGTGCACTCTCCATTGCCGCTCTCATCTTCTCGAACTCAGCCCTACTCTTCTGACCATCCACTTCTGTTTGCAAACGGTCGATTCTGCCAAGAGCATCATGCAGGCGGCGGCCTAAGTCGGTGATCCTGCCGACGGTCTGCAAACGACAAGCGATCGTTAGATACCTCTCTAAAAATATATTTAAGCGAATTTGAAATCACCTACCAAGAGTGCCGACTGCGCACACAGAGTTACGGCCATAATATCCGGCACGGCGCAAAAGGTTGCATTATCAGCCGGCAAAGAAATTGAAGTCGCCAGGCTCAACACAACGGCCGGATCCTCAATGGCCGAAGCATTGGAAGGAATCGACGTATCTCTGATCCTGGGCTGAATAACAAAAGGAGCGACCACGTCCGATTCCTCGAGGCGAGGCCGCTTATCACTAGGACTAATTTCTGAACTAGCATCCTCCTCAGCGCTACGCTTTTGGCCGCGTCCCTCTGTGGTCAACCGTTCTTCGCCGGCCTGCTGTTCGACGACTCTTTCCGTTTCGACCGGCGTAACCTGAGCCGTTCCTTCAGTAATGGGTACAGAGGCCTTAGTCAACTGGGGATCGGACTCGGCGGCCTTGGCCTTTTTTCGAGCAGCCATCCGATCGACATTTCGCTTACGCGCCATCTGCGTAAGGCTTTCCTTTGCCATGCCTCCGAAGAACTTGCCGGGTAGATCTCCTAAGTTCGTGAAAATATCCACGGAAGAAAACTCTGCCCAACCCGAAGCGGACGGTGAGGAAGGCTGGTTGAGTCCGGCAGCCTCAAACACCGAACGCACAGCCTCGTCAACCTCTTCGCCCTCCTAAGTGAATTCTCTGGCCGGGTCAGCAACCACCTCTATCACCAGCTCTGCGTCTTGCCCCGAATCAGAAGCTTCGAGACCAATCTGCCTAAGGTTCTTGTAATTAGGGAAGATAAGAGCCGAGAGGTTCTGATCGCCGAGTGGAATTGGGATGTTTTCCGCAGCCGAGAATGTGGTATAGGTGGGTTAAATCGAGTAAAATGTGGCGCTCTCCTTGTTTTTGCACATTTGGGCGACCGAAGTAGTCGAGTGCACTCTTAATGTCCCTTAAGACCGCGTCATCAACTGACGTCAGGATCTTCTTCAATTTGTTATCTGCAAAAGATAAGGAAAGCTTCAGGAAAGAGAGCCGATTAAAAGACAGATCGACAAACATAAGATACTACGTGGTAACCTGGATCACCCTTATGTCTGGGAATGGGGTCTAGGCAATCTTCGTCTTCGGCGAACTCCCAGTTACCTCGGATATTGACCATTACATCATCAACCCTCTTACCAGAACTGGCAAGCATAGTCACCAAATGATGGTCAGTATCCTTGGCCCTGAGGAAGTACCGCCCCAGCCGACCAGAAGATTTGGCTAAAGCGTAGAAGTGCCGAATGGTCGGAATTCCGAGATTGATCCTAAGGCGTCGATTTAACTCTATAACCCCCATAATGATTTGAAAGAAATTTACATTAGGCTGGAAAGGAATCAGATTCCAATAGCGAAGAACGGCCCTAAGCAATGGATGTAAGGGGAAACGAACTCCGCCCTCTGCAATAGATAGGAGGGGCAATACGATCGTACTCTGATCCTCTCTCTCCATATCTAGAGTATTGTCCGTTACAAGAGACAAATGGACGTCATCAGGGATGGAAAAATGTCGCCGGAATCCGAAAATGCGACTCTCGGAAAGTAGGTCTTTCAAGTGTTTAGCCATTCCGACGGGAGCCCAAGGATTCGACGAAAGCAAAAACAATAAACAGAGAGTAGGATCGCAAAGGAAAGGGAAGAAGACTTACGAGGAGCAGACGAGGCAAAGGCAAACGGGCGAAAGTTGCAGAAGATATGAATAAGAGATACGCGCTGGCGGTCCAAACGTATCAGATGATCGATGAAATGTGCACCCAAAAGGACTGAAGTTTCAAATCGCAATAAATGTGAGACACATGAATGGCGCGAGAAAGTATAATGACAAACAAAAAGGTGTGCACCTTCTGACATCCCCTGACGCCTTGGGGAACGCGAAGCCGCCTGATCTATGGTAAGCTTTTCGAATTCTAGACCAAACACGCCGATTAACTGTCGTCAATAGGGAGTTTGGGAGGCAATTGTTTGAGCCAAATAAATGGATAAATCTGAAGTGGGATATTTTAGTAGATCGACATTAACTGGCTGCACCCTGCGAGACTAGGATGAGCCGAACAGTGATACGAAAGCCGATTGATAAAGGATCTTCAAGGCCGAATGGAAGAACGGGTAATGATTGAAAAGTAGGCCTAGGCCCCGAGGCTTCAGGAGGAATAGATATAAATAGAGAAGCAGCGTTCTAGGAATGGTATGTAAGAATCACTTCACTAAACTTAGTAAAACAAGCTTTCTTGAGTATAAGAACTGACTTGCCCGTCGGAGTGCTAACCCCGGCACCCCCGACCGGAGTGTTTGTCCTTGCAGGTGACCAGGCTGAGGATCAAGAGCGTCTCCCAGGATCTGAAGAGTATTTCCAAAACCACTTCCCCACAGGTGGATTTGGGCCTGCACAAGGGAATGGTATGAGGATGTTTCCAAATATGTTCGAAGCCATACCTTACACACGGGGTTTCACTAATTCTGTGTTTGAATTTGCACCTGAGGGGTTGGAAGGATTTCCTGTGGTTGGAAGACAAACAACACCTGTTCCTTCTCCTGTAGCACCTTTCGTAGGGCCTTTCCTAGGACAGATTCCAAGAGGTCAGCCATACCTCCAACAGCAACCAGTACAACAAGGATAGCCAACCTTGAATGTACCTATATATGGACTAAGAGGCACTCAAGCACATGGAGTTCCTCCAAATCTTGTGTTTGCTTTTCTAGTAGTGGTTCAACCAGCAGAAAATATGGTTCCAAGGGATCAAATTGTTGATATAATTAGAGAAATGTGTGGACCTATGGCTCAGGGGGTCTAGACACCAGTGTATAGAAAACCTTACCCAGAGTGGGTAGATAGGGTACATGAGTAACCAGGGGGGTTTAGAATACCAGATTTTGCCTTCTTTTATGAGAATGGAAACTAGTCAACGGTGAAACACATTGTTAGGATTATAGGCCAGTGTGGTGAATTCGTCGATAATGACTATATGAAACTGAGACTTTTTCCAAACTCTTTAACTGGAGCAGGTTTTTCATGCCCAATTTTTCCAAATAGAACCTAAGGTTTCTATGGCAGACTTGGCAAGATTGAGCCAAAGGCTTGATGAGAAGGCTGCTCAATTTATTGCTAGATTTAAGAAGGCACGAAACAAATGTAGGGTCATGCTACCCGAGCCTAAATTTGTGAGATTGGCTCAAAATGGGTTTGAGTTTAGGCTTCGAAAGAAGTTTGATTCAATTGAGTTTCAAGACTTAGTAGAATTAACCTATAAGGTGTCTAGATATGAAACTTCACTTGAGGAGGAACAAGATCGAAGTAATGCATCATATAAGACCTATTATAAGGACCCTAACTATGAAATTGATGCAACAGAGATCGTAGGAAAAGAACTTATGACCTGTAAAGCATTAATTCAGAAAGATAGTATAATAGGCCAGCAATTTAAAAAGAAAGACCTTTATAAGAAGTATTCTTTTGATTTAACAAAAGTATATGACATTTTTGATCATTTGCTTGTAGGAAATTTCCTAAAGTTACCAAAGGAAGTTAAGATCCCTACCCCTGAAGAACTTAAAGGAAAACTGTACTGTAAATGGCACAATTCTTGGTCTCATTCAACTAAAAACTGTATTGTTTTCCGAGACAAGATCCAAGAATAGATTCGGAAGGGGAGGTTGAAGTTTCTAGCCAAGACTGAGAAAGCTATGGGAATTGACATCAACCTATTTCCAGAAATTAGGGAGGCTGCAGCCAATGTTGGCATGCTAGATTTCCAAAACTTATCCTTGAAAGAATTAAAGGAAGTCACTGTGCAAATGCATGTGGCTAGCCAGGATGCCTTCAAGTGTAGAGGATGTGTCCTAGATGCAGCTATAGTGCAGAGGATGTGTCCTAGATGCAGGATGCGTTACAAACGGCTGAAAGGGCTCATAGTTGATGGGAAGTAGTATTATAAAGATGTACAGAAGGATCGGAAATCAGCCAACACTTATAACAGAAGGCCATATCCAACTAGCCCTAGGCAACATTCATCTTTGGCTGGTCCATCAGACACCAGAATGCAATCAAAGGGTATAAGGCCTTTGTATGAAACTAGGCCACCCAATTATTACAAGGTAGATAATCGGCCTGAAAGGAAGCATGGATTTAGTGCAAGGCATGGGACCAGGACTGATGATTGGCCCCCAAGGACTACTTCGAAGATTGCTTCAAAGAGTTGGATAGCAGATCCAACAGCCAGACCAGTGGGCTCATGGTTTCTAGGGGTTCCAGATTAGTTTGTCATGTGGAACAAACCTAAAGAAATGCTTACCCAAAGAAAGGTTTTTGGAGACCAGGGAAGAATGATCAAACCTCTCTTGGTGGCTCAAAACAATTGGGTGTTATTAAAGAACCTAAAAACAAGGGTGCCAGATGTGGTTCCTATGATTTCCAGGTCTCAAAGAAGGAAGATCCAATGAAGATACACCTAGTATCAGAGGGATTTGAAAGAGAGTGGAGAGAGCACTTCTTTGGCACAACAAAAAGACCGGACAGACGAGGGGATAGGTTCGAGGCATGTTCCTAAGGTTAAGAGGAGTGCCAGCATGGAGCAATTGGCTAAAGTTCATGTTGAACTGAGAGACAAAGAAAAATCCAGTTTAGCAGGTCTCGAGAAGGCCTTAATAGAAAGTGACATTGAGACGGATAAAGGGGCTGAGTTAGGCCAAGAGAGAACATTGGCTGAAAATGAAATCTTTGAGGCCTTCATGGCTAAACAGAACTTTCTAGTTGATAAGCCAACAGAAATAGAACACCAACAGGCTACTTCGAAGGAACCTGTTAGCACATAGGTACCAGAATGCAGCATAGAAGATGCTTCTGAAACAATGAAACAAGTTACTTTGGAAAGGAAACAAGTACAACCAATAGTTCAGTTTGGCTTATTCTCTCCAGTGCCAGTGCCAGTGAATATGGTATATGTATTGCCATAGGAATTCCAGGCTGACCAAAAAGGCCAGGAAGATAACCCCATTCCAGTTTCTAGTGAAGATTCATAGGATAACATGGTTCAAGATGAGTCAGAAGTGGCCAAGCCAATAGAAAATGATGAAGAAAGTGAGGAGGTGAGCATTAACCTCTCATACCCATTCGAGTACCCCACAATATCTATGACTCAGCACGTTAAGCCCTTGTACATCAAGGCTTACTTCGATGGGATACAAATGAACAGGGTGTTAGTGGACAATGGTGCAGCAGTAAACTTGCTTCCAAGGTCCTCGTTGAAGAAGTTGGGGAGAAGAAACCCTAGGTTGATCCCAACCAGCACAACCATTGATGGTTTTGCTGGGGATAAGCAAATGGCTCGGGGCATTTCGCCCATCAACCTGAGTGTGGGAACTAGAGATTGCATGACAACATTCTTTGTTACCGATAGTAATGCCAAGTATAATGCTTTACTTGGCAGGGATTGGATACACACTAACAAGTGTGTGCCTTCCTCTCTACATCAGAAGATGATGATAGCTTTGTGCAATAGGAAAAAAGAGAAAATCAATGTGGATCCGTAGCCTTTTATTGATTGTGCTGATTTTGCTGAGGCTAAGCTCTACACTGAAGGAGTTGTACCACTTAGTGTGCTGAGGAAGCCTGATGGAACAACCAAAGTGACGGTTAATGAGAAAGTAGCACACCTGAAGCACTTGGTGCAGGAGAGTGTTGATGAAGAGTTCGTCACCAAATATGACAATGATGCCTGGTTGTAGGGAAGAAGATCAGGACCAAGAAGCCAAACCTTTGGCCTTAATCAAGTTTTCAGCATTGGACGTAAATTCAATAGTCCAGAGGGTGCAGGAACAAAAAAGGGAAGCCATAGTGATTGGTTGTAATCAGGAACAACAAAAGGCCAGGCCTTTGGCCCTTGATAAGTACTGTGGGGGCCGAATAATATTATTACGTAGGGAAGCCAAATAACTTAAAGAAAGAAATCAAGTTATGTACTATACGACTCTATCCTGGAGGGACAGAGGCCGAATAACCAGATTGGCCGAAGAATCAACTATAAATCGGGCCGAGTACGAATAGGCAACCGAATGAGTGATTATTCATTGGATGAAAGGTGGGCCCAACCATCAATATCAAGGATGACTATAAATAAGAAGAGCATCCGCTGAGAAAAGATATGTGAGAAAAAGTAAGATTAATTTGAGGTATAAGCAACCCAGAGAGTACACATTGACTTATCCATCGGAGTGCTAATTCCGGCACCCTCGACCGGAGTGTTCATTCCTTTTCAGGTGACTAGCTGAGGATCAAGAGTGTCCTACAGGATCCAGAGAGTATTTCTAAACCTTATCTCCACAATTGGCGCCGTCTGTGGGAATACTCAAGCGCATCCATGGTGGGTGTGACAGAAGATCCTCCAGTAGTCGCTGACGACCTTACGCCACAAGATGATACCACTCCAAGAAACATGCTTGGGCCAAAGAACACTGCCGCACAAAGGGCCTTGAACTTCGACTCAGTTGCCTAGACCTCACCCTCAACATCAGCACATGAGGCAATGCAAGCGATTATGGATCAGGCGAAGCAAAATGAACAAAGGTTAGAAAACATGATGGCTGAGAATGAGCGCCTTTGACAGGATTTGGCCCTAGAGGTGGCAAAATTCCAACAGGCCGCGTGCCAAGATCGGGGACGACCTTTGGGAAAGGATGGTTGACAACCTCGAATTCGGAGACATGATAGTGGAAGTGATTCTAATTCATCATTTCCAGAATCCAAAAAGAAGGGACGAGTCGAGGTCTCCTGTTGTTCCAGAGGAAGTCCGCGTGCGCGGAATAAGCGAAGCAGAAATGATTCAGACGAAGAGGATCAACATGACCCCTTTGTGCGACGGATCGTAAGGGCAATGCTATCCAAAAAGTTCAAAGCTCCATCGTTCACCCTATACGATGGAAAACCGGACCCCACTGATCATATTCGTCATTATGAGCAAGCCATGACGCTTCGTTCAGACGACGAGGCCCTCATGTGTCGAATATTTCTAAGCAGTTTGGGACCATTGGCCGTCAGGTGGTATTATAACTTGGAACCGGCATCGATTAAGAGCTTCCACCAACTCCAAAAATCCTTCAGGGCAAGGTTCATCACCAATGAGGTCCAGCCGAAGCAAGCCGATTCTCTCTGGGCAATGCAAATTCAACCAGGAGAAACCCTTCGTGCATATTTGGCGTGCTATTGGGAATGCTTTAATCTAGTAGATGATGCCTGTAATGACTCCATGGCCATCACCGCCTTTAAGATGGGATTGTATCTTGACAGTGCCCTCCGCAGCTCCTTGACCAGACGGCCCCCTAAAACAGTCTGGTCGTTAATGAAGAAAGTCGAGGAATACTGCAAAGTGGAAGATGATGCCCTATGGGTCAAAGCCGGACACAAGGCCAACAAGATGGCCCCATCTGAAATCGTTCAGCCAATGAACTCTGTACTAACACAAAGCCCTGAACCACGGAATCGGGCTAGACGAGACAAAAGACGAGATTTGCGCCGATCAAATGACCAATGTTCACATCGAGCTAATGAACAACTTCAAGTGGATAGCAGGTGCACAAGGCGCGCGGACAAGAAATATACAAAGTTATTGGAGCCAATCAATGCAGTTATGTCTAAAGTTCAACACTTTTTGTTCTTTAAATGGCTACTGAAGATGGTGGGACCTCCCGACACGAGGAGATAGGATAGGCGATGCGAGTATCATAAAGACCACAGTCATGATACCGACAGTTGTTATGCGTTGAAGGACCACCTTGAGGAGTTGGTACAAGATGGTCGGCTTATGCAACACGTTCGAAAGAACAATTCAACAAAAACAGTAGCTATACGGCAGGATTCACCTCCACTCGGCGTAATTCATATGATATACAGCTTGCCGACGGCGTTCGCGGTACATACAATTCAGTTGCATCCTGACCCCCAAAAGCAAATCACACCAGCAAAATGGACCCATGAAGCTACGAGTATTACTTTTGATGATTTTGATTTGGTCGGCGTAACGCTCCCCCACATTGATCCCTTAGTCATCGAATTACGCATAAACCGATTCACTGTTGAACATGTTCTCATTGACCAGGGAAGTACTTCAGAAGTAATGTACTACAAGACCTTTGTTAAACTCGACTTCACTGAATTGGACCTGTCTCTAGCTGATTATTTGTTATTCGGCTTCAAAGCTAATCCGAAATATCCTTTGGGCAAAATCACACTACCAGTTCGGGCGGCTCCGGATCAGTGGATGTAGAATTTTTTGTTGTCAAGCTTCCTTCACCATATAACCTCATCATGGAATGAACTTGGTTACATACCATGCAGGCCGTGCCAAGCACATATCATCAACTACTTCATTTTCTGACTGAACGCGGCATAGAGCAAATTTGAGGTTTCTAGAAATCGACGCAGGCATGTTATCTTGCTGCAAAGACACCAAGGGAGCTAGAAGTGAATTCAATTGAGGTGCTGGATTGGGAGAGCCTTGACGACGTTGGGCAGCTCCTAAGTGAAAAGGCAACCGGGGCCCTGGATCGGGTAGAAATTGATGGGAATCCTGGCAAGTTCTTCATGGTCGGCGCTTCCCTGAATAAAGTCGACAGGCAAGAGTGTAGACACCCTATTTTTGATCGTCCTCAAGACTTGGACGTCATCGTTTGAATACTCAATGATCATCTATGCTCGCGTTCGTTTTGAGTTCCCGGAGGTCTCGGTCGCGCGCCTTGCCTTAGGATCTCTCAACTTGTCTGTTTTGTGCTTGGTTGTGGACCAAATACTTGCGTTTTTGCTTCTGAGGGAAGAGGGTGGCTTGTTGGCCATCCCCTCAACCCATCGGCCAAGGCATGATGCCATCGGCCTTGTGTTCTTGCCATCGGCCAAAAGTGTTGGCCGATCGGTATTACTTTTGGTCGGTCGGCACTTATGTTGGTCGATCGGCCATATTTTTTAGCCGAGACCTTTCCATCTGCTTTTTGCTGATATTTTCTGCCAGCTGTGACAGCTGGTATCCACAATTCACATCCTCCATACACGTATATGGAGGGATTTGTTTCAAGACTCAAGCTTTCTCAACAAGCTTGAGAATTGGAATTCTATAAGAATGGAGCCCCTCCTCCCTTCTCAGGGGTTCAGAAAATGGAGTCTTGAGAGATAGATATACATCTGTATCTATATCTCCTTGTTGATCCTTGTTTTGTGCTCTAAAGTGTCTTTTTGTCTTACTATTGCACACAAACACCTAGTAGAGCACCATCCTTTGGTTGTTGAGGTCCTTAGGAGTTGTTTTTAGTGTTCTTGAGCTGGTTTTGGCCAGAGGAGGCTGCTGGAGTAGTGTTCTTGAAGGTCTTCTTCAAGGGTGAGCTTTTTGTTTTTAAACCCCCATTCTTGCTTAAGCTTTTAGACTTATTTGCATATTGTTTTAAGCTTAACTCTAAACTACAAAAAGTTCTAATTTTGCATGCTTGAGACCTTTGTTTAAGGTTTCTTTTTGGTTTGGGGTTGTTTACCCCCCCCCCCTTAGGCCTTGTTTGGCCTTGCTTTGGTGCCTTCTTTGTGAGCTTCGGGATCACCTTGTTTTGGCCTTCTCACCACTGAAATCCAGAGAGATTTCAGTGGTGGGGATGGTGTCTTAAGATCCCAAAAAGGATAGGGTCATCCCCTCTCCTTGTGTCTTCAATACTTGCCTTGAATGCCTCATGTGTGAGCATGTTTGTTAGGCTTGTTTTAGCTTGTATATTAGCATGTATTTGTGGTTATTTTGCTAAGGCTTACCACTATTTTTGCTTGGATTGATCACTCCATGCATGATTTATACACTTGTAGTGTAAATCACACACACTAGTCTTGTATGCTTCATGAAGTAGCATGTCATTCTAGCCTATGTTGTGTCCACTTCGGCATGTATTTGGTGTTGTCTTACCATGTCATACCTCTGTTTAGGTTTGGTTTGGTTAGCCTTTGCATGCCTCATGCACTTATAGGGCATTTCCATAAAATTGCCTTAACATGCTTTGTGCTTTAAGCCATGTTTTTAGCATGATTTTGGCTTGACCCAAAGAAGCTTTTAGCCTTGTTTTACCATGTTTAAGGTCTGTTTGGTGTTGTTATGGTCATGCTTGCATTGTTTTGTATAGCCATGGTTCAACCTAGCTTGTTGGCTTTGAGTGTCCAAGTCATTAGCATGCATTGCTTGGACCTTTTTCATGATTTGGCATCATTTCATATGTGTTTTCAGTCCATGTTTCATGCTCAAATGCTTGCACTTATCACTCCTTTAATGCTTTAAAGAGTTGATGTTTTATGCCTCATAAATGGATCATTGTACATGCCTCCATGCTTAGGCCTTTGGGATTCCATCTCAGTGGATTTTTGGTTTTGTTTTACCATGCCATAACTCTGTTTTTCATTAGTTAAGTCATGCCATGTTTGGTTTTGATAGGTGTAGTATAACACCTCTTTTGTAGCCTTGCATGCCTCATGCTTTTGGGCTTTTGTTCTAACTTGTGTTGGCTAGGTTTAAGCTTGTTTTTGGCCCTATCTTGACTTTCCTTGGGACTGTTTTGGATGCCCTTGGCCCTTTGGGGTTTGCCCTGTATAGCCATGGTTTGAGTCCCTTGGCTAGCCTTAAGCTTTAGGCTTTCTTGCATGCTATACTTGCTTTGTTTGGTTGATTTGGCATCATTCCTCACATATTTTTAGAGCTTATTACATTGCCATGTTCTCATGTTTGTCACACCTTGCTCATGTTTGAGAGTTGTGTCTTGTTGCCTAGCTTATGAACCAATTGGCATGCATGTTTGTTTTGCATTTTGGTACCATCGTTTTAGCACTTTTGGCCACTGATTTGGGCATGTTTGAGAGTGGTCCATTTTAGTTTGAGCCCATTTTTTCATGTTGTTGCATGCTTGATTTGCATGTTGTTGCATGCTTGTTGCATACATGTACATTGCATGTTGTTACATGATAATTCCATTACATGTTGTTACATGCTAATTTCATCGCATTATGCTTGCATGTTTGCAAAGCATTATGTGTGCATGCCTTGCCTCCTGATCAAACATGATAGAGGTTGAGGTCACTTATGTGATTTTGTGCATTTATCCCACATTGAATTGTACACTTGGCTCCTTTGGCCATCATGCATTGGAATGTGTGATTGGTGGCCTGAGGGTCGAGGACTACACACCTTTGAGCCTTAAACATGATAAGGGGTGTAGTTGCAAACATTGTCTTGCAAATGTATTGCCATACCTCTGTTTGTCCTCTGCTGCAGCAAAACAACATTTTGCAGGAAAAGATGGCCGATCGGCTATCTGGTGTGCCGATCGGCTAAAAGTGTTTGGCCGATGACCTCATAAATGGTCGATGACACCTTTCCTTTGGCCGATGGCTTCACCATTTGGCCGATGGCCTCTCAGCATGTCCATGAAGTGGTTCTAGAGCATCACAGGACTTTTCATAGTTTTCAACGGTGCAAAACAGTGCAAACAGAGGCAACATGAGGCATGGCAACGGATTTTCGAGCAAAGCCGATCGAGCATGCATTTGTCCCTCTTATCGAGGCCGCTTTATTGATCTTGTAGCTTAATTAATTTTTTTAATTAGTTAAGAGTTGTGTAATAATTAATTAGCTTATTAGTTGATTAATTAGTTGATTTATATTATTCTTTCGGACCCTCTGTCGAGAGGGCACAATTTTGTAATAAGCGTGCGTGTGTGTGATGCATGTCTTCCAACCCCACGTCTTTCTCCCTTTTACTTAACTGCTTACGATGGTTAGTTTTAGGGCATATTTCATTTAGCATCCTTATGCTTTGCATGTTTGCATCATTCATCTATACTGCATGCATCGGGCTCGGCGCATCATACTAACTGCATTGTATTTCAATTCCTACTTGAATACATGTATCGAATTATCGCATCTCACATGACATCTTAGAATAGCCGAGCCTATTTCTAGTTATATTTTGCACGTGTTGCATTAGCCATTTTAAACATAGCTGGGATCATGCATGAGTACTAACTAGTTCTCTGTTTTGGCTTGGAGTACACTGTGAGTGTTTACGCTTTAGCATATCGCATGTGTTTTAATGTTGCCATGAAAGCATGCTTACCATGAGGC
This sequence comes from Camellia lanceoleosa, assembly GCA_025200525.1. NCBI lineage: Eukaryota > Viridiplantae > Streptophyta > Magnoliopsida > Ericales > Theaceae > Camellia > Camellia lanceoleosa. Next base: position 204,782,176 of record CM045763.1, on the reverse strand, counting down.
TAACTGCTTAGTTGATTAACTACCTGAATGCCTGTGGGTGAAAGTTGGATTACTTAAATTGGAACAATTCATTGAAATCCGCATTTTAGCTTACTTACGAGTAGCAAACTTCAAATCATTTTCAAATGAATATGCAATGCTTTGTTCCAAATTAGGCGATCGAGTCTATACTTATGTGTTGTGCATAAGAACACATATGTTTTCAAAAATAAGATATCATGCTTAGTACATACCGATCTTTGATTGGGCGAGCGGGGGTGCTCATTGCATGACCTTCCCTTCTCGTAGCCAAGTTCCCGAGCTGAGGCAACTTTGGTGATGACGGATACGTGGCCTTAGGCAACGAGTCAGGGTTTCCTAAATTACCCCAAAATAAATATTTAGGTGGTGACTCTGTATCTGGCAAAGCAGTCCATGTTTGGTACTTCTTTACAAAAATCAGTTTTCCAAAACAATTTGCTGGATTTGGACTCTTTGGTGATTTATCAGTCTTGCATTGCACTTTGCGAGATTAGATTCAGAACTGTGACATTTGAGTCCAGACTATAGTATGCTAGAGAGCAAACGAGATTTCGCACCTTCGCAAGCGCGGAGCTTCGGGAGTCCTCGGGGCGCGTCTACAAAGAGCTAATATCCTTCATACTCGGTAACCTTGATGTACTCGCGTGGTCACCGTATGAGATGCTGGGGGTAGATCCATCTGTGTCCTAGCACCACTTAAACGTTAATCCCAAATGTAAGCTAATTGTTCAAAAAAGCCGGCGGTCAACTGCGGAACACACTGCTATCATTGTTGAAGAAGTTGATCGGTTGCTTGATGCCGGGGCAATCCACGAAGTGACCTATCCTACATGGTTGTTGAATATTGTAGTTGTGAAGAAGAAAAATGGAACTTGGCGCGCTTGTGTGGAGTTCGCGAACTTAAACAAAACTTGTCCCAAGGATTGCTTTCCCTTCTCTAGAATAGACCAACTCGTAGATACAACGACGCATCATCAACGTATGAGCTTCCTGGATGCCTACAGAGGCTACCATCAAATTGCCATGCTTCCGGAAGACCAAGAAAAAACTGCATTCCTCACCCCAAGAGGAACCTATTACTATAAGGTTATGCCTTTCGGGTTGAAGAATGCGGGGGCAACTTACCAAAGACTAGTGACTACCATGTTCATGGAGCAACTTGGTTGTACCATGGAAGTATACATCGACGATATGGTGGTGAAGTCCAAAGAAGAGCAAACTCATCTAGCCGATCTGGAAGAGACATTAGGCGTTCTTCGCAAATACAAAATGAAGTTGAACGCTTCCAAATATGCATTTGGCATCAGATCAGGCAAATTCCTTGGCTTCATTGTTAACCACCGCGGAATCGAAGCCAACCCGAGGCAAATCACAGCAATTCTTGAACTCGGCTCTCCTTGGTCGGTCAAAGAGGTTCAGAAGCTGATGGGAATGGCTGCCGCACTTAATAGGTTCATTAGTCATTCCACAGATCGTTGCCGACAATTCTTTCATACCCTTCGGCAGGGTAAAGCTTTTGAATGGACCCCCGAGTGCGAAGCCGCTTTGGACGGTTTAAAGACTTACCTTTGATCAGTTCCACTCTTGACAATGCCTTTGGCAGGTGATCCGCTCATTTTATACCTGGCAGTTTTCGACCGGGCGGTCAGCGCCGTATTGATAAAGGAAGAATTAGGGGAGCAGCAACCAATTTATTATGTGAGCAAAGCAATGGCTAACGCCGAAACACGTTACCTTCTGCTAGAAAAACTCATCCTTGCTCTCGTCATGGTAGCAACAAAATTGATGTATTACTTTCAGGGGCATAGCATCAGGGTACTAACGGACTACCCCCTCCGGTCAGTGCTCCGTAGCGCAGAAGCGTCAAAGCGTGTTTCAAAATGGGCTCTTGAACTCGGCCAGTATGATATCCAATTTCTACCCAGAACCTCAATCAAGGGGCAAGTGCTAGCCGACTTTGTAGTTGAATTCACTGGGTGTCTTGCCGACTTTAAGCCTGATCAAATTCAACCTAAGCCGAACTAGAGAATTTACGTTGGGGACACTTGGCAATTGTATTGTGATGGGTTATCCAATCAACGTGGCAGTGGGGTGGGTGTAATGATAATGACTCCCGACGGGGCAATAATCGAGCAGGCTGTCAAACTTGGCTTCGAAGCATCGAACAATGAGGCTGAATACAAAGCATTGTTAATCAGCTTATGGAAGGCACTTCTCCTTGGTGCTCAACATCTGCTTATCTTCTGCGACTCAAAGCTAGTCATCAACCAATTGAAGGGGGAATATGTAGCCAAAAAAGACCGTATGGCAGCCTACATGAAAACGGCAAATTCCTTGCTGACAAAATTCGACCATCATGAATTAAATCAAATAACCCGGGATTAAAACACACATGCAGACACCCTGGCTTGCCTAACCTCCACCATCAACTCAGAAATCAAATAGACATTGAAGTAGGATTCATCCCTGAGCCGAGCATTGCCCCCTTAGAGTCAATTCAGATCAATATCATAGAGTCAAGTCCAAGTTGGATGGACCCTATCACTGCATTTCTATCTTCCGAATAGGTCCCGATGGACAAGAAAGAAGCACACAAATTGCGAAACAAGGCCTTGCGATATTACTTAGATTCGCAAGGAAAGCTCTACAAAAAATCCCTTTCTGGTCCATATCTAGAATGCGTTCATCTGAATAAATTCAAAGAACTCTTGACTGAAATACATGAGGGTAGTTGTAGTGCCCATTCTGGTGGGCATTCTTTGGTTCATCGAGCTGTAACACAAGGGTACTACTGGCCGACCATGAGAGCTGACACCGAGTGTTATGTCAAGAAATGTAAACAGTGCCAGAAGTTTTCCCCTTTAACTCATTTGCCTGTTGATGAGTTGAGCTCAATCACCAGTCCTTGGCCATTCGCTCAATGGGGACTTGATATCGTCAGACCATTGCCACGGACCCCAGGGAACAAGCGATTCTTGATTATCGTGATCGATTACTTCACAAAATGGGTCGAAGCGGAAGCACTAACACACATTCAAGATATTGATGTTAGGTGTTTTGTATGGAAAAATATAACAACACGATTCGGCATTCCGAGAGCACTCATTTCAGACAATGGCACCCAGTTTGATTGTGGCGTCTACTGAGAATTATGCAGCATGTATGGTATTTGGCCTTATTTCTCCACCTCGGCTTATCCACAAAGCAATGGTCAAGTTGAAGCCTCCAATAAAGCCATCTTAGACGGCATCAAGAAACGGTTGGAGAAAGCTAAAGGCAGGTGGGTCGAAGAGCTCCCCAGTGTGTCGTGGGCTCATCGCACTACAACAAGGAGGTCTACTAGGGAAACGCCGTTCGCCCTATGCTTTGGAACCCAGGCAATTATCCCCCTAGAGATTGGCTTACCCACTCTGAAAATGAAGGTCTTTGATTTGGGCCGTAATGACACGATGTTAACATTGGATCTGACTCTGATCGAGGAACACCGAGACCGTGCCCTCGCATCTATGGCGTGGTATCAGCAATAGCTCACTAAATCATACAGTCAATGCGTGCAGCTACGACATTATATACCTAGAGAATTGGTCCTTAAGAAAGTTCTTCCTACTACTAGGAGCCCCACTGACGGAAAGCTAGGTCCAAATTGGGATGGCCTCTATCAGGTTGAATCAATCACCAGCACAGGGGCATATCGGCTTAAAGATATGTCTGGGATAAGTCTGCCACGTCCTTGGAATTCCACGCATCTGCATAAATTTTATCATTAACCCGACTTGTGGGGCATGATAACTTGTTTTGAATGTTCGCCGTGTGCAACTTTCACTTTTACAATTCAAAGCATCTTATTTCCTCGCTATATGAAATTTAGTTCGGTAAGTAAAAGCCTCCAAATGCGGAGCCCCATCCGTGAATGACGTGTTTGGGCCAAATGAGCCTCCGGATTCGGAGCGGCCTTCGTGGATAACACAATTGGCCAAAATAAAAGCCTCCAAATTCGGAGCCCCATTCGCGAATGATGCGTTTGGGCCGATTAAGCCTCTAGATTCGGAGCGCCCTTCGTGGATAACATGATTGGCCAAAATAAAAGCCTCCGAATTCGGAGCTCCATCCGCGAATGATGCGTTTGAGCCGAATAAGCCTCCGGATTCAGAGCGGCCTTCGTGGATAACACAATTGGCCAAAATAAAAGCCTCCGAATTTGGAGCCCCATTTGTGAATGACGCGTTTGGGCCCCTCCAGATTCGAAGCATCCTTTGTGGATAAGATGATTGGCCAAAATAAAAGCCTCCAGATTCGAAGCTCCATCCGCGAATGACGCTTTGGGCTGAATAAGCCTCCTAATTCAGAGCGCTTCATCAACATCATAGTTGGCCGACGCAAATGCGATTAACAGTAACCGGTGGTCATGACTTAATTTATGAACAACAATTAAGACAATATAGAGACATTCAAAATAAGATGTTTCATTCAATAGATTGTAAATACATAATTCGCATCAAACTTGCAATGGTCATGCATATCTTTAATCTATTTCATAAAACACATGTGTTTCATTCAAAAAAAAAAAAAAAGAAAAAAAAAGAAAAAAAGAAAAAAAAGGGAAAATGTATTATTCGGCACCATCCTCGTCGTCAGTCTTCTCGGCTTCAAAAGTCACGAAGGGCAAATTATAGCTCTAGTATAGAGACGATACCGAATCAATGCCTACTGCCTGTAGAGCCTTGGTCCACCCATGCTTGAATCCATGATTTGCGCATCGGCAGACCTCTTCAGCGAGCTTTTCCTTCGTCTTCTCTATACCAATCTTCTGACTGTCAAAGAATCCTTCTTCATAGGCCTTCGTCCTTATTACTTCTTTAGTGAACATGCTCGTCGTATCTCAGTCAGCAATGGCCTAGTTTAGCAGCCATTGGATCAGCCTCTCCTCTACAATCGGGTTACCTTGACCTGCCGAATGATGTCCAGTAGCTTTTTCTTGCTTTAGCTCTCGCTCAGCTCTCTCTACACGCGCCTCTAAGTTCTGAATGCACTCATCTTTCTGCTCAATTTCCTGCCGAGCAGCTCGGAAACGCATGCTGATTTCATATGAAGTGTAAAGTTCCTTCACTGCTCCATGGATGCCTCCCAAAAAACTTCGAAATCAGGTCGCCCAACCATCGACTGCTGGACTTCTGGTGGAAAAATCTGTCGAGCAAATTCCACTACCACATTTGGATCATGAATGATCGAATCCGTCTCTGTCATCGGTTTGTTCCCTATGAAGACTGAAAAGCTCAACAGGCACGGTGCCCCATTGGTCTCACTTTGCGAAGTGACCTGCTTCGACGACGCAGAGAATGGCACCTTTTGCGCTCCCCGAACGTCCTACTTCCCGTTTGTAACAGTTCGCCACCTCAATTCATTGCTGAATCCAGCTCAGCCAATGTCTTACCCTTTTTTCTACTATTGTAGAATAGCCTTTTAGACATCTAGTTCAAACCCACAACTCTTCTTCCTCTTGTGATCTGCCAAATTTGGACACCAATATGGACCCTAAACGAATGCAGCCCTCACCCTTCTTATTCATCACAGGTGCAACGTTCCCAATGCGTTCCCTTCAATGCTCTGTGCCATGAACTGACATGGATCGGCGGTCTTGTTCATTAATTTGCTGGGGCAAGGTCAGATTTATTAATCTATTCGGCCTAAATATTAGAGCTACGAGCCGAATTGTCATTGTGCCCTAGCCAATCCCTGAACTGCCATCGGTCGGCGGCCGTGTACATCAACTTGCTGGGGCAAGGGCATATTCATTAATCTATTCGGCCTAAATATTAGAGCTTCGAGCCGAATTGTCATGGTGCCCCAACTAATCCCTGAACTGCTGTCGTTCGGCGACCGTATCATCAACTTGCTAGGGTAAGGGCAGATTCATTAATCTATTTAGCCTAAATATTAGAGCTTTGAGCCGAATTGTCATTGTGCCCCAGCTAATCCCTGAACTGCTATCGTTCGGCGGCCGTGTCCATCAACATGCTGGGCAAGGGAAGATTCATTAATCTATCTGGCCTAAATATCAGAGCTATGCGCCAAAACATTCCTGTGCCCCAACAAATCCCTGAACTATCGTTTTTCGGCAGTCCTGTTCATCAACTTGCTAGGGCAAGGGCATATTCACTAATCTATTCAGCTAAGTCGCAGTGCTATGCAGTTATTTTTGCGCTGGATTAATTCAATAGTTTATTTTCATTCATAAATTCATGTTTTACATCTTACTTAGCCGATTAAACAAGCACATGCATTAGATAGAAAGGCAAAAGCAATTTACATTCATAAACTGAGCACAAACAGAAGTCATTTTACAAATGAAAACTACCCCATGTTAGCTTCTCACAAAAATAAATAGTCAAAAATCTAACAAACCTAACAAAACCTACATACACACGATACCAAAACAAAATGAAAAATACTGACTCTAGGTCAGTCTTCGGGGTTAGACTCCAGTGGCTTAACGTCTACTAGCTCGTACGGAATCGGCTGCTCCGATACCACGTTAGCGGCAGCTAAGGCTTTGAGCCAACCATGTTTGAACCCCCTGTTCTCGAACTTCGGCACTTCTTCTACATAGCTCTCTAAGGCCGCATCCTTTCCAGCTTGGAATGACTTGGAAATCTTAGATTCGACGTGTACCATCGCCCTCTTCGACTCCTCCAAATCGGCCTCAAGCTTGGCAATCGTCTTGTTGGCCAATTTGAGCGCTTCTTCGTTGGCATTCGCCCTTTCCTCGGCAGCCAATCTCAGTTGGTCAGCAGTCTTGGCGTTATCTGCTTCGGTATTGGCCCTCGCTCTCTTTACCGCTGCTTTCATGGCCTCAGACTCGGCTCTAAAAGAGGCCTCTGCCACCTTTCCTTTCTCGTTTTCCACCTCGGTTGTAAGAAAGTTGATCTGTTCGATAGCGTCACTTTGGCGACAGCCAATCTCAACTATCCTTCCCGCTGCCTACAAAACAAGGAATCAGTAAGCTAATATGAAAAATTTTCTTTTGGTTAGCCTTGTAAAATTATAAACAAGGATCACGTACCAATATCGCCGATTGAGCGGCTAATGCGATGGACAGCAGATCAAGCTTTGCCCTAAAGGTTGCTCTATCAACCGGCAGAGAAATGAAGGAAGCCAAGCTCAAGGCCACAGTTGGGTCTTTTTATAGCTGATGCATAAGAAGCAGCCGGCATGTTCTTTATCCTTGGTTGTATTATAAACGACACAACCATGTTTGATTCTTCCATGCTTGGCCGTTTATCCACTAGGTCTTCCGAATAATTGGCTTCGTGTTCGGTTGTACGTTTTTTCCCCCTGTGCTCCATCACTTGACCCTCTTGTTGATCGACAACAGGTTCCGTTTCGACCACATCAATCTGAACCACCTCCTCAGTAAGAGCAAGTGGAGGAGTTTTTGCCCTAGCATTGGGTGGAGGGGGTGGAGGTTTATTTCGCTTGGCTTCGCCTCTCCTACGGGCAGCCATCCTCTCGGCATTTTTTTGCTTGGCCATTTGAGTGAGCGACTCACCAACGATGTTGTCAAGATATGAGCCGGGTAGGTCCTCTAAGTCGGTGAAAATATCTTCGAAGGACACGTCTGCTCAGCCAAAAGTGGATGGAGAATTGAGGCCGGCTTCTTCAAAAGCCAAATTTAGTGCCGCGTCAACCTTCTCCTCTAGTCTGTTGGATCTTTCAAAGGATGGTTAATTCGGCTGCTCGACGACTCCTTCAGCTACTTGTCCGTCCACTGGCTCTAAGTCTGAAGCCTCAAAACCAATCTGCCTAAGGTTCTTGAAGCTCAAAAAAACAAGCGCTGTAAGGTGTTGTTCATCCCTCATAATTGGAATATTATCTGCGGCCGAAAAAGTAGTATTGGTCGGTTCATATCTCAGAAGAATATGGGCCGCCCTCCCTTGCTTCTGGAGATTCGGACGGCAGAAGAACTGGAGTACAATTCTGATCTGTGCGAGTATAGCGTCGTCGGCCGAAACGAGAACTTTTTTCAAATCATTTCCTACACGAATAAAACGGTAAATACATAGAATTTGAACCAGGTAAATATTCAATAAAAATTCGTGGGGGGTTAAACGACTACCTGGTTCACTCCTTTGCCTGGGCACTGGATCTTGATGATCTTCGCCCTCGCTGAATTCCCAATTGCCACGGACAACGACCATGACATCATCAACATGCTTGCTAGAGCTGGCAAGCATAGTCACCAAATGATGATCGGTGTCCTTGGCCCTGAAGAAGTAGCGCCCCTACCGGCTAGAGGATTTGGCCAAGGCATAACAACGCCAAATGGCAGGGATTCCAAGGTTAAGCTTAAGGCACGGTTTAGTTCTACAATTCCCATTATTATTCAGTAAAAATTTATGTTCGGCTGAGAAGGTATTAAACCCCAATGGCGAAAGACAGCTCTCAAAAGTGGATGAAAGGGGAAACAGACTCTGCCCTCAGCGATTGACAGAAGAGGAAAGATGATTGTACTCTCATCAGTCCTCTTCGTGTCAATCACGTTCTCTGCCAAGAGTGATAGATGGACGTCGTCAGGAATAGAAAAATGGTGACGGAAACCAGAGACTCGCTCTACAGAAAGAAGGGCTCTCAAATGTTTCGCCATCATAGCAGGTAAAATGAACACTCTAAACAGCAAACAAACAAGGAAAAGGGAGTCGAAATGGAAGAGAGAAAAACTTACAAGAAATGAGGAGGACAATGAAGAACGGAAAGAAGTTGCAGAGGGCGTGAAACGAGGGAGGTGAACTAACAGGCAACGAGAAACCTTGTGCATTCGAAAAAAACATACAAACGAAGAGACAACACGGTTTCAAATCGTATTAAATGAATAAAGCTTATGAAGGGACGAGAGATTGTAATGATGCTTAAAAAGAGTAGGCATTTTGACACTTGCATTGGAATAAGGGAAACTGTCGTATTTTTTTGACCCTCTAAGTCCAAGACCAAACATGCCAACTAACTGACATTAATAGGATGTTTGGAGGGCAATTGTGAGGGCCGAATAATATTATTATGTAGGGAAGCTAAATAACTTAAAGAAAGAAATCAAGTTATGTACTATATGGCTCTATCCCGGAGGCACAGAGGCCGAATAACCAGATTGGCCGAAGAATCAGCTGTAAACTGGGCCAAGTACGAACAGGTAGCCGAATGAGCGATTATTCGTTGGACAAAAGGTGAGACCGACCATCAACATCAAGGACGACTATAAATAAGAAGAGCATCAGCTGAGAAAAAGTATGTGAGAAAAGTAAGATTAATTTGAGGTATAAGCAACCCAGAGAGTATACATTGACTTATCTGTCAGAGTGCTAATTTCGGCACCCCCGATTGGAGTGTTCATTCCTTTTCAGGTGACTAGCTAAGGATCAAGAGCATTCTATAGGATCCAGAGAGTATTTCCAAACCTTATCTCCACAAGTACTATGCATTGGACATTGATACAAAAGTCCAGGAAATACAGGAAAAAGAAGCCTTATGGACAGATTATGCTTATGAGAAAGAAAGCAAAGATGTTGAACCAGAGGAGGTGGGACCAAAACAAAATGAAGAAGTTACTTCAAAGATAGAAGAAGTCAAAGGGGAAGCATTAGTAAGTGCTCAAATAAAAGACCCTTTGGAAGAAGTCAACTTAGGGAAAGGTTTTGCACAGCAGCCCACCTACATCAGTATTTGGCTAAGTTCCAGTGACAGGAACCAGTTGTTGGTAGTCCTAAAGCAATATAAGGATTGTTTTGCGTGGTCTTGTAATGAGCTGCCCGGACTGGACAGGCCATTAGTGGAACATAGGCTCCCCATGAAGCCTAATTTCAAGCCACACAAACAGAAACCAAGATGGATGAGCCTTGAAGTGGTTCAAAAGGTGAAAGAGGAGATTCTTAGGCTCCTTAGGCAGGCTTCATTAAAACAGCCAGGTATGTTAAATGGTTGTCTAATATTGTGCTTGTGGTTCAAAAGAATGGTAAGATGAGGGTATGCATTGATTTTAGAAATCTGAATTTGCAACTCCGAAAGATGAATACCCCATGCCTATAGTTGATCTATTGGTGGACAGTTCAGCAGGGCACATGATTTTGTCTATGATGGATGGGCATTCTGGTTACAACCATATCTGCATTGCCGAGGAGGATGTCCACAAGATAGCATTTAGGTGTCTTAGGAATATTGGCACCTTCGAATGAGTTAAAATGACATTTGGTTTAAAGAATGTTGGTGCAACATATCAAAGAGCAATGAACACTATCTTTCATGATCTCAATGGAGGATTCCTTGAGTGTTACATTGATGATATTGTTGTAAAGTCCCAGTCTATGGAGAAACACCTGGTTCACTTAACAGCAGCTTTTGAGAAAATGAGAAAGTTCAAGTTGAAGCTTAATCCTCTCAAATGTGCTTTTGGTGTATCAGTTGCAAACTTCTTGGGGTATGTAGTGCACAAGAAGGGAATACAGATTGATTAGAATAAAGTCAAAGCCATCATTGATGACAAACCTCCATCAAGTAAGAAAGAATTACAAAAATTCCTTGGTCAGGTTAATTTCATTCGAAGTTTTATTTCTAATACTGCAGGGAAAACTAAAGTATTTTTATCTTTGTTAAAGCTAAAAAATGAAGAAGAGTTTGTATGGACATTTGAGCATCACGTTGCTTTTGAAGGAATCAAAGCCTACTTGGCCAAGCCTCTAGTGTTGATGCCACCAAGGAGGGATAAACCCTTGAAGTTATACATTGCTGCAGCAGAAGATTCATTGGGAGTTTTTCTGGCTCGGGACAATGAAGAAGGCAATGAACAAGCAGTTTATTACCTTAGTAGGTTTTAAAATTCTTGTGAATGTAAATACTTAGCTGTAGAAAAGCTGTGGCTAGTATTGTACTTTGCAGTAATGAAATTAACATATTATATTTTACCTACTGTTGTCTTGGTAATTGCAACCACAAACTTGGTTAAATAAATGTTATCTAAACCTATGCTAAGAGGAAGAATTGGCAAATGGATATTAGCTTTATCAGAATTTCATCTAAAATATGTCCCCTAAAAGGCAGTAAAAGGACAGGTTTTGGCTAACTTTTTGGCTGAACAATCATGTCAAATAGAAAGCCAAGAGATCACGGACCTTGCTATGGTCAACGTTGAGCCATGGCAAATGTGGTTTGATGGATCCAAAGCCAATGGTCTGGTTGGAATTTGTGTTGTGATTAAATCACCACAGGGGGTAGAAACCACACATGGTTTTAGAATTAATGAAACTACTTGTTCCAATAACCAAGCTGAGTATGAAGCTTTAATAATGGGACTTGAGATACTTATTGGATTGCAGACTCATGTAGTTGATATATTTAGGGATTCTCAAATTGTAATCAACCAAGTAAAGGAAATTTTCAAATGTCAAAGTGCAAGCATATTGCCATATTATATTGCTACATTGCATTTGCTTTCTCAATTTCAGATAACCAATGCGACTTATATCCCAAGATTCATGAATCACAAGGCCAATGATGTAGCCCAGAAGGCCTCGAATTTCAGAAGAAATGGTGACACCCAAGTGGACATAAGTCAAGCAACATATCAGAAGTTAATACCACCTTTGGCTAAAAGGGGTATCATGGTAAAAGTTAACCAGAATAACTTAGAAGAGCATGGTTGGAGACATCCAATCATTCAATATTTAACTGACCCTTCTTTTAAGGCCAGCAAAAAAAATTAAATTAAATTAGAGTCCATGCAATATATAGTGTATGGCAATGCTCTTTACAAAAAGGGAGCAGATAGATTGCTGTTGGAATATTTAGGGCTAAAAGAAGCACTGACTACTATGGCTGAGGTGCATGAAGGTATTTGTGGTGCCCATGAGCCTAGTGTGAAGATGAGATGATTGCTTCGAAGGCATTCCTACTATTGGCCAACCATTTTAAAGGATTGCATATAGTATGCAAAAAGATGTCAAGTATGCCAAAAGCATGGCATGATAAGACATGTGCCAAGAGCTGATTTGCATGCAGTAGTGAAGCCATGGCCATTTAGAGGATGGGCAATGGATATGATAGGAAAAATATATCCACCATCTTCGAAGCATCATTGTTTTATTCTAGTGGCCACAAATTACTTTACTAAATGGGTCGAAGCTAAGCCTTATAAGGCTGTGGATGAGACTGGGTTTATTAGATTTATCAGAGAATTAATCCATAGGTTTGGCATCCCTCAGACCATAATTGTAGATAATGAGACTGTGTTTGATAGAAAGATGGCGAAGTCTTTTGCAGCAGATTTTGGAATTAGTCTTATCAATTCCACCCCCTATTATGCACAAGCAAATGGTCAACCAGAATCATCTAACAAGTCCTTGAAAAAAGGAATACAAAGAGTTGTGGAAGATAATCCTAGGGATTGGCACAACTTGTTGTTATATGTATTGTGGGCTTACAGGACTTCTCCAAGGTCAAGTGAAGAGATCACTTCTTATGCCTTAGTATATGGGTATGATACAGTACTGCCTATAGAAATTAACATTAAGTCCTTAAGGGTAAAATGCCAAGACCAGTTAAGTACTGAGCAATACCATCAAAGCATGTTCTTCGAATTAGAGAATGTAGATATAGCTAGAATTTTGGCATTAAATAATATCTTCTTCCAAAAGAATAAGGCAGCCAAGAGTTATAATAAGAAAGTCAAGCACATTAGCTTTGATGAAGGTGACTTGGAATGGAAGACAATACTTCCAGTAGGCATTAAGAGCCATAAGTTTGGTAAATGGTCACCTAATTGGGAAGGGTCATATCAAGTTCATAGAGTCTTGCCTGGGGGAGCCTACCATCTGAGAAATTTAAATGGTTATGTGCATTTGAAGCCTTGTTATCCAACTGTGTGGGAACCACATGAAGTGTAAGAAATGCTACGTAAGAGTAAACAAAAGAGCATGAAACACTGAAATAATAAATAAGGATTTCATTTCATAACGAACTAAGTATATTCAGCCACAAATTGGCCCAAAAATCAGTACAATGTTTTAGTTGTTCTCTTACAATTGATTCTTTACTCCTAAGGGATGGGAACAACTGAATGGCTTTAGCCATGTCCTGCCTTTTGTTAGCCAGCCCTTGGTTAGTAATTTGTAACTTTTTGGCATTTCGATCCAAGGCTAGATTGACTGCTGTTAGCTTCTCTTCTAGTTAGGCTTTCCTTTCCAAGAGTTGGGTTTGAAACTAAGAGGCATAGGAATGTTGTCCCTTCAATTTGAACACTTCAGCATGTATATGGGAGACAGACTCCTTGTCCTTCAATAGTTTCTCTTCTGCAGCCTTGGCCATATGGCAGATATTGATATAAAAATCTATAGTGACTGCTGCTTGGGTTAAGTGGCTTGAGAAGGCCATGTTGGATTGCTCGAAAATTTTGTAGCATTTGAGGAAACCATTTTTAATGATAGGCTTCTATAAGGCTTCAAATTGAATCCTTGAGAATGATCGCATCAGCTCCAAGCAAGTGTCTAAGTCCACCCGAGGTAAGAAAGTGTAATAACTCGACCCTCGCATGTGTTTCTGACATGTTTACGTTCTTTATTTTGTGCATCGAAATGCTTAATGAGCAATTTTATGATTTTATCTGTTGGATAAGAAAGGCCTCTGTTACAATGAAAACGGTTAGAACAGAAATTGAAAGTCTTAGAGGCTTCCTAATTCGAAATTGATTTGATATTTGAAATCAGTATAATTTTTAGATAATATTAAGCATTTCGGTAAAATTTCAATTTGGGATGATTAAACGATTGATATTTGTCTTTATTCATTTATATATATATATATATATATATGTCTATAGTTTCTTTGATGTTTGACTTTAACACAAAACATATAACTTTAAACCAAAAACATCTTGAGAGAGAGAGGAGCAAGAGAAGAGTTCTTTAAGGAAAGAATTGGGAGAATTTAAGTTGTAGGAACTTGAATCAAGGTATGTGTAATCACTTCCATGTAACTCCTTTCTTTGAATGCTAGATGAGTAGTTGAGTTGAGTAATTGAGTAGTATATCTTGTTGTGAAGTGATTAAGAATTGTGTTGGATCATCTCATAATTTTATTCTCTTCCCGAGCTACCAAACTTGAAGCCATCTCCATGGTTACGTAAGTGTATGTGTGTGAGTGTGTGTGGTCATGTAAAGAATTGCTTTGCACTTTGATGGATATGTGTTGTGATCTCTTTGGTCATGAGTTATGTTTTTGTAATCTAGTTCTAATTAGATCAACACATGTTCCACCTCCTAAATTACATGATATTTGAACCATGTTTGAGGAATTTAAGGATCTCTTTTGGACCTTGTTGATGCCACCAAAAGAATTTTCGGACTATTTTTGGTAGAATCGCCAAGACGCAAGTCATGGAAGCTCAACGCCGCGCGAGGGTCATGGTCACGTGCGCAGAGAAATGGAGCAAATTTGGGCTTGAACACTGTCTAAAAAGCACGTGCGGGGTGTAGACACCCCATTTTTGACCGTCTTCAAAACTTGGACGTCACCGTTTGAACACTCGGTGATCATCCATGTTTGTGTTCGTCTTGAGTTCCCGGAGGTCTCGGCTACGCGCCTTGCCTCAGGATCTCTCGACTCGACTGTTTTGTGTCTGGTTTTGCACCAAACACTTGTGTTTTGCCTTTGAGGGGCAGGGTAGGGCTTGTTGACCATCCCCATCCATCACCGGCTATGGCTTGAGGCCACCGGCTGTGTTTTGTTGCCACGGGCCAAATATTTGGCTGGCCGGCTATCTTTTTTTGGTCAATTGCATTTTTTGCCGGCCGGCTACTGTGCATCTGCTTTTGCAGATATTTTCATGCACTTGGCATGCACTTGGCTCCCTTCCATACACGTGTATGGAGGGATCTCCCTCTTAGCTAGCTTGTCTTGTAAGCTTACAAGATTGAGCTCTATAAGAGAAGGCTTCCTCTCCCTCTTTGAGGGTTACAAAAAATTTCAGAGGAGAGCTCTGGTTTTTAGAGTTAGCATAATTGTATCTATCCTATATCTATTTCTCTCTCTCTTTTTGCCCTTAAGGTGTTTTAGTCTTAGATTTGCGCACAAACACCTAGACTTACACCTTCTCTTGGAGTTGAGGTCCTTGAGGCTTGCTTTTGGAGTTTTGGAGCTGATTTGAACCTAAAGAACCAGCTGGTCTTCTATTTTTGAAGAGGGTCTACAAGGGTAAGACTTTTGTCCCTTTTTACCCCATTTTTGCATTGTATTTTTGCCTACCTTACAACTGTTTTTGAGCTTAACATATAACATAGAAAAGTTCTATTTTTTAGTGCTCTAAATAGTTTGTTAAGGGTGTTTTAAGTTTTGGGGTTGTTTGACCCCTCTTAAGCCTTGTTAGGCCCTTGTTTTGTGCCATTTTGGTTGAGCTCCGGGACCATTGTGTTTGGGCCTCCTCACCACTGAAATCTTGAGGGATTTCAGAGGTGAAGATGGTGCCTTGAGGTCCCAAGAAGGAGAGGGCCACCCCCTCTCCTTGTTGTCCTTGAAAAAAGCCATTTTTGCCTCTTGAGGGAGCACCATGTTTAAGTGTATGTTGACCATGCCTTAGCTTTTTTTTTTTTTTTTTGTGTGCTTATTATGTCATGATTTAGCACTATTTTGAGTTGGTTTTGGTACACCATGCTTGCTTAGCATACATGCCTTGTAATGCCATGTTTAGGCCTTAACATGCTTTAGGTTTTGACCCTTATTCTAGCATGATTTTGGCCAAGCTTTGTGAAGCTTTTGTATTTGTTTTAGTATGCTTAAGCTCTGTTTTTGGTTGTTTTGGTCGACCATCACATGCTTAGTATAGCCACCTTGCATTTTGGCTTGTTAGCCTTAGGTGTGTGAGTGTGTAGCATGCTTTACTTGCATCATTTCAGTCATTGTAATATGTTCGCATGCTTGCATTATTATCACTCCTTTGATGCTTTAAGAGGTTGTGTTTTATGCTCCATGTTTAAGCATTTGTGCATGCCTCCATGAGTAGATCATTTAGATGCCATCTAAGTGGTTTTTGGGGCTTGACTTAACATGATTTGGGACTGTTTTGATCCATTTTGGTCATTTGCTTCATGTGTTATATGATTATGCTTTAAGTACTTGGACCAATTACATGCTATGCTTGTCATGTTTGCTTGATTTGGCATTATCTTTGACATAATTTTCAAAGCTTACATTGCATGCTAATTGTCCATGTTTACCTCCTTTTAAGTGTGCTTAGAAGTTGTTCCTTTATGCTTAGGAATTGGCCCTTGTGTGCATGCATGTTTGCATGTCATTGTGCCCTCATTTCCATAGCATTGGCCACTGATTTTGGCATGCTTGCGAGCTATCCATGTTAGTTTAAGTCCACCCCCTTTGCATGTTGTTGCATGCTCACTTTGTGTGTTGTCGCATGATTGGAGTTGCATGATTGAATGAAGTTACGTGCTTGCTTGCATGCCTTAACACCCACATTGCATCTAGCATGTTCGTTTGCATTGTCTTATGCTTTGCATGCTCGTTTGTTTATATGCATTGCCATGTTGCATACTTAGCACTCATGCCTAGGTTGCATATCATTGCATGCATCTTTCACCTCTTGATCAAATCATGATAGAGGTTGAAAGCCTCTTTGTTTGTTTATTTGCATTGCATTTCATTTGAAATCAAAGTGCACACTTGGTTTCCTTGGGCCATCGCATATTGAAATGCGCAATTGGTGGCCCGAGAATCGAGAACCATGTCCCTTTGAGTCATAAATATGATAAGGGATGTGGTGGTGCACACATTTGCTTGAAATGCATTGCCATGCCAAGTTTTGCCCTCTGTTGCTGTCAAACCAGTTTCTGCAGGAAGATTTGGCCGGCCGGCCATCTACAGTGCCGACTAGCCATCCATTGTTGGCCGATGGATCAATTTGTGGCCAGTGATCATTTTTCCCAGCCGGTGGTGTTCCCCCTCAGCCGGTGGTGTCCCACAGAACTCAAAGAAGCAACCCTGAGACTTTGGCAGTCTTCAGAGGAGCAGAGCAGGGAAAACAGAGGCAGCTTGCGCATGACAGTGGGCTTCCGAGCGAAACCGACGCGTGTGCATTGGACCCTCTTCCCGAGGCTACTTTTTACTGTTTTATTAGATTAGTTAATCTGCTTAACTAGTTTAATTTGTCTGTAATATTTAATTAGCTTGTAGGTTAATTAAGTGTATTATTCTTTCGGTCCCTCCGAGCGAGGGCAAATTTGTAATAAGTGTGGGTGCGTGTGTGCATGCCTTCCAACCCCCACTTCTTTCTCCCTTTTACTTACCTGCTTTGATGGTTAGTATTAGGACATGTTTAATTTAGCATACCTTATGCTATGCATGCATGCATCATTCATCAGTATTGCATGCACTGCCCATGGCATCATGCTAACTGCATAAGTATTTCAAATCTAACTTGAACACATGCTATCTGTGCATTTCACATGTCATCCTTAGATTAGCCAAGCCTATTCTAGTGACATTCTGTCTGTGCTGCATTAGCCACTTAACATGGATTTGGATCATGCATGATTACTAACATGTTCTTTGTTTTGGCTCGGAGTACATTGTAAGTATTTTATGCTTTAGCATCCCGCATGCGTGTGAGTGTTGCCATAATAGCATGATTACCATGAGGCTAGCTGCTTATGTGATATAACTGCTTGAATGCTTGTGGATGGAGGTTGAATTACCTAAATTGGAATAATGCATCAAAACTGTAAGTTTTAAGCCCACTAGATAGTGGCAAAACCATCTTTTCTAAAAGCCTACTCGAGGGTGGCAAAACCTATATTTTAGCCTACTTGCGAGTAGCAAACCATTTTCAAAACAAACATGAAATGTTTTGTTCCAATTTAGGCGATTTGGTCTATACTTGTTTGCTGTGCGCATAACATAGTAATTCTAGGCTAATAACCAGAATAAGAACGCGTAATGTTTTCAAAATAAGATATCACGGTTAGTAGAGGCCGATCTTTGGATCGGGTGAGAGGGGGTGCTCATAGCTGACCTTCCCCAATCATACCCAAGTTCCCGAGCCGAGGCAACTTTGGTGATGACGGACACGTGGCCTCTGGCACCGAGTCAGGGTTTCCTAAATTCCCCCATAAAAAATATTTAGATGGCGACTCTATATCTGGCAAAGTAGTCCATGTTTGGCACTTCTTTACAAAAATCTGTTTTCTCAAAACGATTTGCCGGATTTGGACTCTTTGGTTCAAGATTAAGAACCGTCACAAAAACAAGTCCGAACTGTGGCATGCATAAGTCCCCCTCCCTCGCGTGGCGCGTCTACACGGGGCATCACTGCCACACGTGCGGGGGATTTTGCCGCATGTGCGGGGCTCACAGCTACACGTGCGGCCTAGGCTGGAAAACACGGGATGCTTCGTTTTGCATGTTGGACCCTCTAACATTGTCAGAATTTGTATTTGATATTGTTTTGGTGTCTGTAAATTCAATCAAAGTAAAGCGAACCAGAAAGCGAGTTAATAAGAAAAAGAGAACTAAATTGTGATCTTCTATGTGTGTAGGGCATACCCCGGGAGGAAGTAGCATCCCGCCACGACACTGTGAGTAGTAGTACATTTGTTTGTCGTTAATGTTTATGGTTATTAACGTTCTAATTTCCGTAAAGCACTATCTTGACACGTATAAGGGTTGAAAAATGATGTGAAAGGAAACGTTGAAAGAAGATGTGTGCATATGGATTATTTCTGGGCCGATGGCCATTTTGCTATTTCTGGGCCGATGGCCGTTCTACTATTTCTGGGCCGATGGCCGTTCGGTTATATCTGGGCCTAAGGCCATTCTGAAAGTAACGCTGCATTGGATTAACTTTAAGAACTCTGCAGTTACTTACGCATGGTTATGCATTATGATTTAAATTACGCTTTGAGCTGTATAGGTACTATTATTCATTGAGCGTAGCTCACTTCGTATTTTGTCTGTTTCTGTAGGTGCTCAACCGGGAGGTCAGTCATAAGCCCGATACCCGTCTCTCTTTTGTCAACCTAAGCATAACCAGGCACTTGGAGATGCCTGTGCATTTAGTGAAGTTTTGTTGGGCTTTTGGGTTCGTACTCTCATTGTCGATTATAGTTGGACTGTAAATAATAATTTTGTCATACGCCCAATCCTAGGGCTGGATCTGTATATATATATATGTATGTGACCGATGTTCAGATGCGTGTTTCTGTATACTATCCTCCTGTTATGATGTGTGTGATCCTGGCATGTCAATAGTAGCTCAATGAATATGTTTTGATGTTATTCTGTTATATTAAATGCTTTCGTTCAGGCCCCGTAGGTGATGTATATCAGGTTAGATGTCCGTTTTTGAGTCGATCATGCCTGAACTTTTAGGGGCAGGTTCGGGCCGTGACAGAAAGCTTCAGGGCTAGTGGAAAAGCTCTCAACAATCTCTAAAAGGGAGTCAGCAAGGATCAATGGCTCAGTCTCACTGCTTGACATTCAAACTGGTGAAGATATGTCAAATAAGCTGGCCAGCTGAGCCCAAAAAATGTCTACCTCTTCTTCTGACATTAGCAATACAGAGGAGTCATCGGATGAAGGAAGAGATGAAAGAAGGAGGATAAGAGGAGTGGAAGTTTCCCTAGCAGTATCAATGGTCCTGGCCACCAACAAGTCTAGAAAAGAGGGACTGGAGCTGGATGGTAGAGAAGGGATGGGTGAGCTACCAATATTTTCTTTGGGGGTACCAGTTGTCATTAAAGATGAAGTGACAACTGAAATTGTCTCAGGTGATAAAGGGGCAGCCAGGACTGTAAGAGAAGTATATTGAGATGAGACAAAGGATAAATGAGGTAGGTATGGAATCAAGCCTAGACATAAGAAAGGTGGAAGGCTTTGCTTCACAGAAGGAAGGAAATAGGGCATTAAAAGGGTAGAGCTAGAAAGTGGAAGTATTGTCTAGATGGGCTCTATATTCATTAGCACTTTAGTGTATGAGTCTTCCTTTTTCCTTTTGAGATTGCTTCCAACTCTATAGAAGTTAAATAGGGCCCTTCATCTGTAGGCAATACAGAAGGAGCTAGTGTTAATAAAGGAGAGATTGGAATGGCTGTTGCTGCATATCAGAAAATAAGGAGAAGGTGTCAATTCTATGCTAAAATCCTGGAAAGGAAAAGTATCAAAAGGTATTGAAGGAAATTACTAGCTTCAGAGGTTGTAATGGTGCTGGTACGAAGAGAGTAATGCTTAGTAGTTTGCTTCTTCTTTGTAGCTTCCCTTTGTAGTGCATCAGCAGCAATAGTTTCATCCCTTAGTATTTGTTGTTGTCTCCTCTTTTCAGACCTGTAAAATACAATAATTTCTTTGAAGTGCTCTTCTTCTACTACCTTAGCAGCTATCTCGTGAGTAAGATCATTAATAAGCTTAGAAGGAGAAACTATCATTTTCCTTCTTTTCAATAGTGTCTCTTTTTCCTTTTCTGCTTCCTTTTCTTCCAGGTAAGCCTCAGGTTCTTCAAGGTCAAGGAGAAGTTTTCTTTTCTTCTGTTGATGTTGCTTCCCTTTAAGAATGTTCAAAGCTTAAGCTCTCTAAGGAGAGTCATCTTGTGGAGCTCCTGCAACAAGAATAAAAATTATAAACAAATGAGCAAAGCATTATAAAAGGAAATAGAAAAGGGTAGCAAGAATGCATATCTTTTTTCGAAGCAACCCTAGTGACCCTAGGAGGAGGAGATAAAGCAGGAGGAATAAGAGCTAGGATAGCAGGAGCAGTAGAAGAAGTGATGGTGATCCCAGTCTCCTTGGGCTAGGCTTGAGAGAATACATCTAGCTCTACCAACAAATCTTTGGGAGGTGTTGCCTGGTACACCTCCATATTGGTTGTCCATCAACTTTGAAATCTTTTCAAAGCTGTGCCATGAGAAATGAAGGGAGTAAATTTAAACTCGCTTAAATCTTATAACAGTTTAAATGTTGCTTCCTCTAACTGGGTTTTGGACACTTTCAGGTCTCTGACTATAAGATTGGCATTGCAGAAGCTACAGAGGGGGATAGGAATTCCTTGAGTGAGCCCAAATTGCCTGGCAAATTGGGAAGGACAATAAACTTCAGATATGCACTTGTAGGCTTGAGAGTTCAAAGTACCAATAAAAAGCTCCCTGCGCAACAAGATATTGTGCAATGAATTGGAACACTACCTATCGGCCAAAAATGTCCTCGGCCAAGCTGGCCCTTTTTTGGCTTCGAATGGACAGAAAAGGTAACAGGTGGAGAAATAAAGAGTTGATGGAAAAAAGTGAAATAGTAGGTAAAAATAGAGGGATATAAGAAAATCCTAGCATATTTTTCTCCGTAGGTGGTGGGATCTTGAACTAAGAATTTCAAACACTTGGAGTGTAAACTAGTAAAATATGCAATGAGCCAGAAATGTAGTACCCAGAAGGGACCTCCTTGGTTGGCATCCAGAGGGTTCTCACAAAATTGGAAACATGCTCTATAGACATAGCCTAAAACGTAAAAGATTTTTAATCTGTACATATATATATATATATATTTATACAAAATTATTACAGCTTGTACAAATATTTTTATTACAACTTCTTTCACTTTGGTGAGATATGTCAAACTAAAAAAAATAAATAAATCATAAAATATGCTAAATTATTAATATATTGTAGGAAGAGAATTTGTGAGGAACTCTTATAACTCTTTTCATATTGATTTTAGTGAAATCATAGTGACTCTGTGAACATAATCTGTGATTTTACATCATTATGTAGTCGTTTTATTGATTGTGAATTATTGGAGGGATCGTATTTCCAAACAAAATTGCTAGAAAGAAAATAAATTCAAGAGTTCAGAGCACTTTATTGGATAGGAAAATGACTTACATACTGCAAAATCATGAACATGATAGCGTGGGACCAGTCAATCTTGTCAAAGATGTTTTTTTGGATTCAAAATCTTGTGAAAGATTTGCCTTCCACTAATGAGACAATGGTGCTTTGAATAAAATAATAATAATAATAATAATTTGAGTATGGTGTCTGGAAACAAGATATACAAGAAAAGTTGAGACATTCATTAGCTTTGATTTGGAATGAGAACGTGTTTTCTTCATGCACATGAAAGCTATGATTTTGAATGAAACTGAGGTGGCATAAGATACCAATGTTTTCAAAATCAGACCGGTAGTGATCTGGAAAAGAGATCGGGTGGATGGGTCACCTGTTTAACCGTCGGGTCAAAGCGGTCGAACCGTGACGTCATAATTAATATTATATAATTAAAAAATATAATTATAAATTATAAATAAATAAAAATATATATAAATAATCAAATAAAAATAAAAATTGTTGCATAATATTTATTAATAATGTTTTATAAAGTCTTAATTGATAAAAAAAAGTCACTTATTTTAAAGAAATTAAATTTTTTAAACATTCCCTCCAAATAAATTGATTGAATGCTAGATTTAATTTTGGAGGGAAATGAAATTTTCAACTCTCCCTCCAATCAATATGTTTAAAATTATTTGATTGAATCCCACATAGAATTTTGTATTTGAAAAATCTTTTCCTATAAATAGGAATAGACTTTTATATTGTTCTCAAGCTTTCAATGAGACTCTTCCTTATGAGAAGAGACTCTTGAAATAAGAATTTTTAGTTAAAATTTTGAAATATATATATATATATAAGAAAGAAAGAGAAAAGAAAGAAAGAAAATTTTAAAAAAAAAAAAAAACTGACCGGTTTTGGCCGATTCGACCACTGGGTCACCGGTTTTACCGGTTCGACCATTGGGTCGCCAGGTTTTTCCGGTTTTGGCCCCAATCCGGTTTTAAGGGGTTGACCGGACCGGAACTAGGCCCGATTCCCGGTCTAACCAGTTCGACCGGCTGGTCCGGTCCGGATTTGAAAACATTATAAGATACCTCTACCATAGGATATATATCAAATTTTATCTACAAATGGACCCACTTCACTTTCAAATGGAATTTATTTATTTTAATTAGTTTTTTAAAATCTTGATATTAGAAGGTAATTTGACTTGCAATTAGTTTTTTGCTCTTCTTTTTTGGTTTTTCTCTTACTAAATTACATGACTGTAAATCAACTTTCTATCTCTCTTTTTTTTAATTAATTGATCATTTATACAACCATGCTACATACACCCAGTGAGTCAGCACCCCCAGCACCCCCAGTGCTAGGTGGCGTGCTGCCACTGGCCAAAATCAAAAAAAAAAAAAAAAAAAAGAAAACTATTTTTTCTTTTCACCAATCCCGGACTGCCACCTCACTGGGGGTCGACCCCCAGTGGGTGTATCTTGCATTTTTCATAATAATAATATAGCGTGCTTGATGCAGAAGATCAACATATTTGTAGGGTGCCCTACAATATAGCCTAGAAAATTTTCATTATCCAATAAGGCCCAATGGTAGGGAGTGTCCTAAATTTTAAAGCATGATAGATTGAGTTTATGATTTAGTTGTGTGACTTTCAATTTGCTGAAGCTGTTCTGGTTTTGGGGAAATTTGTATGTTTTTTTTTTAAAAACTAATCTGATTCAAAATCTTATTTTAGAAGTGGGATGATTAGCGACTTTGTCAAAGTAGTTTTGATGCTTTCATTTATAAGGCCAAATTCTCAAAGGATAATGTTTCAGAGCTCGAATCTTCTTTCCCCTAATCTCTCGAATTTTCAAAACGACGTCGTTTTGGGCATTCAGTTTTTTTTTTTTTTTTTCCTTCGTCTTCTTCGTCATGCAGGTTGAAACAGAGGGAGAGAGAGAGAGAGAGAGAGAGAGGAGGCAGGTTGTCGCAGCCCTCCGTCCGCCTCCGCCTCGATCACACACGCCTCCGCCTCGATCGCCATCGCAACCTCTCGCAGCCTCAAGACCTCCTCCATCTGGCCCCCTCGGTCCTTCCTCCTCCTCCTCCTCCTCCTCCTCCTCCCTCTTCCTCCCTTCTTCTTCTTCCTTCTCTGATCTTCCTTCTTCTGCAACAAAAAAAAAAAAAAAATGCTGCCGCAAATAGGGGGATTCCGCCGGGGGGGGGGGGGAGAGAGAGAGCTTTCGAGCTCCCTAGCACGGTCCATTGTTGAAATATGTCAATGGTCATTTAATTACTCTTGTTCCTCTCTCCCCTCCTTATATCACTTCTCTCTCCTCCTCACTCTCTCCGTGTACTTCCTATGTGGGATTAAAACCAACTCAAACCCAGCTCACTTTGTTCAATCTGTTCTCTTCCCTGTAACAACAGCTCTATCATTCAGAATCAGAATCAACTGGGTTACAAACCAACAAGAAACAAACACAAAGATTGATTATAATCTTCAATTGAATCGAATCGTTGTCGAGTAAAATTGAAGAAACAAAAAAACTTTCTTTATTGCTTGCTCTATGACACATTTGGAGGTGAGAAAAGTTGCAGCTTTGAGCAAAGCAATACATATATATACATATATGTGGATTTGTTTGGCAGAGCTAACTTAAGCAATATATATGTGCATTAATAACTGTTTGCAGCAACTGTTGGTATGGAATTAGGGGACACAAGAGGCAATTACATATAAGCCAAGATTGTAAGCAGAACATTTGATACACAATAATACGAAAATATACTGAATTTTCGTACGTAATAAAAAAATATTCTAAAAAATAAAAAAATTCATTAAATCAAAAAAATTCAAAATTAAAAATATTTCATATATTAAGTACATCGATTATGCATTAAAAGTCTAATAATCATCCATTACATGATATAGTATTTGTAAAAAAATATTTTAAAAAATCAATAAATACACAAAAGAATATGAAAATGTATTGAATTTTCGTATTTTTAAAAATATTTTTGATATTTAGTGAATTTTTTAAAGACATTTTTTTTTTTACATATATTATACTTTTTAAGTATATTTATGTTAGGTGTATTTAAAATTTTAAAAAAATTACTTAAAATATTAAAAAAATAGTAAAAAAAAATTAATTTTTTAAGAAGTGAATTCTGAAAGGCCAAATCTTAAAATTTTAGTCATTTTTTTTTTTACTTCTGTTTTTTTAAGTGGTGGTGTATAAATAGAATTATCCCTAGGTAGGTAGGGACACTCTCTCTATGGGACATGTTATTATTTTATAGGATAATACTTGGGACCCCCTTTGAAAGTTTTGAGGAAAGTGGACCAATGAGAGAAGAGAGGGGGTCAAAAGGGGGTCTAAAAAAGGGGGTCTCTATCACCACCCTATTTTATATGCGGATGCAGTAGTTATGACATTATTATTGACCCCACTCATTATACAAATTAAAAATACTAAAAATCTATTAAATTATGCCACATTATCAATTGATAAACTAATTAGTACACTAATTAGTGCATTTGACATTATTTTCTAAAGATACTCAATCATGTGTCACACAATGACAATTAATCCTTCCTTTCCAAAATAATAGAAATTCACTTGCAAATTGACCTGCAAAATTGTCCGACCATCTTTGACCATCTTTGAATTGCCCATCAAAAGTTTGTTCTATAAGAACCTCTCCAACCTCCTCTCTTTGGCACACAAACAAACTCCCGAAACATAATTCCCTAGGCATCTTCATTCTCTGTTCTTCAATCTTTGATCTTCTCTGATTTGTGAGACATCATCAATGGCCGACGAAGTGATCGTCTTGGGCACCTGGTTTAGCCCCTCTGCGATGAGGGTGAAAATTGCCTTGGCTGAGAAAGAGATAGAATATGAATCCAGGGAAGAGGACCTGAGCAACAAGAGCCCACTACTTCTGAAGATGAACCCTGTTAACAAGCAAATCCCAGTGTTGATCCATAATGGTAAACCGGTGTGCGAGTCACTCATCATTATTCAATACATGGATGAAGTCTGGAACCACAAATCTCCTTTGTTGCCTTCTGATCCTTACCAGAGAGCCCATGCCAGGTTCTGGGTTGATTATATTGACAAGAAGGTGAGTGCTAAACTCTTCCATATATCCATCTGTAAAAATAAAAAAAATAATACATTATCAGATTTTTTGTATGAATTTTATGTCTTAATGGAGTTCTCCTTAATGCATGTATGGTACGAGATTTTCTATCACCACAGAATTCTTGTCCTCTGTTCTAATGCATTCTTGTGTTCTAAGATTTCTATTATCTTGTACAATTGAGATCGCATTAGGAAGGGACAGAGGACAAAGAAACTAATAAATATTGGATTATACATTCTTGTGCCTCAAATTTTTTATATGATTTAACTACTGTGAGTATTTTGGAACAGAGTGATCTCTCGGAGACATGTGTCTTCTTATCAACATTTACATATGGCATATTCTACAGGTACATAGGCTTGGAAAGCTGCTATGTACATCAACTGGTGAAGCCCTAGAAGTCAAAAAGAATGATCTCTTAGGCTGCTTTAAGCTGTTGGAAGGAGAGCTTGGAGACAAGCCTTATTATGGGGGTGAGACCTTTGGCTTTGTGGATGTGGCACTGATCCCATTCTACACATTTTTCTATTCGTTTGAGCAGTTTGGCAACTTCAGCATGGTGACAGAGTGCCCTAAACTTGTTGCTTGGGCTCATAGGTGCATGGGAAAGGAGTGTGTGTCGAACACTCTTGTTGACCAACACAAGGTCTATGACTTCATGTTGGAGCGCAAAAAGAAGCTCGAGGCTCAGTAAATCTCTAGAAGACTATTTGATTGGACTGTTGTGACATACTGTTCCACAGTTCCTTTTTTTCTCTTTAAGGATCCTCTTTTTTATTTTTCTCTTTTTTGCTTTTTACCTTTCAATCTCTAGATGTTGTGTTTTCTTGGGGGGTGTTCTCTTCATGTTATACTCAATAAAGAAGAGATTTTTTTTTTTTTTGTTTTTAATTGAGAAAAGCCTGATTTGATTGAGAGTAATGATCTGATTCACACTACTTTCATTTGATTTAGCATACTAGAAGATCTTGTGCTTTCAGTATTTGATGAGGTTGAACAAGATCAAATTGCTAAGTAACCCAGAGATACAAATTTTGCATTGCTCTCATAGGATGGGTAATCCTTTAATTTTTACTGTGCGATGCTTTGAACAAGCAATTACCCATGTACTTATTAAAATGGTTGGTCAATGAATCTCCCACTGCAAAGCAGTGTTTCCTCCCTCAGCTAAATACTATGGTTTAGCATACACAAGATTGTAAGCAGAACATGTGACACAAATATGAAAATATACTGTACATCAAAAAAAAAAAAATGAAAAAATTTAAAACTACAAATATTTCATATATTAAATATATCGATTATATATTAAAAGTCTAATAATCATTCATTACTTGATAACCATACAAAAATATTTATTAACAAAAAAATCATCGATTACATGATAACCATCCAAAAACATCAACAAAAACAATCACCCATTACATGATCATCATCCAAACACATACCAAAAATTAATTTGGTAAAAAAATAAAAATATAAAAGATTTACCATTTTTATATAATTTTATCTTTCGTGAGTAGAAATAATTTTTAAAAATTCAAAAAAAACCTTTCCACATTTATTTTTGTTAAACTAGTTTATATTTTATCTAATTGACGATTTTATCCTTCAAATGAAACATTTTCCGTTAGCAGAGTAGACAGTATCTTCAATTGTTTTTATTTGAAACGAAATTCAAACTTTATGATCAAATGTATCACAATTGAAAGGTCAGAGACCAAAGTGACATAAGCTCCAAACTACAGGAATTGTTAGTATAATTCCCCATTTAAATTGTGTTTGGATCATAAATTTAGATATAAATTTTAAAAAGAAAAACAAAAACAAAAGGTGAGAACAGGGGCGGAGATAAAGAAGGACGAGGGGGGTCATGTGTCCCCCCTCAGTTTTGAGATTTTTTTTTTTTGTTATATATAAAATGTATTTTTTTTTTAACATGTTTTTTTATTAAGGATTTATTATATTGTTCACAACAAGTAGTTATTTAATATTTTGAAAGCACTATGTGGTATTATTTATGTAATAGTTTAAACCAATAATATAGCGAAAAATCTTATAGATTGGATATAATGAACTTATTATTTTCAAACAGTTGACAGACTGCTTAGTGTAATTTGTGATTTCTCGTGCTTTGAGCATCACGTAGGCAATGCTATATGGTATTCTAAGACTGTTTAATAATTTTTATTCAAAACACATCATTTATAAGTAATGTCATCTCTTTAATATTTTTTTATCAAATAAAAATTAAATAGATTTTATAATAATTTGTGCTATAAACAATGTATTTTTATTTTCTAAAATTAAGAATTTTGATTATATCACCATCCCGCACCAAGTTATTTTACACTATTATAGAATTTTAATTTGTTCCTATTATTAATGAATATGTAATTTTTTATGCTTAAATTTAGCTCATAAAATTATTATTATCTTAATGTTCATCATGATTTTTTTTAAAATAAAAAATTATAATTAATAGTGACCCATCTAACTCAATTTTCTGGCTCTGCCACTGGGTGAGAACAATATTAATAAAATGTAAGCTGAATTTTTTTTTTTGCTTACTTATAAATTCATATTCAAATGATTTGAGAATTTCCAAATAAATCACATTTAATTTTTTTTTTTTTTTTGTCTTTAGTGATTTTTTTTTATTTATAATAATGTCAGTTTTATTTATTTTATTTTTTAGCCTGTCTTGTATAAACAAACCTAAAAAGTAAAATATAAATAAAAAATATAAATTTCAAAAAAAAATCTATAAATCCAAAATAGGTTAAAAAATTCTAATGTTTATTTATTTATTTTTTAATCTTTTTTGGACTTTTTTTTTCAAATTCTTAATTTTTTTTTTTTAAAAAAATTTCTGATTCGTTTAATCGAACAAAGTAGAAAAGTCAATTTTTTTAAAAAAATTAAAAAAAAAATCACTAAAAACAAAAATTAACCAACAAAAAGACTCATCATTGTCGCCAGGCGTGCGGATCCTCTAGAGTAACTCTCTAGAGTGATCTCCTAAAGTGGATGATTAGACGGCTCTGCTTAAGCCTCACCAAAATGACGTCGTTTTGTTGAGGATTTTCAAAAAAAAAAAAACATTTTTTCCGATTTCAAAATTCCCCCCAGGCTGAAGAGGTATATCAGACGAGCGGGAAGAAGCAGAGCCGCGAAAGAAGGAGAGAGGGAAGAAGAGTTAGAGAGGCTGCTCCGTCGTGCATCCCGTCGCCCCACCGTCGCAGTCGCCCCGCTGTCGCCGCCGTCCCGCAGTCGTCCCGTCGCCCCACCGTCGCAGTCGCCACTGTCCTGCCGTAAGCTTCGGTCTCTCATCTCATTCCCTATTCCTCTCTCTCTCTCTCTCTGTTCTATTCTTGTCTACCAACAAGTTAGGGTTTTCTATTTCATGTATTGCTTAAATCATGCATTTGATTTGCACCCTTTATACACATATATGTGTGTAGACATATATGTATTTAAATCTTATTTCAATTTTGCTTTTAGATTTTACACTCAATAATCTCTCGAAAATTGGGTTCTTCTCTAGAAGTGTTTGGTCATTTGGGTTTTGCTCAAAATTGTGTTTGGTGGACTGGGTTTTGCTCTGGAAAGTGTTTTGTGATTGCAGTTGGAGTGTTCGATAAATTGGGCCACTGGTTTTACTTTAGACAGAAATTGATTGTTGAACTTGTTTGGGTTATGTGTAAACTTCACAAAATCTTGAAAATTTCTATAGTTGCTCATATACCAGCTCATTTACTTGACTGTGGATAGTCATATACCAGCTCATTTACTTGATTGTGGATAGTCATAAACCAGCTCATTTACTTGAGTGAGTTCAATCATATTAGCTTTTTAAGCTTTAAAATTCATGGCAATTAAGGTGGCCTATAATGTTTTAGCTCAAAATTTTAGTTTTGTTGCACTTATTTTCCTTTGAACTCTTAGTTAGCTAACATAGGATTTCAGATTATAGAAAATGACTAGTTAGAAATATGGAAAAGTAGCTAATGCTTTACTAGTGAATTTATCTACTTCATGAACACCACACTGTCATAACAATGAATCCTTACTGTATTGAACATCTTAATGAAAACCACACTGTCATACATAACAAAGACCATAATTTAGTTTGTATTATTCAGTTTGTTATTCGTTGATTATCTTATTCAGTTTGTATTATTTTGCAAACATAATTTACAGTTTTTATGCTAATATTGAACACTTCTTTATTTTTTAAGTGACTTGGCACATTGATATGGAACCTGACAATCATGAGAATGACAGGGGTGAGTGTGATTGGAAGCCTAGAGTTCGCATGACATTTGATACAGAACAAGAAGCATATGATTTCTATAATACTTATGGAGGAAGGTTGGGCTTTAGTATTAGAAGAGGTTATGTAAAGAAGAGCAAAGAGGGGCAAATCACTTCAAGGCAATTTGTTTGTAATAAGGAGGGATTTCGGGTTGTCGACAAGCGAGATCCATTAACAAAAAATCCTAGGCAGGAAGTGAGGACTGGTTGTCAAGTCCGACTTGTCATTAAGTGGGATAGGAATATTCAAAAATTTTTTGTTAGTGATTTTGTTGAACAACATAATCATATCTTCGTGCCAGCAGAATGTATGCATATGTTACCATCCCAAAGGAAGATATTTGTATCACAGGCAATCGAAATAGATTTAGCTGAAAAATCTGGAATCCGTCTTAATGCTGCATTTGAGCTCATGGGTAATGAAGTTGGTGGAAGGGAGTCGCTTGGGTTTACAAAACTTGACCAAAAAAATTATTTGAGAACGAAGAGGCAAAACAGTTTAGCATATGGGAAGGCAGGTAGCATTTTGCAATATTTTCGTGACAAATCATTGGAGAATCCATCTTTTTTTTTTACTCGGTCCAATTAGATAACGAGGAGCAGATTATGAACATATTTTGGGCCGATGCTCAGATGATCATGGATTATGGGCAATTTGGTGATGTTGTCACTTTCGACACTACTTACAAGTTAAATAGTGCACATAGACCATTTGCGTCTTTTGTTGGATTTAACCATCATAGGGAAACTGTGATATTTGGTGCAGCTTTGATGTATGATGAGACCGCCGATTCTTTCATATGGCTTTTTAGAAGATTCTTGGAGGCAATGTCAAGTAAGGCTCCAAAAATAATTTTTACGGATCAGGATGCTGCAATGGCTAAGGCCATACCTATTGTTATGCCTAACACAACCCATCGCCTTTGCACTTAGCATTTGATGCAAAATGCATTAAGGCATGCAAATTCTATCTTCAAGGATAAAGCGATGAAGGATAAGGGGATGAAGAGTGTTTTATACACGTTTATGTACGACATTGAGGATGAGGAAGAGTTTATGTTAAAATGGGAGATAATCATTGGTTGAAGTTAACATTTGGGGTCAAGAAAAAATGGGGTTGGCCATATGTTAGAAATGCATGGGGTGCGAGCATGAGTAGCACCTAACTTAGTGAATCCTTTAATGTTTTCTTGAAGGATTTCATTCAGTCTGATCATAACTTAATACAATTTTTCATGCATTTTGATCGAGTTCTGTCTGAGAAAAGGTACAAAGAGTTACAAGCCGAATATGCTCTATGCCAAAAGTTGCCAAGGGTGAATATTAAAGTGAAGATTATGGAGCAAGCTGCAGATGTTTACAAAAATAAAATTTTTGAAGAATTTCAGGATGAGTATGTCAAGTCCCTTGAAGTCAACATTGAAGAAATTGAAAATGATGGTGAGAGTACCGTTTATACAGTTCTTGATAGTGATGATATAAAGGTGAGGAAGGTGAGGCAGAAGTGTGATGATTCGGTCACTTGCAATTGTAGGAAGTTTGAAATGAAGGACATTTTGTGTAGTCATTGTTTGAAGATCCTTAGAGAAAGACTCAAATTGAAAGAGATTCCTTCACAATATATTCTGAAGAGATGGACTAAAAAAGCAAGATCTGAAAATGTGAAAGATAGGTGTGGCCATGCTATTTAGGTTGATGTAAGATTCCATCAAACTTCACGTTATAGGTCATTGATGGCAATATTCAAATCAGTAGCGTGTAGAGCTTCTGAAAGTGAGGAAATATATAATTTGATGGTCGAGAAAGCGGATGAATTAATTGCAGACATTGAAACCATGTTAAGCGCAAAATTCAATATACCTTGTTCAGATACTATTCAACAAGAAAGCCCCCCCAACACATGCCCCGAAAGCTTTGAAGTGGATGGTGTAGCGGATAAAAATGTAGTCCAAGCAAAAGGACTTAAGAGAAAAGAGTGCACTAGCAAGGGACGAAGGCGGACAAAAGGTGGTTTGGAGCTTTCCTTGGCAAAGAAAAATAAAACAAGTTCACATAATGCTTCTCAAACTTCCTTGTCTGTTACTCCTCAAACTCCTCCCTTATTTTCGACAAGTGCTCGGCTCCTTTATTTTCAAGTGCTCCTCAACTTCGTCCATTCTCGCCGAGTGTTCCTCAAGTTAAAGCTTCTTCGTCTCAATTTATGTATCCCACCTATGATGTAAGTTGGTTTAATGAAAAGTTTTAGTAGGGATTTGTAGGTAACTATTATCATTTTAAAGTGATATGTGTTTGTTATTGTTGCAGCCAAATTTTCTTCATCACAATATGCATTTTTCAATGCCATCAATGTATTCCGTCCATGGAACCTATCAAGCATTGCTTAACAATGCAAGTAGTTATCACTCCCAAGCTTCAAATAGTCCCACATGTAGTGAAGTAATTTATTTTTCATCTTTCCTCTTTTATTTTGTCATTCATTCATTTAAAGTTTCATTTTATTTTATGGTTCCTTTGATGTAATATTATTATTTTTTTTTTTTTGTAGGTACCATATGGTCGTGGTCGTGGGCGTGGCTATGGGCATGGGGATGTGGATCACACGCCAACATCTTAGCGTTATTTTGTTTTGGGAATTTTTGTAAATTTTTTGTTGGATATGTAATATTCAAAACCTTTCATTAAACTGTTGCTAAAAATTTACTGATACCATCCATGAAATGTTGAATTGTTGCTAAAAATTTGGGTTCAATTGTTACTTAAATTTTGCTGAAATTTCTGTTCAAATGTTGCTTGAATAATGCTAAAATGTTGCTGTCTGAGTTGATGAAATGTTGCTGAAGTTATTTGCTAAAATTTTGAAATGCTGAAATGTTGAAATGTTGCTGAATAATGCTGAATTTATGCTGAATAATGCCGAAATTGCTGCACACTCTTGCAGAATAATGCTGAAATTTGGGTTCAATATAAGCAAAGTTGATAGCTTTCTGTTTTGGACCTTGCTCTGTGTTCTGGAACTCATTTTATTATGTATGGGGATTTGTTCATTTGACCTATGGGTATTTGTTCTGGAACTCATTTGTTCATTTTATTATGTTATCAGCATCATACTTTTGCATTGGAATCATATATTCAGTATGTTGTCAAGTCTTGTAGGTTACATTTGGTTTGTATTTGCTTTCTTAGGTGATTTAATGGTTGTTTTGCGCAATGATCTATGGAAGTAGCTAATATAAAAACAGAACCACGAAATGAGAACCAACTTGTTAATCAATATACCTGTTTTTTTCAAACCATCACATATAATACACACTGTTATACAACATTCAATATTTCAACATTTTCAATAGATTTGAGAAACCTGTTATACAACATTTTCAACATTTCAACATTATTCAACATTTCAACATTCAACATTATACAACATTTCAGAAACCTGTTATACAACATTCAACCTGAAGTAATAAATTTCACAAACTGTTCATTCAACATTTCATCTCGATCAAACATGTTACACACTTGTTTTTGCATACCATCAGATTTTGAAGCACCAAAAAAAAAATTCCAAAACCTAAGAACTGAGTCATTTACATGATAAAGTACCAAAATACAATGACATAAGTCATTGCCTTGAAAATATTCTCAATCCTTTGAACCCTTCTCCTTAGATCATTAATTTCTTCTGTTCTTGAATCTGTCGGAGGTCCAGCATTGGCACAGATTGATGAGGTAATGTCGTTGTCGTCGTCGTCATCATCTGCGAACCACTTGAAGTAATTGCAGTGGTCGTTCGTAGTCTACAATGGACAAGAATCAGTTAATCAATAAAGGACAAATGAAATTTGTAAAAAGTAACAGATTCATTTATATAACAGGTACTTACATATTTTCTTGGGCAAACAAAATATACACGTCCTTGATTTCCATTCGCATTGGTTTGTACAGTACGCACGGGAGCTATTCTTCCACAATTACAAAACCTTGCCTTGAAGCTTAAGTTCGTATTGCCAATAGAAGATGAAGCCATTTTTTTTCTGCATTAAAAATACCAACATATTTTTGAAATGTCAAGAATTAAAGGCTGCTGATTTGTCTGCATAAAAAATCAAAACAGATTTTTTTCTCAAGAATTAAAGGCTGCTGTTTTATTTCTCAAGAATTCAGAAAATATGTGAAGCATGTGTGAACTGAGTTTGTGTTGCATGTGTGAACAGATTATGGTGCTTTTGAAGATCTACTGGGGAGATGCTCAGGAGAAGATATGTAAAGCAATTGATAATATTCCTCTTAGTTGCATTGTTATAGGGACCCGAGGGCTTGGCAAGCTCAAGAGGTAAATTATTTTGAAATTACTTTTTGATTGTAACTGAAATCTACTCTTCTGCAATGTTGAACCATTTTGGTGTTTGGACTTCTTTTCTAGATCTTATATATTTTTGGTTGTGCCCTGAATTTTTTAATTGACATCATATTGACTCTGATTCCATGTCATTGCCCACTTATATTTTGTTTGAATCATGGATTTGGGGAGGAATTTGTTCATGGAATAGAAATGAGATGGGAAAAGTGTATGAAATAGTAGTTAAATTTAATTCACTTTTTACTTCCCATTTCTTTTCTCTTCATACACCTCTACCCAAGTCTATGATCCAAATACAGTGTTAAAGTTTCTTCATGGATAAGCTCTCTGGGTGGAGCTTGAAAAGAAGAGCATCCATCATCGTGTTACTTTCATTTTAATGTCCTGTTTTCTCAAGGGAAACAATCTCCTTTGAAGCTGATACAATGTCATTCTTTGATTAGTTTCAAATGGAACGTAATTCAGACCATGATTGTGCGCCATGTTATCTATTGAAATTGACTGGTTTTCGGTTTTGTTTGATTTCAAATTTTTAGGGCTATCATGGGCAGTGTTAGCAACTACGTGCTGAACAATGCTGCTTGTCCTGTTACAGTCGTGAAGTCGTGAAGAATGCAGATCATGAATGACTGCAATGCAGTATCCTGCTGGGATTTCTAGTATGAACTTGTATCAATTGGCCGTATTGATTGTAATTTATCTTCAAGTTTGAATTTAAGTCGCCGTGTGTGTGTAATGTATGTTGTGTAATCTAAATCTT
The DNA here is from genome assembly GCA_025200525.1 of Camellia lanceoleosa. Lineage (NCBI taxonomy): Eukaryota > Viridiplantae > Streptophyta > Magnoliopsida > Ericales > Theaceae > Camellia > Camellia lanceoleosa. Next base: position 204,746,716 of record CM045763.1, on the reverse strand, counting down.
CACCCTGTGGCAGTGTTATGGACTTACAGTTTGCTGTAATCCAGAGGCCAAGAAGGAATAGTGTCATTTGGGTCAGGTACGAAAGTTGAGCAGAGCTATGAAGAGTTCATTTAACAGCTAATGGACTAGAACAAATAGTGAAACTGAGGTAGGATTGGGCGTGATGTGTGTACAGTTTGAAGAAGCAAATTATCAAACAGTTGGTGTGTGAGCATTCCAACTGAGTGAGTAAGACAACAATGTTGGTATTTCCCTTCTTTTTCTTCGTTTTCCAGGTAACCAAACAGAGGGTAATGAAACAAAGAACAAACTCATATACCAATTTTCGAGAGATTATTGAGCGTAAAATCTACAAGCAAAACTGAAATAAGATTGAAATACATATATGTGTATAAAGGGTGCAAATCAATGATTTAAGCAATAAATGAAATAGAAAACCCTAACTTGTTGGTACACAAGAATAGAATAGAGAGAGAGAGGGAATGAGATGAGAGAAGCTTACTGGCAGACAAGCGCGATGGCGGCGACGACGATCATGGATGGCGGCGATCATGGCGGTGGAGACGGGATGCACGACGGAGCAGCCTCTCTAACTCTTCTTCCCTCTCTCCTTCTTTCGCGGCTCTACTTCTTCCCGCTCGTCTGATATACCTTTTCAGCCTGGGGGGAATTTTGAAATCGGAAAAAATGTTTTTTTTTTTTTTTTGAAAATCCTCACCAAAACGACGTCGTTTTGGCGAGGCTTAAGCAGAGCCGTCCGATCATCCACTTTAGAAGATCACTCTAGAGAGTTACTCTAGAGGATCCGCAGACGTCGGCAAGATCGTGTGTGGGCCCTCATGGTAGTCGATTCGCTATGCCACCACATCTCTCAAGCGATTATTACCACTTGAAGTACGGCAAGGCCAATCGGGCCATTTCCTGGTGATAGTGACGATAGCTGCTTCTTGCTGCAGCTGCAGGCATGGCTTTCCCGAGATCTATTTCTATTCGTTGACTAAACGACAAACCATCCTCCTCCTCCTCGTTCTATATTACAAAAATTTTAATAATATATTGCATAGAGATTGTGCCATTTTTCCATAACCCCAATCAATATAATGAAGAGAGAGACTGTTTTTTGGTTTATTTTGACAATTGGATTAAAAGTTAGTTTTTTGACTTTTTAATTTTTTAAAATCATATCATTACTTTATTTTTTTATACGTTTTTTTTAAAAAAATTAATTTTTAATTTACTTTGTATAACCTCAATCAAAAATTCATTTTTCTTTTTCAATCTGTAGGTTGTGTTGACAGGAAATTATTCAATATTCTCAGAGCATCACATGGTCATATTCCAATTCAATTACTAATTACTTAGTCTCATGTTGTTCTCACATCCCCACATAAATTGTGAACCCTTACGTCTCTCCATCAATCAAAATTTTATGGAGCACTACGTGTTCATATTTCGGAAGTATTGAATAATCAACCTGTGTTGACGGTGTGATAATTGATTTTCTTGTTGGACACGTGTTAGCATGTCACCGCAATGAGACCGACAACTGGGATAGGTATTGGGAACAGATGATTTGAACCCCAAATATTCCAAGTTTGAATTATGAATTCCACTAATAGTGAAAAAGATAGAAGATATTAGTTTAAAAACACAATAGCCTCCATTTGGCAAGTTGGGTTAAATCAAAATATTTAATTATATTACTTTTTTTTTTATAAAAAAAAGAGTCATATTTTCTACTTTTGTACATATTTTTCATAAAAAATTAATTAAAATAATCTATTACCAAACACCTTCTTAATTTGGAACATCAGTCTTGGAATTTAAAATGTCAAAAACACATATATTGTTCCTCATTTTTTATTTTTTTTATTTTTTTAACTAAAACAATCAACATTTTTTGTAAATCTGTGTATAATTATGAAATGAGGTCTGGATTATAACTCAGCTTCTGTGCAGGTCTTGATCTCAGGTCTGGTGCTTGGGTGTTTTAGGGGAATGAATTTATGTCTGTGGTGTTTTTGTGACTTCTGTGTTTTTCTGTAGATCAAACATAGCAGTTGTTGAATTGTTGAATAAGTGTCATGGTGTAGTTGGCGTGTATGACCTGCTATGTTTGATCTATTTTTGTTATATTTGTCCTGTGCTTTTGTGAGTTTATCCTTGGGGGGTAAATCTAAGGGCAGCAATTTTGATCTGAGGGCATTTGAACAGAGGCATTGCTGCTGCTCAATTCTGTGATGCTAGTTGGTTAGTCTTGTGGAAGGTTTGCTGGAGTATAAGTTGGGTTTGTGGAAGGTTTGCTAGAGTATGGTCTGTTAGTTTAGTTGGTCTACTAGTTTTGTGCAGGTCTGCTGCTATTATCAGCTAGAGAAGGTCTGCTAGTTCAGTTGGTCTGTGTAGACGTCCCCGAACGCCCCGGTAGGATGACTCCCATTTTGTTTGTTTTGTGGGTCTACTACAGTTCGGACTCAAATTGTCACGGTTCTTAATCTGAACCAAAGAGTCCAAATCTGGCAAATCGTTTTGAGAAAACAGATTTTGAAAGAAGTGCCAAACATGGACTGCTTCGCCAAATACAGAGTCGTCACCTAAATATTTTTATGGGGAATTTAGGAAACCCTGACTCGGTGCCAAAGGCCACGTGTCCGTCATCACCAAAGTTGCCTCGGCTCGGGAGCTTGGGTACGATTGGGGAAGGTCAGCTATGAGCACCCCCTCTCGCACGATCCTAAAATCGGCCTCTACTAACCATGATATCTGATTTTGAAAACGTCATGTATTCTTATTCCAATTATTAGCCTAGAGTTACTACGTTATGCGCACAGCAAAACAAGTATAGACTAGATTGCCTAATTTAGAACGAAGCATTGCATATCCGTTTGTTTGGAAAACACTTTGGAATTTGCTACTCGCAAGTAGGCTAAAATACGGATTTCAATGAGTTTTTCCAACTCAAACAATCCAACCTTCATCCACAGGCATTCAGACAGTTTATATCACATAAGCACTTAGCCACATGGTAAGCATGCAATCATGGCAACACTCACACGCGTGCAGTATGCTAAAGCATAAAATACTTACAAAGTACTCCATGCCAAAACAAGAACGTGTTAGCAATCAATGTATGATCCAAGTCCATGTTAAGTGCCTAATGCATCGCATACAAAATGTCATTAGAAGAGACTCGGCTAATCTAAGGACGGCATATGAAATGCGCAAGTAGCATGTATTCAAGCTAGATTTGAAATACGATGCAATTAGCATGATGCGCCGAGCCCGCTACATGCAATACTGATGAATGATGCACACATGCATAGCGTAAGGTATGCTAAAATAAATATGCCATAATACTAACCATCAAAAGCAGGTAAGTAAAAGGGAGAAAGAAGTGGGGGTTAGAAGACACGCACACACGCACCCACACTTATTATAAATTTGCCCTCACTCGGAGGGTCCGAATAAATATTACAATTTAATTAACTTACAAGCTAATTAAATAATTACAGACAATTAAATTAATTAATCTAATTTAAGTAATAAATAGCCTCAGGAAGAGGGTTCGATGTGATGCATGCTCGATTCCGCTCGGAAGTCACTGCCATGCACAAGCTGCCTCTACTTTGACTGTTCTGCTTCTCTGAAAATTGCACAACTCCCAAGGTATGCTCTCTGGGCACTGTGGAACACCACCGGCTGGGAGGAATGACCACCAGCCAAGTATAATGGTCACCGGCCACAAATTAAGTTATCGGCCACTGATGGATGGCCGATCGGCATTGTATATGGCCGGTCGGCCAAAACTCCCTGTAGAACCTATAGTTGACAGCAACAGAGGGCAAAGCATAGCATGGCAATGCATTTCAAGCTATGTATGCACCAACCACACCCCTTATCATGTGTATGATTCAAAAGAGGATGGCCTCGATTCTCGGACCACCAATCGCACATTTCAATACGTGATGGCCCAAGAGATCAAGCATGCAACTTCAATTTCAAATGAAATGCAAACCAAACAAGCACACAAAAAGGCCTAACCTCTATCATACTCACTTCAAGAGGTCTAGCATACATGCTCATGCGATGCAATCCTAAGCATGTCAACTAGTATGCAACATGGACAATACAATGAGGCATACAAAGCATGCAACAAGCGAGGGGATGGACTTAAACTAAATTAGGCAACCCTCAAACAAGCCTAAAACAGTGGCCAATGCTATAGAAATGAGGGCCAAAACACATACACTCATGCACATGTTAATGAGCCGGCACTTAAGCACACAAAGGCAACTTTCAAGCACACTTAAAAGAAGCTAAACATGGACTAATGATATGCAATGTAAGCTTTGAAATTATGTTAGAAATGGTGCCATACCAATTAAATAAAACAAGCCAAGCATGCAACATGGTCCAAAGTCAAAGGCTAACAAGCCAAAATGCAAAGGGGCTACGCAATGCGAGCCTTGGTAGACCAAAACAGCTAAGGACAGACCTTAAGCATGACAAAATAAACATAAAGGCTTCATAAAGCTAGGCCTAAAACATGCTTGAACAAGGGTTAAAACCTAGATACATGTTAAGGCTACAATATGGCATTACAAGACATGTATGCTAAACAAGCATGGTGTGTCCAAACCAACTCAAAACAGAGGTAATACATGAAACAATACTATCAAATACCACTTAAGACATGGCCAACATGTACTTAAATTAGATGCTCAAACATGAGCCTAAAAAGGCCCTTTTCAAGGACAACAAGGAGAGAGGGTGGCCCTCTCCTTCATAGGACCTCAAGGCACCATCCTCACCTCTGAAATCCCTCAAGATTTCAGTGGTGAGGAGGCCCAAACACAATGGTCCCGGAGCTCACTCAAAATGGCACAAAATGAGGGCTTTTCAAGGCTTAAGAGGGGTCAAACAACCCCAAATGCCAAAGCACACTTAACCAACTATTTAGAGGGCTAAAAAATAGAACTTTTTTATATTATACACTAAGCTCAAAAACAGTTTCAAGGTAGGTAAAAAGAGTGTGCAAAAATGGGGAATAAAGGGACAAGCTTCTTACCCTTGAAGACCCTCTTCAATGGAGCTCTAGCAACTTTTTTAGGTTTAAATCAGTCTAAAAGCTCCAAAAACAACCCTTAAGGACCTCAGCTCCAAGGGATGGTGTGATGGTGGGTGTTGGTGAGCAAAAATAGGACAAAACACACACAAGAGAGATATAGAGGTAGGATATGAACAAACCCTAACCCTAAATCTCAAACCTTAAAAAGAGCTGTCTAAAATGTCAAACCTCTTACAAAAGAGAAGACCCTCTCTTTTTATAGACAATTGTCTCTTGTAAAGCTTCCAAAGGAAGCTAACAAGAGAGAAATCCCTCCATACACGTGTATGGAGGGGGTGGCAGTGTATGCCAGCTGCCTAAAAATATCTGCAAAAGCAGATGCACAGTAGTCGGCTGGCCAAAAATGCAATTGACCAAAGAAAGATAGCCGGCCGGCCATCTATAGTGCCGGCTGGCCAAACATTTGGCCGGTGGCAACAAAACACAGCCGGTGGCCTCAAGCCATGGCCGGTGGAGTGTGGGGATGGGTCACAAGCCATTCCCTGCCCCTCCAAGGCAAAACACAAGTGTTTGGTGCAAAACCAGACACGAAACAATCGAGTCAAGAGGTCTTGAGGCCAGGCGCGTAGCCGAGACCTCCAGGAACTCAAGACGAACACAAACATGGATAATCACCGAGTGTTCAACCGGTGGTGTCCAAGTCTTGAGGACGGTCAAAAATGGGGTGTCTACAGTCTGTGCTAGTCTGTTGCATGTTGGCTGTTTTGGTGTTTGTGCTCTTGTCTGCTAGTTGTGCTCTTGCTACTTTGTTTTTGTCTGTGCCTTCTATGCCCATCTATCTGTGCTCAGGTCTGCTTAGCAAAATTCTGGAATGGTTCAAGCTTGTTTGCCCATCTGCTTTCTTTTGGTTTTGGCTCAGGTCTCTCTGGTCTTCTGGTCTTCTGGTTTTGGTTGTGCTGCGGTAAAGATTATGCTAGCAAAATGAGAACAAGGAATTTTTAGCTCAAGGAATTATGATAATCTGCAGCTCTGTGATGAAATTAGGCCTGTTGCTGCAAGCTTGTTTGGCCTTGGGCCTTGTGGTGTTTTTTTTCTCTCTTTTCTTGTTGGTTTCTCACCAACCTTCGGTGGTGCTAGCAAATGATTGGGTATCCTCTTCGGTACCAACCTAGTTGGGATTGGGGGGGCGTACTTTGATGCTTTTTGCACCTCTTTTCTTTATTAATGTTTTTCATATGTAATGTATGTTTTCCCATCAACAAAGTTCTTTTTTGCTGATCAAAAAAAAAAAAAAAAAAAAAAAAAAAAAAAAAAAAAAACAAATATGGTTAAACTTAAACTACTAGTTTTTATCCCTTTTTTTTCTTATATTTCATCTCTTTTACTAAACTTACAATTTCTAGGATTAACTTGATATGTGAGAACTATAATTAGAATAGTTTATGACTTTTGCTTTCAAATTCTACTTCCAATCTTCTGTGCTTGTGCCCTCAATCCTATGCCAATTTGATAACCAGAGTATGATTTCATTAATATGACTGTTTGCAACACTGTTGCTATGTAATTAAGGGAAACAAGAGTCAATCAAGCCAAGATTATTATCAAAACAAGTGAGCATTGTTTAAGCGTTCTCAATAACTTCTAATTAACATGATACACGTTTACAAAGTGTCATATTCAAACTGTCAGTTTCCATGAAAATGCAAAAACACTCTACAAAGCTTTTCTGGGTAGTTGAAAATTGAAATGTAACACTCAAATAGGGACTCAAACAAATTTTTAAGTCCCACTAAAAATGTCCAGATTTTTCTCAATGCTTTCTCTCCTATATAAATTCAATCTTCGCCATTGCTAATATGCACTTCACCTCTACTGTGTTTTTTTCCATTAGAGAGACAACAAGGAGAGAGAGAGAGAGAGAGAGAGAGAGAGAGAGAGAGAGAGAGAGATGGCAGAAGAAGAACAAGCCCGAGTGGATATATGGAAGTATGTGTTCGGGTATGTTGACATGGCAGTGGTAAAATGTGCCATTGAGCTTGGCATACCCGATGCCCTAGAACGCCACGAAGCCCCCATGACACTCTCCGAGCTATCCTCTACCCTTGAATGCTCTCCACCTGCCCTATACCGCATCATGAGGTTCTTAGTCCACCGTCAAGTATTTAAAGAAGACCGCACAAACCAAGGCTCCATACGATATGTTCAAACACCACTTTCGCGCCTCCTCATGAAAAATGGCGAAAAAAGCATGGCTCCGCTCGTGTTGCTAGAGAGCCATCCAGTGATGCTGGCAACATGGCAGGCTCTACGTGCAAGTGTGCTGGCCAACAAAAATAGTTCAGCATTTGAGACTGCTCACGGTGAGGACGTATGGAGCTTTGCAGCCACGAACCCTGGCTATAGCAAGCTCATCAATGATGCCATGGCTTGCGATGCTAGGGTGTCGGTGCAAGCAGTGATTGATGGTTGTCCAAATTTGCTCGATGGGTTGGACTCGTTGGTGGACGTTGGCGGAGGGAATGGGACTACTATCCGCCTGTTCGTTAAGGCTTGTCCTTGGATTCGCGGCATAAATTTCGATCTCCCTCATGTGGTATCTGAAGCACCTGACTTTGTTGGTGTTGAGAATGTTGGGGGGGACATGTTTTCAAGTGTTCCCAAGGCTGATGCTGTATTCCTCAAGGTAAGCATATTCAAGCTTCAGAAAAATCACCCTATCTGAGGTCAAATTTTCATATTAGTTATTTTAAATGAAGAATGCTAGATTACGAAAATAATCATGAAAGTTTTGTAACTCTTAGATTACACTTAGAATAAAGCACCACACACTAATTAAGGTAATCTAAGGATCATAAATATTTCATGATCATTTTCATGAAAAAAATTTCATGATCCCTAACTTTTTCCTTCACTTAAGAGAAAAGTAAGGGATCATGAAATTTTTTTATGAAAGTGATCATGAAAAATTTATGATCCTTAGATTACGTTGATTAGTGTGTGGTGCTTTATTTTAAGTGTAATCCAAAGGTCACAAAACTTTCATGATTATTTTCATGAAAACTTTTTCATGACACCTAGCATTGCTGTTCACTTAAATCATGGATAACCTTTTATTTATTTATTTATTTTTTATTATTATTATTATTATTATTATTATAAATTATGGAGCTTTCAGAGAGCTTCATTACATAGGTCTTGTTTGCAAAGTTGGATTAGTTTTTTATTTAGTTTAGCCTTGGTTAAAAGGTTCATTTGGGTTGATTTTTTGACTTTTTTTAATTTTTATGAGAAAAAAAATAAAATGATTATGGTTTGAATGTGATATTTTGTAATTTTTAGTTTATTTTATCTTTTTGTAACTATGGGATTGTTTAGGGTATTCTAAATAAGTATACTTTTTGACTTTTCGTATAAAAAAGTAGTGGAAAAAAAGATAATTGTATGGGAAAATTTTTTAACGTTTTACGAAAAAATATATATTAAAATATTGTATAAAATAGCAAAATTACCATATTACTCCTAATAGCTCTAAAGTGGAACTGATAGTGATTGGGACTAATAGCCAGTACGGTGGGCAGTGTCTCTTCAGAAGATGTATAGGAAAAGCTTGTCTCCAATCCGAGATTGGACTGAACGATGTTGTTCGGCCCGTGGAGGCCCACTACGGGTCTCGTTTTGATAATTGAAACCGTTCAATATATAGAAATCGTTGATTACTATATACTCGTAAAAAATTACGTTGATCGAATATTGATAGCTATCTCATCTGATTAGTTTTTTGTCAACCGTTAATTTATTCACCGTCCATTTTTTTATACAAAATTGATTCAAACATATAGTTATTAATATTCGATCAAAGTGATTTTTTACAAGTATATAATACTCGACGAGTTCTATACATTGACAGTTCAGATTATCAAAATGAGATCCGTGATGCGGCCCCACGGGCCGAACATCACCATCTTGTGTAAATTTTTTGTACACTTGTGTGTAATTTGTATTGTGAAAATAGACTGTACCATCACTAGTCATACATTCATGGCTTGTACTTTTTTTGTATAATAAATTTGTTTTTTTATATTTTATAAATAGTGATAACTTTTTTGACTTTTTTTTTTTTTGGTAACTTTTTGACTTTTTATATTTTCTAAAACATGCCAAATCAGTCTTAATTTAACCAACTCAACCCACATCCCAAACGACACCATAATTTTTTTTTTAAAAAAAAGAAGAAGAAGTAATGACCAGGATTGAAACCCTAGTATGAGCGAGGGTAGGGTAAATTGCCAATCACCAGGGCCATCAACGATGACCATAATAGATAACCATTAGTTAGTTAATTATCAATTTTCACATCAATTTTAATACTGAATAGAATACTATTTCAATTTTAATGTATTGATATTTTATTCTTTATATCTATAACATATTATCATGTTATCAAAATTAATGATTAAATCAATACAAGACAAACAATAAAACACGAAATAAGATATTCCAACGCCAACTTTGAGGTTGGTCATTCTTTCATATGTCAGCCATTTCAAACTTCAAATAAGTTTTCAAATAAAGGTTTATAACATTTGTTTAAAGAAAGGTCTTTTATTTAAAACTAGAACTACAAAGAAGACAATGAAATTACAAAAGACACTAAAACATTGGTATTATGGCCAATGGATGTCAATTGCTTTTTTAGGAGAAACATAAGTGACATCAGAGATACCAATGTTTAGGAAAATATTATTGCTAATACAGATTAACATGATAGTGACTGTACGAGCGTGAAATAATCTTCTCATATAATCCTGTTGATCAAGTTTGTACTCCTCCAAACAACGTTGCTTTGTCACCCGAAAACACAAACGTGAGTTAATCGGCGGGTGTGTACGGGAAACCCCTCCGATGCCTAAGTCAGCCACTAGACAATAGACAATAAGCTCTGTGTATTCTAGAGTAAGAATTGGGATACCTGTACATAGGTCCTGCTATGAGTTTTTATAGATTTTGTCTAGCTCAATCCTAGTAGGATTCCAACTCTCTTTATAAGAGTTTTCCTAGGAATCACACACCGTACTCACTACCAACCAAGTGAGATGGTTTGCACAATCCTAGTATGACTCTACTCTCCTTAGCACAGTCCTTCTAGGAATTACATTCTCAAGGATGATGCATATTCTGATAACTCCTTACTCACTACTTGTCTAGGTGAGAAAGTTGCAACTCTTACTTTGGCTAGCACAAGACATAATCGTGCTTACACAACTCGATGCTAATTAAGTCAATTTAGTCAACCTAGTTTTTGGAATGACCTCCTGCCGAGCTATCTTTTAGCTCAGTTCGATTCCCACAGATATCTCGGTCTACGACTGCTAGACCAGGCCACTGATAGCCCACCTTTGATCGAACCAATGCGACCAAGGACCAAGGCTATTGAGATAATTACCTCGGTCTGTGGCTCGACCCCAGACTATATCTATCTCGGTCCATTCCAACGGACTTACTTAGTTCGGCCCAATTTATGCATAAATTACACTCTCAGTTGTCTCTTAATTCCATCTGCGTAGCATGATTGAGATTATTTTCCTCCAACTAAGCTAAGAACGCCTGACTCCGCTGAACTAGAAAACTCGTTCGGTTTCAATAAGTCTTGTCAGTTGCTCAACGCGTCCTTCTACTAATCTAGCATGTGGCGTGCCCTCATTAGCCCCGTTCTCCTGTTACAGCCGTCATGCAAAAAATTTGAATAGTTTCGCCTTTTTGCCTTCAACGTATATACCCTTCAAGTTTGCAATCGTACGGGGAGTCGTACTTTCTGTGTAACCGGGCTATATGTCCTACCTTTTGCAATCATCTTCCAATTAATGAAAATTTTTGATCTCTTGGTGCGGTTACTGTGTTTCTTTTTCAATGTTTTGCATCATTCCTACTGCATGTCTAGCTAAACTAATTAGCTTGGCCTTACCTGATCTTGCCGACCTTCTTTGGCCGAGATACACATCTTGGATAAAGAATCCAAAAAACTTGTTGGTCAAACCTGCCAACCCGTTTTGGCCGAGGTAACTGTCATCCCAGCCAAAGAGTGCAAAAATTTTGTTGGTCAAACCTGTCAACCTGCTTTGGCCGAGGTAACTGTCATCCCGGTCAAAGAGTTCAAAAAGTTTGTTGGTCAAACCTGCTAACCGCCTTTGCCCTCCAGTTGTGCAAGGAGTCTAGAAAATTTAGTTGGTCAAACCTATCAACCGCCTTTGCCCCCCAGTTGTGTAAGGAATCTAGAAAGTTTTATTGATAAAACTTGCCAACCGCCTTTGCCCCCCAGTTGTGCAAGAAATCTAGAAAGTTTTGTTGGTCAAACCTGCCAACCGCCTTTGGCCCTCCAGTTGTGCAAGGAATCTAGAAAGTTTTATTGGTCAAACCTACCAACTGCCTTTGCCCTCCAGTTATGCAAGGAATCTAGAAAGAGTTTGTCAAACCTCCCAACCCACTTTGCCCCCAGTTGGGCAAAGATTTTTGCATGGTCGGTCCTTATTGTCGACCGTGTTAACTTTTGCCGAGGGTGTTTTGTCCGACATTGCTGTTTATATCAGACTTTGTCTTAATACACATCACATCTTTCTCGACCAAGATGTGTTGGTGCACTCTCTCCATCAAGGCTTCTATAGTAAGAGGCGGTGTCATTGTCAGTGAATCTCTTAATTTATTGTCAGCCGACAAACCTCGTTTGTACTGTGCGATAGCTAGGTTTGTGGGGCAATTTCCAATCTGATTAAAAGTCTCCCAATACCAATTATTGTAAGACCTCAATGTTTCCTTCTCGCCCATGTCTATGGAGAGAAGCTGGTCAATCTCCACTGGTGTCTTGGTGTTTGTTCTGAATCTAGTCACAAATGCCTCCGCTAGTTGCGCCCATGAAGCTATGTTACCTTCTAGTAACTTTTCAAACCATGTTAAACCCATGTCGCCGAGGCTAGAAGGAAACATGATACACATCAGAGCCTCGTTTTGCCGATACACAACCATAACCTGGCGAAAGTGACTCAAGTGCATGTAGGTGTCTGACTTTCCCTCATAAGTAGTGAATTTGGGTTGGTGGAAGCTTGAGGGTAATGGTGCGTTCTCTATTTCCAGAATGAACGGCAAGCTCTGTAACCTTGCTAACACTTTGTTTACTGGTTCAAAGGCAAGGCGCGACTTTGGCATCCCAACCTCGACACTCTCATGTGCTCTAGGAGCTAATCGTTGTAATGCGGAGACTCTGCGGGGGTCGCGAGCCAGAGTGTCTTCTCTCCTTTGAGTCCTTTTTTCAAGCACTGTCCGCAAGTCCGCCGACCTAGGCAACTTCGTGCGCCTAGATGTCGTTTGGTGTGAATGTGTGGGCCGATAGCTGCTTCCTTCTGTGTAAGACCTTTCAGCCCTCATTCTCTTAGACTTGGAGTAACGAGTCCTGGAAGTCCTCAATTGTGTATCGCCTGACCTGAGGCTTCTACTTTTAGCTTGTGATGGTATGACTTTTCTGTCACGATCTTCTGAGTGGCGAGGGTGAGCCCTGCTCTTGCACACTTCTTCTTTTGCCGCCCATTTGCCCTTTATCTGGTGCTTCATAGTCTCCATGTCTGTCGCCATCCTCTGTATCAATTCAACTTGCTCCCTTACCCGATCTTTCTAGAACTTGAGAATCCAACATTCGCCTCTGCCTTTCAGGGCCTTAGGGGCGACGAGGACTGGAGCCCCGTCTTTCACGGGTATCCTTCCACGGGTTCCGTCGCTGGGGATCTACCTCTGCCATGGGCGGGATAAAAGGTAAGCCTTTGCGCCTTTCGCTCCCTTCCGGGGTTTGCCCATCAATGGCAGAGTGTGGTAAGTCTTCATTGTGTGCCATTGAAATCAGTTGAAAGAAAACTTAATCAAGAGGTTCGTTCTTTGTGATTGCAATTTCTACAGACGGCGCCAATTGTTCGAGCACGAAATAATCTTCTCGTATAATCTTGTTGATCAAGTTTGCACTCCTCCAAACAACGTTGCTTTGCCACCTGAAAACACAAATGTGAGCTAATCGGCAGGTGTGTGCCGGAAACCCCTCCGATGCCTAAGTCAGCCACTAGACAATAGACAATAAGCTCTGTGTATTCTAGAGTAAGAATTGGGATACCTATACATAGGTTATGTTATGAGCTTTTATAGATTATGCTTGGCCCAATCCTAGTAGGATTCCAACTCTCTTTATAAGAGTCCTCCTATGAATCACACGCTCTACTCACTACCAACAAAGTGAGATGATTTGCACAATCCTAGTAGGACTTTAGTCTCCTTAGCAGAGTCCTCCTAGGAATTCCATTATCAAGGATAATGCATATTCTGATAACTCCTTACTCACTACTTGTCTAGGTGAGATAGTTGTAACTCTTACTCTGGCTAGCACAAGACATAACCGTGATTACACAGCTCGGTGCTAATTAAATCAATTTAGTCAACTTAGTCTTTGGAATGACCTCCTGCCGAGCTATCTTTTAGCTCGGTCCGATTCCCACAGATACCTCGGTCTACGACCGCTAGACCAGGCCACTGATAGCCCACCTTTGATCAAACCAATGCAACCAAGGACCAAGGCTACCGAGATAATTACCTCGGTCCGTGGCTCGGCCCAAGACTATATCTATCTCGGTCCATTCCAACGGACTTACTTACCTCAACCCAATTTATGCATGAATTACCCTTTCAGTGACATTTTATAATTAAATAGCATTTCAATAGGCACTTTGTTTTAAATCAACCATTCTATATGCAAATTTTGTACACTTTTTTCTCTTTGTATAACATCTTCCAATGCTTTTTTGTCTAATTTACATATAAAATTTTCAAAGTACACATAATTGGATCAAAAAATTGAACACAAATGTGAGAGTGTTGTATTTGAGTTTCTAATCCAATTTTGTGCATGTAGAAGAACTAATCCATATATGCATGTTTCAAATTGTAGTGGATTCTGCATAATTGGGGAGATGACGAGTGCATTCACATTCTAAGAAAATGTAGAGAGGCTATTCCAAAAGACAAAGGGAAGGTGATTATTTTTGAATCTGTGATTAAAGAAGGAGAAGAAGAAAAGGAGAGAGACAAACTTGAATATGCGAGGTTGATGATGGACATGGGTATGATGGCTCATACAAACAAAGGGAAAGAGAGGACTTCAAAAGAATGGGCCTACATTCTGAGTGAGGCTGGATTCACTCAATACACCATCAAGCCCACCAAAGTTATTCAATACATTGTTGAAGCTTATCCTTAATTTATATATCGACATAGCCTATTGAAACTGCTTATAGTTTATTTTATTATAGAATTTTGTGTTTGAATATTTGAAATAATTTTGCTTATAGATTTTGAAGTAAAAATAACTTAAATAAGTTAAAACTATATGAAAGCTAAGATAGGGCTTTTGGTTCCTGATTTCTTATTATTAAATTTCAATTTAAGAAAAGTTGCACCTTTTATAGTGTTTGATATATATATATATGAAAGTCTCAATGCTTCAATTATATTCTTATTATATGAGATGTACAGTGTCACCTTTTCTATTTTTATTTTTTTTTATTTAAATGCCCTCTAATGTCACATTCAATAATTGCTAAACACTTTTTTCATTCATCAAGTTGTCCAAAAATTATTACACAATTTTCTTATTTATTAAACTATTTAAAAATTTAAATGTACAATTAAAAACGTATCGCGTTTGCACCACCCTTAGGTCATGTTTGATTCAAAAGATTAATAGTGAAGTATTAATAATCTTATTAATACTAATAATTCAGGTCATGTTTGATTCAAAAGACTAATAGTGTAGTATTCACTATCTAATTGGATTAATATCCATTGGATTAATAATCCCACCCCAACCCCATTACTAATAATCCTACAAATTTGTTGGATTAATTATCCATTGGATTAATAATCCTAAACCAAAATATTAAAACAAACATGGGATAATTGGGCCCACAGATTAATAATCCCAATCTCATACTCTAATCCACCCAATCAAACACAATGAATAATTTATTCTATTAATTCAATTGGATAGTGAATACTACACTAATTTAATAGAATTATTAATACCTCACTATTAAGCTTGTGAATCAAACATGGCCTTAATATATAAATTGATAAATCATATAGGCCAGAACTCGGGATGAGAGTGTCTTGCCACTAGTTGGTTAGGAGCACAATCTTGTATTAGCATTCAAAAATAATAATAATAATAATAATAAAATAACTCCACTTTTTAAACGCATCATTTTTTTTTAGATTTAAGAAAAAAAAAAAAAAAAAACAACAACAACAACAACAAAAAATAATAAATTATTGAAAAAATCAATCCAAACAATCTCTACAATTGACAGTTAGTGAGAGCAAAAGCAAAATCAACCAATTTTCACGGTGGAAGCTTAAGCACTTTAAGCCGTGACCAAATATTATTATCATATAAGAATAAAGTAGGAAGCCGTTTTACTTTAAATATACTCATTTCTTTATCATTTTTGAGTGATGATTGAGACCCCCTCCAATCACCATCTCTACCACCCCCCCCTATAGACACGTGGCAGGTGGTGATTGGAGGAGAAAGAATAAAAAAAAAAGAAAGAAACAAAAAATAGCCAATCAAGTGAAGAGGGGGTCAAAAGAGTGGAAAAAAAGAGGGTCCAAATCATTAATCTTTATACCTAATCAGTGGTGAATGTAACCATGAGCTCACAAGGGGCAGGTGCCCCTTGTCACATTTTCCAAAAGTCTACTTTTGCAATTTTTTTTCTACTTTGCCCCTCCTAAATATTTACCACTGCCCAATGCCCCCCTCTGTTTTACCCTGCCCCCTCCCCCTCTTTTCAACTTTGGCATATAAGGTTTTGGTTAAAATTGTCATAAAAAGACAAAAATAGATTTTTTTAATCAAATAAGATAAAACATCATATCATATCACATCTAAATCATAATTATTTTATTTTTTTTCATAAAAGTCAAAAAAGTCAAAAAGTCTATCCCAAACGAGATTTTTTAACCATATACTAAAATAGTAAAAAAATTAAAAAGCCAAAAAATTAACCTACATCCCAAACGAAAGCTTATAAGCCTAATATTATTATTTTTTATTTAAACACAGTGTGTAAAAAAAAAAAAAAAAAAAAAAAGAAAGAAACACACCTCTGCTCTATTTTTCTTCTCAATCTCCCACAATTTCTCTCTTCACGTTGCCTAAATCAGTAATTGACGATTGAAGTATACGATTGAAGAATAGCTATTGATTAATATGCCCTGTTCTTTTCTTCTTTTTTTTTTTGGTTTTGTTTCTTGATGTATTATTGATGGTTTATTTTAGTGAATACATTTATTTTTTTATATTTATATTTATTTAGTTTTTGTTTTTGTTTTTATGATGAATCAACCTAATGGTTTAATTCATTAATTCATTACTCTATAGGTGTTTTTACTTAATGGATAATGTTAACAACATATGTAGGTAACAGTTTTTAGTGGAGCTAGATAAAAAAGTGATGGAGAAATATATTAGAGACTTGGTACTTTATGTGATTTTGTTAATGAAATATAAGTTAATATTAGAAACTTTATATTAGCTCTTGTTGTTGGGGCAAAGTATTAAATTTTTGTTTGTGAATTTTTTTTTCTTGATACTGTGATTAATATACTTGTCCCTCCTAAAATTATTTCTTGGCTCCCCCATTGTACATAATTGTTATTCGTACTCCACTTTATTCAAAATACACTCTCTTTTATGTATAATGAGGACAAAGGAAGGTGTATTTGGAGCAAAGTGAGGTGACAATAGCGGCTCTCACAAATGATTAGGAATCTCTAATATTTAATCAGGATCGGGCTTCGAGTCCAAAACTTTAAGATCTGACTTTAGATTTTCTTATAATCTAAAAGTCGACATTGGATAACGCGCTTGTTTCACGCTAAATAATCACCTCAACCTCAATGTTTTATCTTGACTAGCAGAGATGGAGTTTTCAGATTCTAAATTGAAAGTTGTGGAGGAGTAGAGTTTTGAATGAGTTTGGTGACGACTTGGATATGATCTTTTTTTCTTTGTAATTTTTTTTTTTCTTTTAAAGTTTGTTGATACAATAATTCTTCCCATGTGGAGGTTTATTTCTCTCTCTTGGGAGTACTTTTTCTCCTCCTCTATGGAAACTTGTAGGGATAGACTTATATGTAGACGGTGAGAGGCCATGGCCCCCTTGTTCAAAGGAAACAATGCTACTAAGATGATATGCTATGTTGTCCAAAACTTTCTTGTTATTACAAATGGCCCCTGCAACTCCTACTTTTTGTAGGAATATTGAAAACTTAATGTTTCTTGAAAAAAACAAGTTTATTTGTACGAAAGAATTGGAACACCAAAAAAAGAAAAGAATTCTTATCTTTTTTTAATTTATTTGATAAAAACATAATTTAACAATAATAATACAATAATTATATTTTTTTTCATAATTTATTTATCACCTGAGTAGGCATACTTATTATGTTGATATCATATTAATGGGATTCACATGAGACCCAGTGAAAACTTTTGAAATTTGACAACAAAAAAAAAAAAAAATGACAATTCATTTTAATATATATTTGAGTCAGCAAATATAAAAGAATCAATTTATTTACGATTTCTCTTTTATTTATATATTAAAATTGAGTATATATGACTCTTTTTTGAATCATGTGAAGACTAAATAGATAATAATTTTTATGTATTATTTTAATATCAAATCTTAGTTATTTAAGATTCTTGAATTGAAAAATGACAGTATATAATAATTGATATATAAAAGAATTTTTTTTTTCAAATCTTGGCCCCTCCGTAGTTGAAATTATGGTTCCATTCTTGGAGGTTTGGATCCTTCCTTGTATGGAGATTTTCATCTTTTTTTAAGATCTTGTGATGTCGCTGTACCAAGTTGATTCAATCTCTTATCGGTTTTGCAATGAAAATTTTCTTATCGATCTAAATCAAAACCAAGATTGATGAAATATGAAATACAAAAATGAACAAACACACAAGAAAAACAAATTACACAGGCACACAAAGAATTCAAGGTTTGTATTGTTATCGCAAATTAGGACTACATCCACATTGTTGTTCTTACTACGAAAAAATAAAATAAAAAAATAAAAATAAAAGAGGGTTACTGAAGATTACAAGGGATAACCAATTCCCTTGAGTTATAAGAGCAACAAATCATAAATACAAAAATGAGAAATTATTATATATTAATGAAAAATTTTATGATATTAATTATTAATATTTGAAATATTTATCACTTTTTTATAATTACTTTTCACTGACATCATACAAAAATACTATAAATACTCTTGTTCTAAATTCTAGATACCTCAACCCTAACCTGATTCTGCTAAGCATTTTTGTATAATTCTTTATTTGGCGTTTTCAATTTTACTAAATCTTTGGAATTCGTTTGGAAATTGACCTTTTTAGTGATTTTTTTGTTAAAATATGAAGTGAAAAAAAATTAAAGTGTGTAAATAATTTTCAGCTTTTTGGACATATAACAAATGACATTTGATATTAATAAATTATTAAATCAATTAATAGTGTTAATGATTTCATAAATATATTTCAAATAATAATTTTCATAATATTATTGTTATATAAGAAAATAATTAAAAATTTCGCTTTAAATATATATATATATATTTATAAATAAGGTATTTATAATTTTAAAATCATAAGAAATAATTTATATTTTAAATAAATCTCAATAAATATATTTGTTAATTTATTTATTTATTTATTTATTTATTTTGAGTACAAGTATGATACATAGATATATCAAAGATATATCTTTATTGAAGCTTCTTTTGTCATCCATTACTTGCACCAAAACGACTACGTGTCTATCACAGCACCGTGCTGTGATAGCACGCTCCCCCACTCCGATAATTTGACTTGCAACATGGCTTTAATCCCTCTTTCTGTCTTCTTTTTTAACAAAATTATTTAATTAATTTTGTTATTTGATCAATTATGTTCACGTTTGAGATTGCTTACCTAAAAATATAAAAAATAAAAAAATTATTTTTCGTGCCACATGTGACATGTAAATATGAGTGAGGCCAGGTAATCCCAATTTTTAATGACTTAACTTGACCCAAATAATGTGACTTGATAATGTGACAGTGATGTATAATTTAATATTAATATTAATATTTTTTTATTTTTTAATTATACTAACTCTAATTGTTGTTGATAATATATAATTGGAGAAACAATCTTCTGTGTAAATAAAATAACTTGAAATAAATTTAAACAAAATAAATAAATAACATATCGAATTTATTTATCGAACCAAATAAAAATTACAAGACCAAGTCGAGTGTGTGACACTCTGTCCTTAAGACAGATTCACCCCGCTACGGTACTTACGGTTGAGTGGCGTCTATCTCCCAGGATACAATGATCTTCACAAATTGTAGTAGTACTCCAAATAATTTGTTCGGCGAACCAAACCTGTGATCTATACTCTCTGAATATTAAATTCTAAAATTAGAATATAGAATAATGCAAACAAAAAAAAATTTTGGACAGCAAGACAAAAATTTCAAACTGTTTTCGGATAGGAAAATTGGAACCCCAAGACTGCCGGAATGAACGGTATATATAGACACAAAGACACAGCCCGAACAGGTGCTTTCCGAAGTGAACAGGTGCAACACTTTGGATAGATTCAGACCGTT
Source organism: Camellia lanceoleosa (assembly GCA_025200525.1). Lineage (NCBI taxonomy): Eukaryota > Viridiplantae > Streptophyta > Magnoliopsida > Ericales > Theaceae > Camellia > Camellia lanceoleosa. Next base: position 204,726,891 of record CM045763.1, on the reverse strand, counting down.
ACCCAACAACACTACAATTTCAAACATTTGAAAAGATGTTCTGTTGGTCCAACACACCAACTGTTTGGAACTTTATGTAATAACTATTTCAAATATATATATATATATATTTATATATTAAACAAATTAAATAGTTTAATAAATAAAGTAAGAGGTACAAATTTTAGGAAACCAGTTAGGAACCCAAAAATTTGAATTTAGAATTAAATTAAATTCCCACAATAATTTTTTATTGAAAAAATTCAAATGAATTTTATTTAAAAAATTAATGTTAGACTTGAAAACGACGTCAACTTTCCATTCACTCATAAATGGTTTTGACGTTCTGTCTTCACCTCTTCGGACCCATCCGAAACAACGTTTGGGGCCCACTCTAATTTGGGCTAAAAAATATGCCTATATTAAACCTTTTTTTTCCAACAATCCCCCACATGAATGGAATTTGACGGAGAGAAAATGCAACAACATGATCTAATACAGAGAGTACAGAAATAGGAAATATTCTGCAAAGGATAGGTAGCTTTTGGCTTTGAACCTTCCCTTGTGAGACACTATCGGATTTACTAGCTAACCAGTGAACATGATCTTGAACTGTTCAGCCGTTTGTGTAAACCAAGACAATAGAACTCACACAGTATATTCCCAGACACAGTTTAGTTCTCACTATTGTGTTCATTTTGGCCCTGAACAACCTGGTCTTTCATGAGTGCTCTAGAGAATTGTAGCCCTTCACAAATCTCACAGAACCGGCCCAATTCACACTCACATAGGTGATTCTTATGAAGAGTATCCTGCCATACTCCACTAGGTTTACCTAGATATAAGAATCATTAAAAGTATTACTTAACCTAAAACGCTGCAGACATCACTATTTCAATATAGAAATGGGTAGGAGTTAAACTCCCCAGTGATCCTTCTGAGTCAGTCACAACTCGGTTGTCCCTTTGAACCTAGATCTTGGGATCTCCAGTCAACTAGGTTGGGTTGCCGTTGTGGTAACTCTTATTTGATAGGCTTAAGTCCCATTCCCCTCGATGAATTCTCAACTAACTCTCTTGCTAACCCTTTGGTTAGTGGATCCACTATGTTATCTTTAGACTTAACATATTCTATGGAAATAATTCCATTAGCGAGTAGTTGTCTCACGGTGTTATGTCGACGATGAATGTGTCGTGACTTACCGTTATACATATGACTCTGTGCTCTACCAATTGCTGATTGATTATCACAATGTATGCATATAGCAGGCACCGGTTTTGGCCAAATTGGAATATCTTCAAGGAAGTGGCGAAGCCATTCTGCCTCTTCTCCTGCTTTGTCTAAGGCTATGAATTCTGATTCCATAGTAGACCTAGCAATACAAGTCTGTTTGGAAGATTTCCAAGATACAGCCGCCCCACCAAGAGTAAAGACATATCCACTGGTGGATTTTGAGTCTCTAGTATCCGATATCCAATTTGCATCACAGTATCCTTCAAGTACTGTTGGATATCTAGCATAATGAAGCCCAATGTTACGAGTAAATCGGAGATATCTTAGAACCCTTATAATTGCTTTCCAGTGTTCTACTCCCGGATTACTCGTATATCTACTTAATTTACTTACTGCATAAGTTATATCTGGGTGAGTGCAGTTCATCAAGTACATTAAGCTTCCAATAATTTGGGCATACTCTAATTGAGAAATACTTTCCTGTACATTCTTAACAAGATACAAATTAACATCTACAGGAGTTCTAGCAAGATGATCATCATCTTTGCTGAATTTGTCAAGTATTTTCTCAACGTAATGAGATTGTGACAAAGCATAACCATCTGATGTTTTAGTAATTTTCATACCAAGAATTACATCAGCAATGCCCATGTCCTTCATGTCAAAATATTTATTCAACATTTTCTTGGTAGTTTTAATCATATCATTATTACTACCAATGATGAGCATATCATCTACATAAAGACATACAATGACATAACCTTTGTCTGTGTTTTTAATATAAACACATTTGTCACACTCATTAATTTTAAATCTATTTGACATCATTGCCTTGTCAAATTTCTCATGCCATTGCTTTGGGGCTTGTTTTAAACCATATAATGATTTAACCAATTTACACATTTTCTTTTCTTTCCTTGGAATAGAAAACCCTTCTGGTTGTTCCATGTAAATTTCTTCATTTAACTCGCAATTTAAGAAAGCGGTTTTAACATCCATTTGATGAATTTCTAGATTGTATAGAAATGCAATGGCAATTAGCATTCTAATGGATGTTATTCTAGTAACCGGTGAGTATGTGTTAAAGTAATCTAGACCTTCTTTCTGTCTAAAACCTTTAACTATAAGTCTTGCCTTGTATTTGTTTATTGATCCATCCGCTTTCAATTTTCTTTTGAAAATCCACTTGTACCCAAGAGGTTTACAACCTAGTGGCACGTCCACTAATTCCCAAGTGTGATTTTGCAAGATGGATTCAACTTCACTGTTGATAGCTTCTTTCCATAAAGGAGCTTCAGGACTGGACATAGCTTCTTTAAAAGTTAAAGGCTCATTTTCTAACAAATATGTTAGAAAATCTGGACCAAAAGATTTTGAGGTTCTAACACGTTTACTACACCTAAGTTCCTCTTCCTCATTTTGATCTAACTCTTGTTCTTGATCATATTCTTGATCCTGACTAGTAATAGCATCAAAAGATCTTTTATTAGTACTAGTCTCTTGTCTAGTCTTCTTTGGAAATACATGTTCAAAGAAAGATGCATTCCGAGACTCAATAATAGTATTTACATGCATTTCGGTATGTTCTGATTTATGAATTAAAAACCGATATGCACTACTATTCTTGGCATAACCAATGAAAATGCAATCAATAGTCTTAGAACCTATCTTAGTCTTTTTAGGACTAAGAATAGCTACTTTAGCCAAACACCCCCACACTTTTAAGTATTTGTAGGATAGTACTCTTCCATGCCACAATTCATAAGGTGTTTGATTAATTTTCTTTCGGGATACTTTATTAAGTATATAATTAGCAGAAAGTATTGCTTCCCCCCACAAGTTCTGAGTTAATCCAGAACTTATTAATATGGCATTCATCATTTCTTTTAAAGTCCTATTTTTCCTTTCAGCAATGCCATTTTGCTGAGGTGAGTAAGGAGCGGTGGTTTGATGAATTATTCCATGTTCTTTACAAAATTCACTAAAAGGTGATTCATATTCACCACCTCTATCACTTCTAAGTTTCTTGATTTTCTTACCAAGTTGATTTTCAACTTCATTCTTATATTGAATGAAAGTTTCCAAAGTTTCATCCTTGGTTCGAATTAAATAAATATAACTACATCTAGTATAGTCATCTATAAAAGTGATTACATACTTTTTTCCACCTCTTGTTTGAATTGATTTAAAATCACAAATGTCACTATGAATTAATTCAAGTGGTTTCGTACTTCTTTCAATTGAATAAAAAGGAGTTTTAGATAATTTTGCCTGAACGCAAATTTCACATTTATGATTTGAATCAATGTTAAATTTAGGTAAACATTCCATATTAATTAATCTACGCAAAGATCCATAATTAACATGTCCTAGTCTACCATGCCATAAATTTGAAGACTCAAGCAAGTAAGAAAAAGATGTAGTATTATTAATAACTGATGGTACAACGGTCATTACATTTAACTTGAAAAGGCCATCAGACATGTAACCTTTTCCTACATGCATCTCATTCTTAGTAAGTACAAATTTATCACTCTCAAATACTAGCCTAAACCCATTCTTACTCAACAAAGATCCGGAAACAAGATTCTTGCGAATGTCCGGTATATGCAGCACATTATTGAGAGTGAGTTCCTTTCCTGATGTCATATTGAGTACAATCTTTCCTTGTCCTTCAACTTTGGAAGCTGAGGAGTTGCCCATAAACAGTTGTTCACCATTGTCCACTGTAGAATAAGATGTGAACATCTTTTTGTCGACACAAATATGGCGAGTAGCACCAGTGTCCACCCACCATTCTTTAGGATTTCCGACAAGATTTACCTCGGAAACAACTGTAGAAAGATTGATATCATCAACACCATTGGAAATATTATCCACTTCGGTCATATGGGCTTGAGCAGGCTTCTTGCTTGTTCTTTTCTTACTTTTGCCTTTGCTACGGCAATCTTTGGCCCGATGTCTCTCTTTGTCACAGATGTAACATTTGCCATTAAACTTGTACTTTTTATTATCCCCCCCTTTAGAGCCTTGTAATGAACTTTCTCCAGAAGACTTACGTTTCTTGGTTTTTGAAGCATATTCCACCATATTTGCCTTAGACTCCATAGGATTCTTACCAGCCCGCTTTTATGAATTGCGGTTGTCCTCCTCAATCCTTAAACGCACAATTAACTGATCCATAGAAATTTCTTTGCGCTTGTGTTTAAGGTAGTTCTTGAATTCCTTCCAGCCTTTAGGTAATTTTTCAATTAAGGTTGCAACTTGGAAGGATTCACTGAGAAACATGCCTTCTGTGTGAATGTCATGCAAAATGAGTTGGAAATCTTGAGCTTGGCTGATCACAGTTTTTGAATCAACCATAACAAAATCCAAGAATTTGCCAACCACAAATTTCTTTGAGCCGGCATCTTCCGTTTTGTACTTTTTCTCCAACGATTCCCAAAGTTCCTTTGCTGTCTTGATTGGACTGTAGACGTTGTATAATGTGTTGTCAAGTCCGTTCAAGACGTAATTCCAACAAAGGAAATCGGCATGTTTCCAAGTATCAACCGCAGCAACCACTTGCCGGTCGGTTTCATCCTCTTTCAGGATAGGAGCATCTTCGCGGAGAAAACGAGCCAGGTTCAGAGTTGTAAGATAGCACAACATTTTCTGTTGCCGTCTTTTAAAGTCAGTTCCTGAGAACTTCTCTGGCTTTTCACCGTGATTTACCGGTACTGTCATCACAGGAGAGGGGGTTGGTGCAATCGCAGCCACCACAGTAGTACTTGTTTGGGCATTTGTTTCAGTAGCCATCAATTCTAATTTATAAAACAAAATTATAATTAGAATTTACACTACACAGAAAATTAAACCAAATGCACAGAATTAAATTCTGTAAAAATAAAAGAAACAAGAATGTAACTTTTATTTTCCAATTAATTTGAAAATAAAATAAAATTTTATTTAAACAAATTAATTCCACACAGAAAATAAAAGAAATAAAAACTATAACTTTTATTTTTCAATTAATTTGGAAATAAAATAAAATTTTATTTAACCAAAATAATTCCACACAGAAAATAAAATTCTGTAAAATAAAAGAAATAAGAATATAACTTTTATTTTTCAATTAATTTGGAAATAAAATAAAATTTTATTTAACCAAATTAATTCCACACAAGAAATTAAATTCTGTAAAATAAAAGAAATAAAAATATAACTTTTATTTTTCAATTAATTTGGAAAAAGAAAATTTTATTTAACTAAATTAATTTCACACAGAAATTTAAATCTCTTGTTACACTCCAATAATTAAAATACTGAAATGCAATTTTAATTAATGAAAACTCAGAAAAAAATTTCTAAAACCCAAAATTAATTTCTGAAAAAATTCCACAAAAATATATTTTGAATTGTTAATGACACCAGTATCGTACTACTAGTTGTTGTCAAAGAAAAGAGACAGTATATTACTACTATCTGTCAAATAGCATATAATTACTATTTATTTTTCCAACCAGAATATTATTTTGTAAATCCACAGAAAATAATTTTCTTATAAAAAGAAACAAACGAAAAATTCTGTAAACAGAATAATTCGAATCTGTCTTAAGATTGTAGGAACAATCTTCTGTGTAAATAAAATAACTTGAAATAAATTCAAACAAAATAAATAAATAACATACCGGATTTATTTATCGAGCCAAATAAAAATTACAAGACCAAGTCGAGTGTGTGACACTTTATCCTTAAGACAGATTCGTCCCGCTACGGTACTTACGGTTGAGTGGCGTCTATCTCCCAGGATACAATGATCTTCACAAATTGTAGTAGTACTCCAAACAATTTGTTCGGTGAACTAAACCTGTGATCTATACTCTCTGAATATTAAATTCTAAAACTAGAATGTAGAATAATGCAAACAAAAAAAAATTTGGACAGCAAGACAAAAATTTTAGACTGTTTTCAGATAGGAAAATTGGAACCCCAAGATTGCCAAAATGAACGGTATATATAGACACAAAGACACAGCCTGAACAGGTGCTTTCCGAAGTGAACAGGTGCAACACTTTGGACAGATTCAGACCGTTACCCAACAACCCTACAATTTCAAACATTTGAAAAGATGTTCCGTTGGTCCAACACACCAACTGTTTGGAACTTTATGTAATAACTATTTCAAATATATAAATATATATATATATTAAACTAAAGAATACATATATATATATATATATTAAACAAATTGAATAGTTTAATAAATAAAGTAAGAGGTACAAATTTTAGGAAACCAGTTAGGAACCCAAAAATTTGAATTTAGAATTAAATTAAATTCCCACAATAATTTTTTATTGAAAAAATTCAAATGAATTTTATCTGAAAAATTAATGTTAGATTCGAAAACGATGTCAACTTCCCATTCACTCATAAATAGTTTTGACGTTCTGTCTTCACCTCTTCGGACCCACCCCAAACAACGTTTGGGGCCCACTCAAATTTGGGCTAAAAAATATGCCTATATTAAACATTTTTTCCAACAATAATTTTTTAAGATATTTTCTCAATTTTTTTTTCTTATAAATTCTATATCTTTAGTAGCAATAGTATTTGGTAAATTTTGTAAAAAATTACAACGTTGGTGACAATTTGCGATTAGTATTAGTATTTGATTACACTCTAGTAACAAATCTTGGATATAGAAATGGTGATATAGACTCACACAAAGGAAAAAACTTATTTATAATTATAAGATGTTTTGATTTTAGACCAACTACACTTCCAAAATAAGAATAGTATCTAAAAATTTTGACCGTTACCTGAATGTAGTCGGCGTAGGACTCTGGAGTTGGCAAGCTTCTAGTTTACAGAGGTGGCTAACCTCAAGCTTTCCTTTCTTAGATCAGGCTCAACATAGATCCGTTTCGTTTACTACCTCAAACCATAACTTCATAAATTGCTTCTTTAGTTATGCAGGAGACCTAAGATTAATAACTTGACATACAATAGTAACATTCTTTTTTGGAAATTAAAAAAAAAATTATTTATTGAACAAAAAATTTCGAGGAAAGGGTGTCTGTAGATTGTTTGATTGTTAGAGTATTGTCACTACAAAAATTTCAATTTTTTGCAACAGCAAAATGCCTTCACTAATACACCTAATGTCGTCTCAAAAAACTTTTAGTGATGACAAATGGGGGGACACAATAGAGGGTGTTGAAAAAAAGTTTTAGAGATGGCATGCTGTCATCGCCTTTTTTTTTGCAACGACAAATGTTGGCTTTCGCGGAGACATTTTACTATCGCCTATAATAAGTAAAAAATGAGACCTTTTGCGACGGCAATGTTTATACCGTCACTAAAACTTTTATTTGAGACAACAATAGAAGCTGTCGCAAATTTTTTTTTTTTTTTTTTAAACGGCATTACCTCTGTTGCCAAAAACTATCTTGTGACAACATTGCCTATATCGCCAAAAAATTTACGTTTTAGGTCTAATGTTTTTGCGATGGTATGGTGCCATCGCAAAAAAAAAAAAAAAAAAAAAAAAAAAAAAAAAAAAAAAAAAAAACCTGTAATAAAATTATTAAAAATATTAAAATTACACGTATTAAATGAAAAAAAAATTGAAAAAGAAATCAATAATTGCATAGTAATATAAAGATTCCTGTATAGAAATAACAATTTCTCCATAATAAAAATATTCTTACATTCATAACTAAACATCAGCAAATTACCCCACTACATAATGTTGCATAATACATATCTAATATTTAATTACATAATGTTGTTCACAATTCAAAATAACATAAACCAAAAAAAAAAATTTCCTCATCATTCTCTGTGGGTAACAAAAACAAAAGTTAGTCGCATTCTTCACGGCCATGCATTCCACAAGAAGCAAACTCTCACTCGAGCAATATCTGAAAACAAAAAACAAAAATAATTAAAGACAATATAATTATGTGTTAGTATGTTAATTACAAAAAACATAAAAATTTAACAACTATACAATTACAAAGATAATTAAGTAAACAAATTTTCCTACACTGAAATCCGACTATAGCTCCTAAATCGGGAACCCGATTCGAGTGCCGTCTTCTCCCATAAGTCTCTCATGCCGAGGTGGTCGTGTGTGCCATGTTTCGTGCTAATCCGACGCCGTTTGGTATTTTAGGGCGTCAACACCTCAAATTTTAAGTTTCTTAAGGAACTAGTCTGCTGGGACCGAAATCCGGCTCTAACTCCCAAATTAGGAATTCGATTCGAGTCCTGTCTTCTCCCACAAGTCTCTCGCGCCTAGGCGGTCGTGTGTGCCAAGTTTCGTGCTAATCCGACGCCGTTTAGTGATTTTGGGGTGTCAACACCTTGAATTCTAAGTTTCTTAAGAAACTAGTTTGCTGAGACCAAAATCCGACTATAACTCCCAAACCGGGAACCCTATTTGAGTCCCATCTTTTTAACTTCCAAATTAAATTATATGGTTTGGAAATTGGAAATGAACTTCCGAATGAAACGTTATGATTCAGCTATATCTTTGCATCGTAAGTTGATTTCCAAACCATAGGTTTTCCATTTGGCTGTAGATGTCCAAACCATGTAATTTTGTTTGGACATCAAATTCCGAAAGAAAATGGGTGTGTGAAGTGAGAGAAAGTTGTGGGTGGAAATTGAAGCTCCCATAATTAGACAGGGAAAAAGAATGGTTACATATATAATAAAAGTAGACAATAGAAAGTGTGTAAGATGACATGGATTTATGTAAAGAAATCACACTGCAGTAGAGGAATAAGAACATCACAGTTTTCTTGACTAGGTGGTGCTAGGGGAGATAATTTCTTTTCAAACTTTTGGGTTGGTAGATTATCCATTTCTTTGGAATTAGATGCGTATACAACCTTAGAAGAAGTATTGGACCTAACTCTTTTTGAAGCAACTGGATTTCCTCCTGCAGTTATACATGGAATAGCATGTTAGAGCAGCAAATAGAGAATATAGTTGGAAGCAATATCAGCACAGGAAACTGAAGAGAATTTATTAGGGATCAAATACGATCCATGTTGGAAAATTTGATTTTTGTAGGTTTATTTTGGGCCAACTTTGATTCCAAAATAGAGAGGGTTTTACACGTCTTTTAGGGTGGGTCCAAAGAGGTGATGTGTTCTTTGCTGCATGGCAAGTCATACGGCGAAGACGATTCGTCAAAACCATTTATGAGTGAATGGGAACTTCACGGCGTTTTTGGGTTCGTAGAATGGACAATTAAAGAATTAAATGTGGGTTTCCTCGTAAGGCTTGTCCCACATTGGAAACTTAAGAGAACTTATGTGTGTGTATAAGTTCTAGGTGGTAACACTTGGAATGGGCCCCAAGGGGCACGCCAAGGTTGTAGAAGGGATGAGTTATAGACAAATTGAACCTTGGCTCAAACTACCACACACGTTCGCATGTGGGTTGTGGGTCGGGTCGATTCTAACATTAATTTTTTTGACAAAATTTATTTGAAGTTTTTCAAATTCTTACGGGAAAAATTATTTGAATTTCAAAATGAAATTAATTTAATTTTTGCACCAAAATTTTTTGTCCAAACTAAGCCTCCTCCAATCCAATTTCCAACTGTCTAAAACTGCTCTAAACTGCCTAGTAGTCCGAACAGGTTTAGTTTTCTTCCAGACAAATTTAATTGTCGTGTAGTTATCTGTTGAACTGCCATCAAATCTGTTTGAATTTCAAACTGTATTTGTTCAAGTTTTTCATACTTGTTCGGACAGGTTTGGAAGGTCACCTTTTTGTCTATAAATAAAGGCCATTTCTAGCAGTTTTTAGCATTAGAAAATAATCCTGAAAAACATCCAAAAAATGCTGAAATTCTCTTGGTTCCTTCTAGTTTTGCTCTTTGGTTGCATTGTTCTTCATATTTAATTTTTTAAGAAAAAATTCAAAGAGTTTAGAACACAGGTTTTGTTTGCTGTACAAATTGTTTATAGTGTTATTACAATTTGTGAAGATCATTATATCTTGGGAGTGTAACACGTCCGCGAGGGACCTCGGTTACAGTTCGGACTCGATTTTTGTGTCGGTTCTTAATCTTGAACCAAAGAGTCCAAATCCGGCAAATCGTTTGAGAAAACAGATTTTTTGAAAAGTAGTGCCAAACATGGACTACTTTGCCAGATTACAGAGTCACCACCTAAATATTTAAAATGGAAAATTTAGGAAACCCTGACTCGGTGCCGAAGGCCACATGTCCGTCATCACCAAAGTGGTCTTGGCTCGGGAGCTTGGGTACGATCGAGGAAGGTCAGCTATGAGCACCCCCTTTCGCCCGGTCCGAAGACCGGCCTCTACTAACCGTGATATCCGATTTTGAAAACATCATGTGCTCTTATTCCAATTATTAGTCTAGAATTACTATGTTATGCGCACAGCACAAAAGTATAGACTAGATTGCCTAATTTGGAAATAAACATTGTATATCCGTTTTGTCTCGAAAAACGTGTTGGTTTTTGCTACTCGCAAGTAGGCTAAAATACGGATTTCAATGAGTTGTTCCAACTCAAGCAACCCAACCTCCACCCACAGGCATTCAAACAGTTTATCTCACATAAGCATTTAGCCGCATGGTAAGCATACTGTCATGCCAACATTCACACGCATGTGGTATGCTAAAGCGTAAATACTTACATCGTACTCCGTGCCAAAACAAGAAACTAGTTAGCAAACATGCATGTCCTAGTTCATGTTAAATGGCTAATGCATCGCATACAACATGTAATTAGGATAGGCTCGGCTAACCCTAAAAAATGGCATGTGAAATGCAATCATTTGATACACGTATTCAAGTTGGAATTTAGAATACAATGCAGTTTGTATGATGTACCGAGCCCGGTGCATGTTTAGACAAATGCATGGATGCACGCATGCATTGCATGAGGTATGCTAAAAATAGACGTGCCCTAATCTACCATCATAAGCAGGTAAATAAAAGGGAAGAAAAACGTGGGGTTGGAAGACATACACCCACTCACACACACTTATTACAAATTCGCCCTCGCTCGGAGGGACCAAAAGAATAATACAGTCCGAATAACTAATTAACTACGCAAGCTAATTAATTATTACAAATCAACTAAATTAATTAAATAACATAATTAATCTAATTAAACAGTGAATCGCCGGGATGAGGGCCAAATGCAAAGGCCGGATCGCTCGAATCGCCATGCATGATTGCCTCTGTTTTCCTCGCTTTCCTCCTCAAGACCGCCAAAACTTCAGAACACTTTCTTGGCATCGAGGATCACCACCGCCGTAGAACACCACCGGCTGCCATATGTGGTCATCGGCACTAAATTCATCCATCGGCTGTCAATTGACTGGCGGTTGGCACTAAAATGTGCCGACCGGCACTTAACACCTGCAGAACCTGCAACTCACAGCAGCAGAGGACAACAACATGCATGGCAAGGTGATTCAAGGTATTTATGCACTATACACAACCCTTATCATGTTGGTGACTCAAAGGAAGGTGTGCCTTGGTCTTCGGACCATCAATCACGCATTTCCATGCATGATGGCCCAAGGATCAAGAATGCAACTTTGATTTCAAATGCATGCAATGCAAACAAGCAAACAAGGGTGTTAAACCTCTATCATGACTTGGTCAAGAGGCCTAACATGCATGCCAATGTGATGCACTCCTAGACATGGCAACTAGCATGCAATATAGCAATACAATGCAAACCTAAGTAAGCACACAAGGCAAGCATGCAAACCACATGGAGGATGGACTTAGACATGATCTAGGCAGCTCCAAAAGGCCCAAAATCAGTACAAATGCTAAGTTATGGGGGCCAAACACACATGCACACATACACATGTTAAGGTGCCAACACTTAAGCATAACAAACAACATTCAAGCACACTTGAAATGAGTTGAGCATGGACAATTGACATGCATATAAAGCTCTGAAAATCACACAAAACATAATGCCAAATCATGCAACAAAGCAAGCCAAGTATGCAACAATAGGTCCAAGTACTTGAAGCAAGCCATGGAGGCTTATACTAAGGTCAAGTCCACCAAGCCTCACAAGGCCGAGGGGACTCAAACAGTCACAAGGCATTTTAAACAAAGCCTAAGGAGCACCTAGATGGCATCTAAGAGGTTCAAGCGCAAAGGCATGCAACATGACCAATGAATGAAGCATTCAACACATGCTTTCAAAGCATTAAAGAAGCCACTAAGGCAAGCATATAAGCACATCATAAGGTCTGAAATAGCATGCTAGGGGGTTCCAAACCACCAAAAATAATGCAAGCAAGACATGCTACATATTCATTCTCTTAAGGCTAACAAGCCAAATGTAAAGAGGCTATATTAAACATGCTATGGTTGACCAAAATGACCATGGACAGAGCTAAAGCATGTCAAAATAAGCATACAAGCTTCATGGATCTAGGCCTAAAACATGCTAGAAAGAAGGCATACAAACCTAGGCATGTTAAGGCATCAAAGGGCATTACAAGGCAACTATGCTAAACATGCATAAGAAACCAAAACCAACTTAAAATCATGTTATAACATGACAATATAAGCATAAAAAAAAGTCAAACATGCTCAACACACACTCAAGCATGAAGTTCCATAAGGAAGCAAAACTTGCCCTTTTCAAGGACATCAAGGGGAGGGGGTGGCCCTCTCCTTTTGGAGACTTTATGGCACCATCTCCACCACTGAAATCCCTCAAGATTTCAGTGGTGGAGAGGTCCAAGCACCAAAGTCTCGGAGCTCTCACAAAATGGCCTAAAATGGGGTCTTTTCAAGGCCTAAAGGGGGTCAAACTTCCCCAAAGTGCAAAACACTCTTGATAAACAATGAAGAGGGTTAAAAAACAGAACTTTTATGTGTTATAGACTAAGCACAAAAACTGTTTTAAGCTAGGCAAAAACAAGGTGCAAAAATGGGGGAAATAAAGCAAGTTTCTTACCCTTGATGATCTTCTTCACAAAGGTTGGAGTTGTTGGTTCCTTGAGCTCCAAACCAGTCAAAAATCTCAAGAACAAGCTCTGATCTTTGAGCACACCAAGAAAAGGTGAAAGACTATGTGTCTTGGTGCAATAATGTGAACTAAAACACCTAGAACACAAAGGAAAAGAGAGAGATAGGATGTGTATCTATCCTAACCCTAAAAACCAGAGCTTCTCCCTCTCCTAAAATGTCTAACCCTCCAAAAATTCTCCCTCTTCAGCCAAGAGAAGAGCCCTCTCTTGTATATGCACAAAACTTACAAGTTAAGGCAAGTTTCAAGGCTCATCCCTCCATACACGTGTATGGAGGGGAAACAAAAGGCATACAGCTGTCTGAAAATATCTCAAAAAGCAGCTGTAAAGTGGTCGGCAGGGCAAAATGGTAATTTTGCCAAAACGAGTGTCGACCGGCACAAAATAGTGCCGACCGGCACAATATAGTGCCGGTGGCAACACCAGCCAGCCGGTGGCCTCTAGCCACAGCCGGTGGTATGTGGGGATGCCTCACAACGCATTCCCTGCCCCTCAAAGGCAAAGCACAAGTGTTTGGTGCAAAACCAAACACAAAACAGTCAAGTTCGGAGGTCCTGAGGCAAGGCGCGTAGCCGAGAACTCCGGGAACTCCAAACGAACACAAACATGGATAATCACCGAGTGTTCCAACGGTGACGTCCAAGTCTTGAGGACGGTCAAAAATGGGGTGTCTACCTGGAGATAGACGCCATTTATCCATAAGTGTCGTATCGGGGCGAATCTGTCTTAAGGACAGAGTGTCATACAGTCGATTTGATCTTTTAAATATTTATTTGGCTCGGTAAAATAAATTCGGTAAGTAATTTATTTTATTTGTTTGATTTGTTTCTATATTTATTTACATAGAAGATTGTTCTAACAATCTTAAGACAGATCTGAATCATTCTGTTTATACAGAATTTTTCGTTTGTTTTCTTTTCTCTTTCTTCTTCTTACAGAAATTATTTTTTGTGGTTTTACAAAATATTCTGGTTGGAAAAATAAATAGTAGTAATATACTGTCTATTTTCTTTGACAACTAGTAGTAATGTACTGGTGTCATTAACAATTCAGAATATTTATTTGTCAAGTTTTTCAGAAATTAATTTTGGTTTTCAGAAATAGTTTATGAGTGTTCATTAATTAAAATTCTGTTTCAGTATTTTAATTATTGAAATGTTACAGAAATTTAATTTTATGTATGGAATTAACTTGTTTAAATAAAATTTTATTTTATTTTCAAGTTAATTGGAAATAAAAGTTACAATTCTTATTTCTTTTATTTTTTACAGAATTTAATTTTGTGGTTTTGGTTTAAATTTTATGTGTAGTATAAAATTCTAATTATAATTGTGTTTTATAATTTAGAATTCATAGCTACTGAAACTGGACAAACTAATGCCCAAACAAGTACTAGTGTGGTGGTTGCAACTGTGCCAACCCTTCCTTCTGTTGTGACTATGCCAGTCAATCACGGTGAGAAGTCAAAGAAATTCTCAAAAACTGATTTTAAAAGATGGTAGCAGAAAGTGCTGTTCTATCTTACTACTCTTAATATGGCTCGTTCTCTCCCTAAGGATGCTTCTATTTTGAAAGAGGATGAAACTGACAGGCAAGTGGTTGCTGCGGTCGATGCATGGAAACATGATGATTTCCTTTGCCGGAACTACATCTTGAACGGACTTGACAACACATTATATAATGTCTATACTTCTATCGAGATAGCAAAGGAACTTTGGGAGTCTTTGGAGAAAAAGTACAAAATAGAAGATGCTCGCTCAAAGAAATTTGTGGTTGGCAAATTCGTGAACTTTGTGATGGTTGATTTTAAGACCATGATCAGCCAAGTTCAAGATCTCCAACTCATTCTACATGACATTCATGCAGAAGGCATGTCTCTCAGTGAATTCATGCAAGTTGCAGCTTTAATTGAGAAATTACCACAAGGCTGGAAGGAATTCAAGAACTATCTCAAATACAAGCGCAAATAAATGTCTTTGGAGGAATTAATTGTGAGTTTGAGGATTGAAGAGGATAACCGCAATTCAGAGAAGCGGCCTGGTAAGCATCTAATGGAGTTAAAGGCAAATGTGGTGGAACATGCTCCAAAAGCCAAGAAACAGAAATTTTCTGGAGAAAGTTCCTCACAAGGCTCTAAAGGAGGGGAAACTAAAAAGTACAAATTTAATGGCAAGTGTTACATTTGTGACGAAGAGGGACATTAGGCCAAAGATTGTCGTAGCAAAGGCAAAAGCAAAAGAAAAACAAGCAAGAAGCTTGCTCAAGCTAATATGACCGAAGTGGACAAAATTTTCAATGGTGTAGATGACATAAATCTTTCTGTAGTTGTTTCCGAGGCAAACCTTGTCGAAAAGCCTAAAGAATTGTGGGTGGACACTAGTGCTACTCGTCATATCTGTGCTGACAAAAAGATGTTCACATCTTATTCTATAGTGGACAACGGTGAACAACTTTTTACGGGCAACTCCTCAACTTCCAAAGTTGAAGGACAAGGAAAGATTATTCTGAAGATGACATCTGGAAAGGAACTCACTCTTAATAATGTGCTGCATGTACCAGACATTCGCAAGAATCTTGTTTCCGGATCTTTGTTGAGTAAAAATGGGTTTATACTTACCAAAAACGGGATATATGTAGGAAAAAGGTTACATATCCGATGGCCTCTTCAAAATGAATGTAATGACTGTTGTACCCTTTGTTATTAATAAAAATACATATTCTTCTTACTTGCTTGAGTCTTCAAATTTGTGACATGGTAGACTAGGACATATTGATTATGGATCTTTGCGTGGATTAATTAATATGGAATGTTTACCTAAATTTGACATTGATTCAAATCATAAATGTGAAATTTGCGTTGAGGCAAAATTATCCAAAACTCATTTTCATTCAATTGAAAGAAGTACAGAACCACTTGAATTAATTCATAATGACATTTGTGATTTTAAATCAATTCAAACTAGAGGGGAAAAAAAGTATTTTATCACTTTTATAGATAACTATACTGGATATAGTTATATTTATTTAATTCGAACCAAGGATGAAGCTTTGGAAATTTTCATTCAATGTAAGAATGAAGTTGAAAATCAACTTGATAAGAAAATTAGAAGTGACAGAGGTGATGAATATGAATCACCTTTTGGTGAATTTTGTAAAGAACATGGAATAATTCATCAAACCACCGCTCCTTACTCACCTCAGCAAAATGGAATTACTGAAAGGAAAAACAGGACTTTAAAAGAAATGATGAATGCCATGTTAATAAGTTTTGGATTACCTCAAAACTTGTGGAGGGAAGCAATAATTTCTGCTAATTATATTCTAAATAAAGTATCCTGAAAGAAAGTGAATCAAACACCTTATGAAGTGTGGCATGGAAGAGTACCATCTTACAAATACTTAAAAGTGTGGGGGTGTTTGGCTAAAGTGGGTATTCTTAGTCCTAAAAAGAGTAAGATAGGTCCTAAAACCGTTGATTGCATTTTCATTGGTTATGCTAAGAATAGTAGTGCATATCGGTTTTTGATTCATAAGTCAGAACATTTCGAAATGCATGTAAATACTATTATTGAATCTCGGAATGCGTCTTTCTTTGAACATGTATTTCCGAATAAGATTGGACAAGAGACTAGTAATAATAAAAGATCTTTTGATGCTATTACTAGTAATGATCAAGAACAAGGGCAAGATCAAATTGATGAAGAGGAACCTAGGCATAGTAAACGTGCTAGAACCTCAAAATCTTTTGGTCCAGATTTTCTAACATTTTTGCTAGAAAATGAGTCTTTAACGTTTAAAGAGGCTATGTCCAGTCCTAAAGTTCCTTTATGGAAAAAGGCTGTAAATAGTGAAGTTGAATCCATCCTACAAAATCACACATGGGAATTGGTGGATTTACCACCAGGTTGTAAACTTATTGGGTACAAGTGGATTTTCAAAAGAAGAGTGAAAGCGGATGGATCAATTGATGAATATAAGGCAAGACTTGTGGTCAAAGGTTTTAGATAAAAAGAAGGTCTTGATTACTTTGACACATATTCACCAGTTACTAGAATAACATTTATTAGAATGCTAATTGCTATTGCATCGTTATACAATTTAGAAATTCATCAAATGGATGTGAGAACGGCTTTCTTAAATGGTGAGTTAGATGAAGAAATTTATATGGAACAACCAGAAGGATTTTCTGTTCTAGGAAAAGAAAAGAAAGTGCGTAAATTGGTTAAATCATTATATGGTTTAAAACAAGCCCCAAAGCAATGGCATGAGAAATTTAACAAAGCAATGATGTCAAATAGATTCAAAATTAATGAATGTGACAAATGTGTTTATATTAAAAACACAAACAAAGGCTATGTTATAGTATATCTTTATATGGATGATATGCTCATCATAGGTAGTAATAATGACATGATTAAAACTACCAAGAAAATGTTGAATAAACATTTTGACATGAAGGATATGGGGATTGCTGATGTAATTCTTGGTATGAAAATTAACAAAACATCAGAAGGTTATGCTTTATCACAATCTCATTACATTGAGAAAATACTTGACAAATTCAGCAAAGATGATGATCATCTTGCTAGAACACCTGTGGAGGTTAATTTGTTTCTTGCTAAGAATGTACAGGAAAGTATTTCTCAATTAGAATATGCCCAAATTATTGGAAGCTTAATATACTTGATGAACTGTACTCGCCCAGACATAGCTTATGCAGTAAGTAAATTAAGTAGATATACGAGTAATCTAGGAGTAAAACACTGAAAAGCAATTATAAGGGTTCTAAGATATCTCTAATTTACTTGTAACATTGGGCTTAATTATACTAGATATCTAGCAGTACTTGAAGGATACTGTGATGCAAATTGGATATCGGATACTAGAGACTCAAAGTCTGTTAGTGGGTATGTCTTTACTTTTGGTGGGGTGGCTGTGTCTTGGAAATTTTCCAAACAGACTTGCATCACTAGGTTTACTATGGAATCAAAATTCATAGCTTTAGATAAAACTGGGGAAGAAGTAGAATGGCTTTACCACTTCCTTGAAGATATTCCAATGTGGCCAAAACTGGTGCCTGCTATATACATACATTGTGATAGTCAATCAACAATAGGTAGAGCATAGAGTCATATGTATAACGGTAAGTCGCGACACATTCCTCGTCGACATAATACCGTAAGACAACTACTCTCTAATGGAATTATTTCCATTGAATATGTTAAGTCTAAAGATAACATAGCGGGTCCACTAACCAAAGGGTTATTAAGAGAGTTAGTTGAAAATTCATTGAGGGGAATGGGACTTAAGCCTATTAAATAAGAGTTAATACAACGGTAACCCAACTTAGTTAATTGGAGATCCCAAGATCTAGGTTCAAAGGGAAAACCGAGTTGTGTATGACTTAGAAGGATCACTGGGAAGTTAAACTCCTACCCATTTCTATGATGAAATAGTGATGTCTGGAGCGTTTTAGGTTAAGTAAAATTTTAATGATTCTTATATCTAGGTAAACCTAGTGGAGTATGGCAGGATACTCTTCATAAGAATCACCTATGTGAGTGTGAACTGGGCTGGTTCTATGAGACTTGTGAAGGCCTATAATTCTCTAAAGCACTCATGAAAGACCAGGTTATTCAGAGCCAAAATAAGCGCAATAGTGAGAACTAAACTATGTCTAGTAATATACTGTGTGAGTTTTATTGTCTTGGTTTACACAAACGGCCGAACAGTTCAAGACATCATGTTCATTAGTTAGCTAATAAATCTGGTAGTGTCTCACAAAGGAAGGTTCAAAGCCAAAAACTACCTATCCTTTGCAGAATAATCCCAATTTCTGAACTCTCTGCAATTAGATCATGTTGTTGCATTTTCTTTTCGTCAAATTCCATTTATATGGGGGATTGTTGGAAAATTTGATTTTTGTAAGCTTATTTTGGGCCAACTTTGAGCCCAAAATAGAGAGGGTCCCACACGTCTTTTGGGATGGGTATGAAGAGGTGACGTGTTCTTTGCCGCATGGCAAGTCACACGGTGAAGATGGTTCGTCAAAACCATTTATGAGTGAATAGGAACTTGACGACGTTTTCGGGTTCGTGGAATGGACAATTAAAGAATTAAATGTGGGTTTCCTTATAAGGCTTGTCCCACATTGGAAACTTAAGAGAACTTATGTGTGTATATAAGTTCTAGGTGGTAACACTTGGGTTGGGCCCCAAGGGGCACCCCAAGTTTGTAGAAGGGAGTAGTTATGGACAAATTGAACCTTGGCTCAAATCACCATACGTGCGTGTGTGGGTTGCGGGTCGGGTCGGTTCTAACATTAATTTTTTGGACAAAATTTATTTGAATTTTTCAAATTCTTGTGGGAAAAATTATTTGAATTTCAAACCAAAATTAATTTAATTTTTGCACCAAATTTTTCTATCCAAACTAAGCCTCCTCCAGTCCAAT
The DNA here is from genome assembly GCA_025200525.1 of Camellia lanceoleosa. Taxonomy (NCBI): domain Eukaryota; kingdom Viridiplantae; phylum Streptophyta; class Magnoliopsida; order Ericales; family Theaceae; genus Camellia; species Camellia lanceoleosa. The sequence continues at coordinate 204,707,184 of CM045763.1, read as the reverse complement.
TTCCAACTATCTAAAATTGCTCTAAATCGCCCAAGAATCAACAGTTCGATTTTCTTCGAACAACTTTAATCGCCAGGCTTATCGTTAAACTGCTATCAGATCTGTTTGAATTTCAAATCAGACTGCTCAGTTTTCATACCTGTTCAGACAGGTTTGGAAGGTCACCTTTTTGTCTATAAATAAAGGCCATTTCCAGCAGTTTTTAGCATCAGAAAATAATCCTGAAAAACATTAAAAAAACTCTAAAATTCTCTTGGTTCCTTCTAATTTTGCTCCTTGGTTGCATTGTTCTTCATATTTAATTTTTTAGAAAAAAATTCAGAGAGTTTAGAACACAGGTTTTTTTCGTCATACAAATTGTTTGGAGTGCTACTACAATTTGTAAAGATCATTGTATCTTGGGAGATAGACGTCATTTTTCCGTAAGCACCATAGCGGGGCGAATCTGTCTGAAGGATAGAGTGTCACATACTCGACTTAATCTTTTTATTATTTATTTGGCTCGGTAAAGTAAATTCGGCAAGTAATTTATTTTATTTGTTTGATTTGTTTCTTTATTTATTTACACAGAAGATTGTTTCAACAATTCCTACTACCAAGGCAAGCACATTAGACGAATGTAGGCCAACTACCAACCTACCTTTAAAATAACATAGGAATCAGTCCAGTCCCAACTTTCACAATAGCCCAGTATGAACCAAGATGCTTAAATTTAGCATGAACTGAATTTGGACTATTGGACCAATAGACCTTCATGTTGAACAATAGGGCAAGTATTACCTTTTAACTTACCATTAATTCAGAGCGGAGAGGGAGTTGTCAGTTTAGAATAGTTTAGCTTCCAATCTGATACTGGTTGATCAAGTTGACAGACAAAAAGATCAAGTATGTCTTTAATTTTTCACAAATTAAAAATAATGCTAAACAAACATAAATTTCTCACAAATTTTTCTATAACCTTATATCGACCTCTTTTCCATATGAAGATTTTCCGTGCTTTTAAGGCAATGCCTTCACAATTCTCAGGAGCTAAATTCCTTACGTTTAAGGCAGATCCAATGTGGTCATGTGAAAGCATGGCCCTATGGACATACAATAATTTCTCTATGTTGTACTTCAAATATTGAAGTATGCAGGTGGGGGGAAGGGCGAAGAGACAAGACTATTTTAATCAAACCAAAAAATTAATAATAATAATTTCCATATACTATTGTAGCCATTCATCATATAGTACTTAGGCTCTATAGGCAAAAAATAAGAGCATATTCGGAAAATATACTTCATTTCAAAATCTAAATTTTCATTGGTGAGGAATATATAATCATTGAATCTTCAAAAAGGGGGAGAAATAGTAGTTAGTAGAAGAATATATCAACCAACATAATCTGCCATGAAAAGAATTACAAAGTATTTAATTAATTCAGATTTCAACTAGAACTTTGCATCATCATCCATTTGTTAACATAAAAAATGTCACGCCCCAAGCTCCATGACAACACCGCACACTCATATAGGTGAGCGTGCAAGGCTAAGAATCTAATCACATAACCCACAATGTAAAATACTCAAATTAAATCCTTAATTGTCATAATGCCAAAATCCATAAAAATAAATAGTTCTTATATGAAAATGTCCACCAAGTCAACTAATTTAATCCACTAACAAAACAATAATCCAAGTACTTAAATCATGGTCCTACTCTCAGCACTCCCACATGTAAAAAAAAAAAAAAAATCCCGCGTAGCTCTACTCTTCAGAATCTGAAAAAAAATAAGGGTAAGCTAGATAGCCCAGTAAATAACCAACCATCACTGCTAGCTGGATCAAGTATACAAAAATAAATAAATAAATCGATAACCAATAAATATAATTTTTTCTACAGTTCAATAAATGAACAATTATTTTGTAAGATAGTTTTGTAGCTAAAAATAAACAGTGTAGCAATACATTTTAATTGAAAAGACAATGAGGTAATTCGATGAAATTTCATTGTTCAAAATTGATGATTCGATATTCAAATAGTTCAATGATGCAATTCACAAAACCCAAGTCTTGGTGACTACGGTCACTTAGCCCGTGACAAGGCCCAGAACCACACATAGGCCGGTGGTAAAGCCCCAAAAGAAACTAGTTTCTGTGCCAATAAATAACCCCTATTGGCTAGGGTCCAAATCATAGTCAGACTAGAGTGATGTTCAAAATTCAAACAATACACAACTTTTAAATAAAACATTCGATATTTTCAGAATAAACATTTAGTACAATTTTCATAATAGTTCCACAAAATATTCAAATAATTTTCATAATAATTTTCGATGCTGTTTTATACTTGATCCATATTTTATTTTAAGAGAACATGAATGCTATAAATAAATATTTATGATTTTAAACGATTCGATAGGAATAAAAATGAACCAATAGTGATAGAGGGTTACTTACCTCAAAAGCTTAGAAATAATATTCTAACACCAACTCCAAACACCCAACTCCACCACTTTAATCACACAAACCTAATAAATAAAACCTCAAATAAATTAATATTTTTTACATGTTACATACACCCACAAAAGCCCCACTATATTAGATTAATGTATTGCTTTAATATCCAAGAGATCAACCATTCAACCCAACTTTAAAGCCAAACACACCCTTACCTATGATACAAAACTCCATTGTTTCTATTACCCACCCAAAGCAAAGTTACACTTACACATTGCACCCAATTCTCAAAACCTAAGTAGGCACCTATAGATCTTCCAAATCCCCTTAATGCATTGATTGTTAAATTCCTCAACATAAACTTAATAATTAACAGTAAAGACAGATTTTACCTTAACCAATGGGTGTCCCAGAATCACCAATGTGCTGCCTCCAATCCCTATTGTAGTCTCCCTTGAACCTCTTTTCTCTTTTTCTTTTCTTTTACCTTCTCAAACCCTAGCCGCCTATGGAGCAATTCACAGCCTCTGTTTTGTTTGTTTTTCCAAGACTTATATGTGGGCTTATTAACCTAATTTCTCAAAGTTACAAAATTACCCATTTAAGTAATAGGAAATATAATGCCATCTCATAACTAATTCTTTGATATTAATAAATGACCCATATAAATTAATTTAATTACTAATCTATCCAATAAAATAATCCTACACACAACTTGGGTTTTACATTCTTCCTCTCTTAAAAGAAATTTCGTCCTCGAAATTTGACATACCTGTAGTCTCAAAAAGTTGTGGATACTTTTGTCTCATTTCATCCTCAAGTTCCCAAGTAGCTTATCTCTCCGAGTGATTGCTCCATTGAACCTTAACGCAGTGGATGACTCAAGGCCTCAAAACCTATTCTTTGTTATCAACAATTCTTATAGGGTGTTCTTCATAGGTCAAATCCTCCTTAAGCTGCAACGGTGCATAATCAATCACATGATTGGGATTCGGTATATACTTCCTCAACATCGAAACATGGAAGACATTATGAACTCCAACTAGTGAAGGTGGTAGGGCAAGTCTGTAAGCTACCTCTCCAATTCGATCTAAAACCTGAAATGGTCCAATAAATCTAGGACTCAATTTACCACGAATACCAAACCTCATTACTCTTTTCATAGGAGACACCTTAAGGAACATATGGTCTCCAACCCCAAACACCAAATCGCATCTCCTATTATCTGCATAACTTTTCTGTCTACTCTGTGCAGTGCGAAGTTGCTCTCTAATAAGATTGATCTTGTCCACTGTTTGTTGCACAATCTCAGGCCCTAAGAACTTCCTTTCGCCCACATCATCCCAACAAATAGGTGATCTACACTTTCGTCCATATAAAGCCTCATATGGTGCAATCTGAATGCTCCCATGATAACTATTATTATAAGAGAATTCCACTAAGGCCAAATGCTCATCCCAAGAACCTCCAAGATCATTAATACAGGCCCTTAACATGTCTTCAAGAGTCTGAATAGTTCTCTTTGACTGTCCATCACTTTGAGGATGAAAGGTCGTGCTAAAATTCAAACTAGTATCCAAAGCTGTATGCAAACTCCTCCAAAACATAAATACAAATCTGCTATCTTTATCAGACACTATGGTCACCGGAATACCATGCAACTTCACAATCTTCTTGATATACAATTTTGCAAACCTCTCTAAGGAGAACCCTACCATAAAAGCTAGAAAATGAGCGGATTTGGTCAATCGATCAACAATAACCCAAATAGCATTGTTACCACCTTGGGTCCTAGGCAACCTCGTCACAAAATCCATGATAATATGTTCCCACTTCCACTCGGGAATAGGAAAAGGTTGTAACTTACCTGCAGGTCTCTGATATTCAACTTTCACTTGTTGACATACCAAACATTGAGCAACATATTGAGCAATTTCCCTCTTTATATTATTCCACAAAAAGTTCCTCTTCAAGTCTTTATACATTTTAGTGCTCCCTGGATGTACAGTATATCCTGAACTGTGAGCTTCTCTTAGGATTTCCCTCTTGAGCTCTAAATCATTAGGCACGCACAACCTCTCTCCAAATCTCAAGGTTCCATCTTTGTGCATACAAAATTCCATCTGTAGCCTTATTTCCATTTCAGCCTTAAGTTTTTGCAACTAAGGATCTTTTCCCGGAGCATCTTTAATTCTATCAATCAATGTGGGTTGAACTCTAAGGTTTGCCAACTGCACTCCATGGTTATGCCATCTAATCTCGATATTCAACCTTCGTAAGTCCTCCAAGATATTCTTTTGGTCAGTGATCAAGGTAGCCAAATTACTCGGGGTCTTTCTACTCAAGGCATCAGTCACTGTATTGGCTTTTCCTGGATGATAATTGATAGTCAAATCATAGTTCTTTAATAGCTCCAACCATCACCTTTGCCTCATATTCAATTCTTTTTGAGTGAAAATATACTTCAGACTTTATGATCAGTGAATATCTCACATTTCACCCCATACAATTAGTGCTTCTAGATTTTCAATGCAAACACCACTGTAGCCAACTCCAAATCATGCGTAGGATAATCTGCTCATATGGCTTCAACTGCCTAGGCGCATATGCCACTACCTTATCGTTCTGCATCAGGACACAACCCAAGCCCATCTTCGATGCATCACTATAGATAGTAAAACCTTCATCTCCGGACGGAACTATAAGTACTGGAGCACACACTAATCGACTCTTTAGATCCTAGAAACTCTTCTCATAATCATCAGACCATTCAAATTTAACCCCTTTTTGTGTTAAACAAGTCAAAGGCATAGAAATTCAGGAAAATCCCTTAACAAACCTTCTATAATATCCTGCTAAACTCAAGAAACTACGAATTTTAGTGACACTAGTAGGCATATTCCACTCTACCACCACCTCACTCTCTTGGGGTCAATAGACACCCCGTCTTCAAATATCACATGACTCAAAAATGATACACTCTCCAGCCAAAATTCACACTTCTTTAATTTAACAAATAATTTCTTCTCCCTTAATAACTGCAACACTATTCTCAGATGTTCTTCGTGTTGCTCTTTACTCTTTAAGTACACAAGAATGTCATCAATAAAAACTACCACAAACTGATCTAAGAAGGGTTTAAATACTTTGTTCATTAAATCCATAAAAGCTGCAGGCATATTGGTCAACCCAAACGACATCACTAAAAATTCATAGTGCCCATACATAATTCGGAAGGCTGTCTTAGGTATATCTTCCGCTTTAACCTTCAATTGATGATATCTAGAATGAAGGTCAATCTTATAAAAGACTTGTGCTCCTTGCAATTGATCAAATAGGTCATCTATCCTAGGCAAAGGATATTTATTTCAAATTGTCACCTTGTTCAACTCTCGATAATCAATGCAAAGGCGAAAACTACCATCATTCTTTTTCACAAATAAAACAGGTGCACCCCAAGGAGAAACACTAGGCCGAATAAAGCTCTTATCTAGTAACTCTTGTAATTGTTCCTTCAACTCTTTCAACTCTGTTGGGGCCATCCGATACAGAGCCTTGGAGATAGGACCCGTGCTGTGTATCAATTCAATGGCAAACTCAATCTCTCTATCTAGTGGCAACCCCGGTAACTCTTCAGGAAAAATATCGGGAAATTACTTCACAACTAGAATATCCTCTAACTTCAATTCAGTCTCACGGGTATCTCTCACAGAAGCTAAATAGCTCTCGCAACCATTCCTTAACAACCGTCTAGCTTGCAAAGCTGAGATTACCAGAAGAGGAGTGTTAACTCCACTACCTACAAAACAAAATTCTGGTTGATTAGGAATCTGAAATACTACCCTTTTGCCTCGACAATCAACAGAAGCATAATTGGTTGCCAACCAATCCATTCCAAGAATTATGTCAAAGTCCCGCATATCTAAAACAGTCAAGTCTACAAGCAATCTCCGGCCATCTATACTAACCACACAAGATTTTCCAATGTCTCCTCATGTTCCATTGCAACCTATATGCATCAATAATAAAACCTCATCTTATTCTATTCTCAAGTCCCTATAACACGTAAATAAAATTAACATTTTACCGAATTATAAGCGTTCCCCATCCTACATCTACCCATTCTCACCACTATTCCATACCAACTTTTAAAATTACAACCTGGCTCTGATACCATAAAATTGTCACGGCCCAAGCTCCGTGACAACGCTACACACACATATAGGTGAGCGTGCAAGGCTAAGAATCTAATCACATAACCCACAATGTAAAATACTCAAATTAAATCCTTAATTGTCATAATGCCAAAATCCATAAAAATAAATAGTTTTTATATGAAAATGTCCACCAAGTCAACTAATTTAATCCACTAACAAAACAATAATCCAAGTACTTAAATCATGGTCCTACTAAGACTCCCATGTAAAAAAAAAAATCCTCAGAGCTCTACTCTTCAGAATCTGAAAAAAAATAAGGGTAAGCTAGATAGCCCAGTAAATAACCAACCATCACTGCTAGCTGGATCAAGTATACAAAAATAAATAAATAAATCGATAACCAATAAATATAATTTTTTCTACAGTTCAATAAATGAACAATTATTTTGTAAGATAGTTTTGTAGCTAAAAATAAACAGTGTAGCAATACATTTTAATTGAAAAGACAATGAGGTAATTCGATGAAATTTCATTGTTCAAAATTGATGATTCGATATTCAAATGGTTCAATGATGCAATTCACAAAACCCAAGTCTTGGTGACTACGGTCACTTAGCCCGTGACAAGGCCCAGAACCACACATAGGCCGGTGGTAAAGCCCCAAAAGAAACTAGTTTCTGTGCCAATAAATAACCCCTATTAGCTAGGGTCCAAATCATAGTCAGACTAGAGTGATGTTCAAAATTCAAACAATACACAACTTTTAAATAAAACATTCGATATTTTTAGAATAAACATTTAGTACAATTTTCATAATAGTTCCACAAAATATTCAAATAATTTTCATAATAATTTTCGATGCTGTTTTATACTTGATCCATATTTTATTTTAAGAGAACATGAATGCTATAAATAAATATTTATGATTTTAAACGATTCGATAGGAATAAAAATGAACCAATAGTGATAGAGGGTTACTTACATCAAAAGCTTAGAAATAATATTCCAACACCAACTCTAAACACCCAACTCCACCACTTCAATCACACAAACCTAATAAATAAAACCTCAAATAAATTAATATTTTTTACATGTTACATACACCCACAAAAGCCCCACTATATTAGATTAATGTATTGCTTTAATATCCAAGAGATCAACCATTCAACCCAACTTTAAAGCCAAACACACCCTTACCCATGATACAAAACTCCATTGTTTCTATTACCCACCCAAAGCAAAGTTACACTTACACATTACACCCAATTCTCAAAACCTAAGTAGGCACCTATAGATCTTCCAAATCCCCTTAATGCATTGATTGTTAAATTCCTCAACATAAACTTAATAATTAACAGTAAAGACAGATTTTACCGTAACCAATGGGTGTCCCAGAATCACCAATGTGCTGCCTCCAATCCCTATTGTAGCCTCCCTTGAACCTCTTTTCTCTTTTTCTTTTCTTTTTTCTTTTACCTTCTCAAACCCTAGCCGCCTATGGAGCAATTCACAGCCTCTGTTTTGTTTGTTTTTCCAAGACTTATATGTGGGCTTCTTAACCTAATTTCTCAAAGTTACAAAATTACCCATCTAAGTAATAGGAAATATAATGCCATCTCATAACTAATTCTTTGATATTAATAAATGGCCCATATAAATTAATTTAATTACTAATCTATCCAATAAAATAATCCTACACACAAGGCTGATAATAATTGACTGTATCCGGCGAGAATAGGAGGGGCCGAATACAATATTTGTGCCAAATAAATGTGTAGCACTGGAGCCGAATAATGTAAAGGACAATGATCAAAAAGTAGGCCCTAGCCCTGAGGATCGAGAGAAACTGGTATAAATACAGGAACAACATATTTAGTAGGTATGGAAGAATCACTTCACTTAACTTAGTAAAAAGCTATCCTGAGTGTCTGAACTAAGTTGTCCGTCAGAGTGCTAATTCCGGCACCCCCGACCGGAGTGTTTGTATCTTTTCAGGTGACTAGCTGAGGATCACTAGCGTCTCCCAAGATTTGAAGAGTATTTCCAAACCATTTCTCCACAATTGGCGCCGTCTGTGGGAATACTCAAATACATCCATGGCAGGCGTGACTGAAGATCCTCCGGTAGCCATTGACGAGATCGCATAGGGAGATGACCTCACTCTAGCAAATATGCTCGGAAAAGAAACCATCGCTGCAAGACGCGCCTTGAACTTCGATTCACCAATGACTTCAGTGCAAGAGACAATGCAGGCGATCATGGAACAAGCGAAGCAGAACGAACAAAGGCTGGAGAACATGATCGCTGAAAATGAACGTCTCCGTCAAGATTTGGCCCTCGAAGTCGCAAAATCGAAAGAAGCCATACACCAAGATCCCGAACGACCTGCGAGGGCCGGTGGACAACGACCTCGAGCCCGACCAAAGGATACCAACAGTGACTCCAACTCATTACCCACAGAGCTCACCAAGAAGGAACGATTCGAAACTTCCAGCTCCTCCGAAAAGAGTCTACATACAAGGAACAAGTGCAGGAGGAGCAGTTCAGACGAAGAGGACCAGCACGATTCTTTTGTCCGACGGATTGCAAGGGCGGCCCTGCCCAAGAAGTTCAAAGCTCCGTTATTCACTCTTTACGATGGCAAATCAGACCCCACTGATCATATCCGTCATTACAAGCAGGCCATGACATTGCATGCAGACAACGAAGCCCTCATGTGCCGAATATTCCCCAGCAGCCTGGGGCCATTAGTTGTCATGTGGCATTACAAGCTGGAGCCGGCCTCCATCAAAAGCTTCCATCAATTACAGAAGTCGTTTAGGGCAAGGTTCATCACCAACGAGGTACAGCCGAAGCAGGCCGACTCTCTCTGGGCTATGCAGATTCAGTCAGGAGAAACGCTCAGAGCGTATTCAGCGCGCTATTGGGAGTGCTTCAACCTCGTCGACGACACTTGCAATGACTCCATGGCCATCACCACCTTCAAAATAGGACTACATCCTGATAGTCCTCTTTGTAGTTCCCTAACCAGAAGACCCCCCCAAAACAGTCTGGGCATTGATGAAAAAAGTTGAGGAGTATTGCAAAGTGGAAGATGATGCCTTGAGAATAAAAGCTGGCCAAATATCCAACAAAACGGCCCTCCCTGAAATTGCTCAGCCAATAAGTTCCATGCCACCTCCTAGCCCAGAGCCTCGGCAACGAACTAAACGAGACAAAAGACAGGATACTCGCCAATCAAGCGATTAATGTCCCCGCCGGACGAATGAGCAACTGCAAGTCAACAGCAGACATTCGAGACGTGCCGACAAAAAGTACACAGAGTTGTCAAAACCAATCGCTGCAATAATGACCAAAGTCCAACACCTTCCATTCTTCAAATGGCCGTCAAAGATGGTGGGGCCCCCCGACACGCGAAGAAGGGATAGGCGGTGCAAATATCACAAAGATCACGGCCACAACACAGAGAGTTGCTACGCATTAAAAGATCACCTAGAAGAACTGGTGCAAGACGGCCGACTGCAACAGTATGTGAGAAAGGGAAAGCCAACCAAGGCACTAGCCTTGAGGCAGGACTCTCCTCCACTTGGCGTGATCCATATGATCTACAGCTTGCCTGCACCCCCAACCATGCACACAATTCAATCACATCCAATCCTCTAGAAGCAACGTATCCCGACTAAGTGGCCCAAAGAAGCTCCGACAATTACTTTCAATGACTTCGACCTTAGTGGCACAACAGCTTGCCACATTGATCCATTGGTCATTAGATCACGCATAAACCAGTTCACCATTGAAAGAATTCTCACAGACCCGAGGAGTACTTCAGAGGTTATGTATTACCAAACTTTCATCAAACTCGGCCTCAACGAGTCAGATCTGTCTCCGGCGCCTCATCCATTGTTCGGCTTTAATATGAATCCCGAATACCCGTTAGGGAAGATGATACTACCTGTCCGAACAGGCTCCAGAACGATCGAAGTAGAATTCATGGTCGTAAAGCTCCCTTCGCCGTATAATGTCATCATGGGGCGAACTTGGATACATCTTATGAAGGCCGTTCCAAGCACTTATCATCAGCTCGTGCGCTTCCCGACAGCCCATGGCATTGAAGAGATCCGTGGCTCCTTCCAATCAGCACAAGCAGCGATTTTATGAAAACCCTATCACTGACCCGACCTGTGGGCTTTGATACTTGTATATATTTCACTTCTGTAATGCAAACCCTCTTTCTTTGTCGGAGCCCCCTTTGGTGTCTTAGGGCCGATTAAGCCTCCGGATTCGGAGCGCCCTTCGTGGATATCACGATTGGCCACATTAAGTCTTCGGATTCGGAGCCCCCTTTAGTGTCACCTTAGGGCGGATTAAGTCTTCGGATTCAGAGCTCCCTTTGGTGCATGTCACCTTAGGGCCGATTAAGCCTCCGGATTCAAAGCTCCGTTCGTGGATATCACAATTGGCCACATTAAGTCTCCGGATTCGGAGCCCCCTTCGGTGCATGTCACCTTAGGGCCGATTAAGCCTCCGGATTCGGAGCGCCCTTCGTGGATATCACGATTGGCCACAATAAGTCTCCGGATTCGGAGCCCCCTTTGGTGCATGTCACCTTAGGGCCGATTAAGTCTCCAAATTCGGAGCCCCTTTGGGTGCATATCACTTTAGGGCCGATTAAGCCTCCGGATTCGGAGCGGCCTTCATGGATATCACGATTGGCCAAATTAAGTCTCCGGATTCGGAGCCTCCTTTGGTACATGTCACCTTAGGGCCGATTAAGTCTCCGGATTCGGAGACCCCTTTGGTGCATGTCACCTTAGAGTCGATTAAGTCTCTGGATTCGGAGCTCCCTTGGGTGCATGTCACCTTAAGGCCGATTAAGCCTCCGGATTCGGAGCACCCTTCATGGATATCACGATTGGCCACATTAAGTCTCCGGATTCAGAGCCCCCTTTGGTGTATGTCACCTTAGGGCCGATTAAGTCTTTGGATTCGGAGCCCCCTTAGGTGTATGTTACCATAGGGCCGATTAAGCCTCCGGATTCGGAGTACCCTTTGGCACGAACGAAACAAAACTCGCCAACATCAGAAATAAGGTACTTCACTGAGCATATAAAAAATTCAGAGCAAGACGCAAATAAGGTCCTTAACTGAGCATATCAAAAATTCAGAGTAAGACACAAATGTATGAAATAAAGCTTTTTATTCGATCAAACAGTTGTTACATAAACGCAACTCACATTTGAGCATTACAATTTTTATTTAATCAGACAGTTGTTACATAAACGCAACTTGCATTTGAGCATTACAATACCCATGTCCATTCTCAAAAGCTAAAAAGGGGAGAAGACGCATTGGTAAAGCGGCAGCGCCGAATCAACTCCCGTCACCCGGAAGTCCTCCGCGGTTTGCAATGCCTCGAGCCAACTGTGCCCAAGTCCTCCCCTGATACCATTGACAATGTCAAGGCAAAGATCTAGGACAAGGAGGGATAAACCCAACGGTCATTGCCTTTCCTTTCGGAATGATCTACTTCGACGACTTGAAGATTCATGCCAACTTTCGGACGCCCTACTTCCCATACGGATGGATCCTCTGCCACGATCCATGGCAACACCAAGTTCGGCTGAACTCCAGCCTCTAACTAACATCACCACTTAACCCACCTCACATAAGCAATTGTTTATCTGCGCAAAGCGCCTACTCCTTTTATTTTCAATACTGGCAGCGATCTCGAGGCCCCAATCTCGAGGCGATTTCACTAACACTAAACTCCATGAGAAAAACCTTGGTTGACATTCATCACGGCATAGTTATCCAAACGACCTTTTGAAGCACGTGCACTGGCCAAAAATCTTGGCCTCGAGCCGAGTTGAATTTGCCAAAGCCACTCTACCCACTGGCTTTCGGTTTCTTCAGGTTACAATAGCCTCAGTCAGGAGTAAACGGCTATCAAGTATGGATTGATCCTGCCGGTCAATGCTTATACATTCATTCAAACACAATAAAACGAAACACATACAGGCCGAATACGAACTGCAATAAAATATTTGTAACAGAACTTTTTTATTCGACACAACAAGCAATAAATTACATAGTTTTGAATGTGATCTGCATTTCAGCCTTACAATAAATATACTTATACGGCGTCACCCTCATCATCACTCTTCTCGACTTCAAAAGCAGAAAACGAAAAATGTTTACTGTAGTAGAGTGGCAATGCCGAATCAATGCCTGCCGCTTGAAGAGCTTCTGTGGCTTGAGATGCATTGATCCAACCGTGCCTAAATCCACGATTCTCACATTGACAAACTTCTTCGACAAGGTTTTCCTTGGTCTTCTCGATTCTAACTTTTCGGCCTTCATGGAAACCTTTCTCATAGGCCCTCCCTTTCGCGTTCTCCATTGCGAACATACTCGCCGTCTCACAGTTGGCAAGCGCGGAACTGATGAGCCGACTGGTAACCCTCTCTTCCACGATTGGGTTTCCCTGTTCGACGGGTTGTGCTTGAGCCGCCTTGACCTTCCTTAACTCGCGCTCAGCAACCTCTGCACGAGCCTCCAACTTTTGAATACGTTCCTCCTTCCTCTCCATTTCTCGGCGGGAAGCGTGCAACTGCATGCCGATTTCATAGGCAGTGTATAGCCCCTTCACTGCCCCGTGAATGCCTTCGCGAAATACTTCGTAGTCCTGATGACCTACCATCGACTGCTGAACCTCAGGAGGAAAAATTTGTCGAGCAAACTCGATCGCTACATTTGGGTCTTGAATGATCGAGTCCGCCTCTGTCATGGGTCTATTCCCCACAAATACCGCGAAGCTTAATGGGCGCGAATTCGCCTCAGATCCCCTCTCGACTCGAGGTTGAGAAATTCTGCCCGGCGATTGCTTGTCCCGCCTGGGCAACGTGCTTCGACGTCGAGGAGACTGACGCCTCTCTCGATCCCTAGAACTCCTGCTCCCTGTGCGTGGAGGGTCATTACCTCGATTCATGTCTCCACCCAACTCAGCCAGCGTCCTCGCTTCCCCTCTACTGTTAAAGAAGAGTCTGTTCGACATTCACTCGATACCTTCAAATGCTGGAGTCAGTTGTCTACTATGCTCATAAAAGTTTTACCTTTAATCATTTATCCTTTACAGAGGCAACACCGTCGAGGCAATCTCATTAATTGTAAACAACTTCAATCACCCGGCGCTGACTGGATCAACCCACTTGGGGCAAAGGTAGACAGATCTATCAAAACTCCTGAGTTCGTCTCATCTGGCACCCGAATGATTATGCACCGCCTGGGGCAAGGACAGATTAATCAATCTATTCGGATTAAGTGCCCCAGCCGGCCCATGAATCCGGCACTTGCATGACCATGCACCGCTTGGGGCAAGGGCAGATTAATCAATCTATTCGGATTAAGTGCCCCAGCCGGCCCATGAATCCGGCACTTGCATGACCATGCACCGCCTATTAATCAATCTATTCGGCTTATGGATCGATCGATCACAAATCTTAAGGTCGTTTCATCTGGCGCCCGAATGATCATGTACCGCCTGGGGCAAGGGCAGATTCATCAATATATTCGGCTTATGTACCCCAGCCGGCTTATGGATCGATCGATCACAAATCTTAAGGTCATTTCATTCGGCGCCTGAATGATCATGCACCGCCTAGGGCAAGGGCAGATTAATCAATCTATTCGGATTAAGTGCCCCAGCCGGCCCATGAATCTGGCACCTGCATGACCATGCACCGCCTATTAATCAATCTATTTGGCTTATGGATCGATCAATCACAAATCTTAAGGTCGTTTCATCCGGCGCCCGAATGATCATGCACCGCCTAGGGCAAGGGCAGATTCATCAATATATTCAGCTTATGTACCCCAGCCGGCTCATGAATCGATCCTTCACAAATCTTAAGGTCGTTTCATCCGGCGCCCGAATAATCATGCACCGCCTGGGGCAAAGGCAAATTAATCTATCTATTCGGATTAAGTGCCCCAGCCGACCCATGAATCCGGCACCTGCATGATCATGCACCGCCTGGGGCAAGGGCAGATTCATCAATATATTCGGCTTATGTACCCCAGCCGACTCATGAATCGATAACAAATCTTAAGGTCGTTTCATCCGGCGCTCGAATGATCATGCATCGCCTGGGCCAAGGGCACATTCATCAATCGATTCGTCTCAGTACCCACAGTACGCGGCACATGAATGATAATTCAATATTGTCATAGGATATTCAATTTCTGAAAGCTCAAACACAACAATGGTTTTATCCAAATTCGTGGAAGGCAAAGTATTCTTCATTAACATAACTTCACAAACCATAAACTAGTAGTGGAGAAATACCAAGGCAGTTTTCAATAATAAATTGAGCGCAAATAGTAACCAATTTATACATGAAAATTAGCTTGAGCCAACAAAAGTTTACCGAACAAAAACTTACATCAAAATCAAAAGCACTTAAAAAAAATCAAGATGACTCCCAGATCAATCCTCGGGGTCAGATTCAAGTGGCTTAATGTCCACTTGTTCGTAGGGAATTGGCAAGGCCAATGTAACTCCAGCGGCAGCAAGGGCTTTGAGCCATCCATGTTTGAACCCCCGATTCTCGAATTTGGGGACTTCATCTACATATTCCATGAAGGCGGCGCTTTTTCCTGCTTTAAATGCCACAGAAGCTTCAGAATCGGCTTTCTCCTTGGTGGCCTTGAGCTCCGCTAACTAAACCTTCGCCTCGGCAAGCGCCTTATTGGCTAACTTGAGCAATTCTTTGCTCACATTTGCCCTACTCTCAGCGTTAGAGCGAAACTGTTCAGCTGAGTGAGCCCTCTCTTTCTCTGCTTCAGCTCACGCAGTCTCCACCGCGGCTCTCATCCTTTCAAATTTGGCCCTACTCTTTTGACCGTCCGCCTCCGCTTGTAAACGATCAACTCTGCCAAGGGCATCATGGAGGCGACGGCCTAGGTCCGCGATCTTGCCAACAGTCTGCAAAACAAGTTGGGATCGTCAGATATCTTTAATGAAAACAAAGTCAAGAGAATTTGAAATGGTCATCGATCAGAATGTCGATCAAGAGATAGGCTACGGCCATAACATCCCAAGACGACGCGAAAGGTCAACGTCACCGCAAGGAAATTGAAGTCGCCAGGCTCAACGCCACGGCTGGATCCTCAATAGCTGAAGCATCAGAGGAGATCGACGTATCTTTGATCTTAGGCCGAACAACAAAAGGCGCAGCCACGTCTGACTCTTCTAAACAAGGCCGTTTAGAAGCAAGGCTAATTTCCGACCCGCTCTCCTCGGCTTACGCTCCTCCGAAATCAGCCGTTCATCAATGACCTGTTCCTCAACCTCTTCCCCTATTTCAGCCTAAGAGACCTGAATCGTCTCTTCAATAACGGGTATGAAAGTTTTAATCAAGGTGGGCTCAGAATAGGCGGCCTCGGCCTTCTTTCGAGCAGCCCTTCGCTTGGCATTTTTCTTTCGCGCCATCTGCGTACGGCTTTCCCCAGCCATAGCTTCAAAAATATCGCCAGGTAGGTCCCCCAAATTTGCAAAAATATCTCCAGACGAAAACTCTGCCCGACCCGAAGTGGACGGTGAAGGCTGGTTAAGTTCGGCAGCCTCAAACACTGAGCGTATTGCTTCGTCGACCTCTTCGGCCTCCTCAACAACCTCTCTGGTTGGTTCGGTAACTACTTCTACCACCGGCTCAGCCTCTGCCCTCGAATTTGAATCTTCAAGGCCAATTTGCCTAAGGCTCTTGAAGCTGGGAAAGATAAGAGCCGAAAGCTGTTGATCGCCAGATGGAATTGGAATGCCTTCCGCAGCCGAGAATGTAGTATAAGTAGGTTCGTATCTGAGGAGTATGTGAGCCGCTCTCCCTTGCTTTTGTACGTTTGGACGACTGAAGTATCTGAGCGCAGACTTGATCTCCTCAAGGACTGCCGTGTCGGTTGAGGGAAGAATTTTCTTCAATCTGTTACCTGCAAAGAACAAGGGGTGATTAAAGGAAAAAAGCCGAGTAAAGGGTAAGTCAAAAAACACAAGGCGTTACGCGGCAACCTAGATCACACTTTTGCCTGGGAATGGGATCTAGGTGGTCTTCGCCTTCACCGAACTCCCAATTACCTTGGACATTGACCATTACGTCGTCAACCCTCTTACCAGAACTAGCAAGCATGGTTATCAAGTGATGGTCAGTGTCCTTGGCCCTGAGAAAGTATCGCCCCAGCCGACCGGAAGAATTGGCCAGAGCGTAGCAGTGCTGAATCGCCAGAATGCCGAGGTTGATCCTAAGACGTTGGTTTAACTTAATCACCCCCATGATGATTCGAAAGAAATTTACGTTGGGTTGAGAAGGAATCAGACTCC
Source organism: Camellia lanceoleosa (assembly GCA_025200525.1). NCBI lineage: Eukaryota > Viridiplantae > Streptophyta > Magnoliopsida > Ericales > Theaceae > Camellia > Camellia lanceoleosa. The sequence goes on along the minus strand of CM045763.1, from coordinate 204,690,216 downwards.
AATAGTGAAGGACGGCCCTAAGCAATGGATGTAGGGGAAAACGGACTCCGCCCTCCGCTATGGATAAGAGAGGGAAGACGATCGTGTTCTGATCCACCCTCTCCATATCAAGGGTACTGTCCGTTACAAGAGATAAGTGGACGTCGTCGGGAATGGAAAAATGTCTCCGGAATCTGGAAATATGACCCTCGGAAAGGAGGTCTTTCAAGTGTTTCGCCATGTTCGTAGGGATTCAAGGTTTCACCGAAATCAAAACGATAAACAGAAAATAGAATCGTAAACAAGAGAGAAGAAGACTTACGAAGATTAGACGGAGAAGAGTTGCAGAAAATGTGAGTCAGAGAAGGGATATTCGCTGGCGGTCTAAGAGTCTCGAATACTCGACGAACTGTGCATTCGAAAGGACTGAAATTTCAAATCACAGAAAATGCGAAACCCACGATTGAGGCGGGAAAGCGTAATGATGAACGAAAAGGTGTGCGCATCCTGACATCTATATTGAGGTACGCGAAGCCGCCTGACCTATTTTAACTTTTCCAATTCAAGACCAAACATGCCGATTAACTACCGTCAATAGGGAGTTCGGGGGGCAATTGTGGGAGCCGAATAATTGACAAAGGCAAAAGGCACGCGCAATATAAGGCTGATAATAATCAGCTGTATCTGGCGAGAATAGGGGCGCCGAATACAATATTTGTGCTGAATAAATGTGTAGCATTGGAGCCGAATAATATAAAGGACAATGATCAAAAAGTAGGCCCTGGCCCCGAGGATCGAGAGAAATAGGTATAAATACAGGAATAACATATTTAGTAGGTATGGAAGAATCACTTCACTTAACTTAATAAAAAGCTATCCTGAGTGTCTGAACTAACTTGTCCGTCGGAGTGCTAATTCCGGCACCCCCGACCGAAGTGTTTGTATCTTTTCAAGTGACTAGCTGAGGATCACTAGCATCTCCCAGGATTTGAAGAGTATTTCCAAACCACTTCTTCACAAATGCATATGCTACGCAACAAAAGAAAGCGAAAAGAGATGGGACTTTCTGATTCACCTCTCGGAGGGATTACAATATGTTTAAAAAGGATACACCTCGTTCATGTTGATAAGTGATGAACATCGTGCGCCAAAAACACAATTTTGAGCTTCCGTAGGGACAATTTGGACCCAACAGTGAATCCCCCTTGCACTTTTTGGGAAATAAAGGCAGAAAATAGCATCAAAACACAAAATAAGTCCACCGGCCATTGGTTGACCACAGGGGGAGGTCCGGCCAATTGCTTACCATCAAGACCTTTTGTCGGCCACCAATGAGCCTTCTTATCGCCCCGTCGGCCACGATGGCAAGTAGGGTTTTTCGGTCTTTTCACCCATAGGTCTTTAAGTATGGACCAAGGCCCTTCATTTCCTCACTACTACACATCCTAAATTGCTCTCTCTCTCTCTCTCTCTCTCTCTCTCTTTTTAGGTGCTTTTCCTCTCTAGATCCGAGCTTTTTACGCGTTTTCCAACACCCTACGTAAACTTTATTCGCTAAACCCTCTTGATTCTCTTCCTTTTGAACCGATTGGAATTTGATTTTGATGCCTCTTTTGTCATTTTCACCCTTCTAGGCTTGTTCCCCTCGAGTTTCTCTCGAGTTTCATGCACTTTTGTCGACTTTAACTTTTTCTTCCATTTTATCTCTTCTAGGTTTGACTTTCTTTAAGTTTACCCTCTTTTCTACATTTTTCTTCACTTTTCACCTACCTTTCAACCATTCTCCAGATAGCAAATGATATACCACATGACGGGCTCCTCTAGAGGTCCCCCCATATTCCCTCCAATTCTCGAGGCAGATGAGCCAGTCATTGTTGAGGCTAGAGAAGCGATTGAGGGCGTCGAGACCGAGATTGAGGCAGAGTTTGAGCCTGAGCCTGAGCCGTTACCAATGAGGGTACGACTTTTTGATTTGGAGAGATACCATGCCCGGACACATATCTTACTAGCCGGTGGCATTAGGCGCTTTAGCAACTTTATTCACGGTGTACTGGAAGACCTCCTGTTGAGGGAGTCGGCTTCTCACCTTTCATCTATCACAGTTAAGGTATGAACTCTATTTTTCTGCGTTCTTGTCTGTCTTTAAAATGCATTTCTTGCACTGCCTTTCATCCGACTATACTTTCATCACTACCTGATCTGATTTATCTATCCCTTGCCACAGGGAGAGTCTCGTGCCTTTAGAGGGTACGGAGCCACGACTGCGCGAGATTGGTATGACGAGCTCCCCGCAGAAGTTCGTGACATTGTAGACGAGACCGGCTTTGGCCTATTCTGCTCTAGCCTGACGCGAGTTATCGTGAGCCGTCCTTTTCTAGGTGCACTTGTGGAGAGATAGTGGAACACCACCAACTCCTTCTACTTTTCCACTACTGGGGAGATGATGATGACTCCCTACGACTTCGCCATGATCACTGGCTTAGGAGTAGGGAGCGATCCGATCTCTTTCGATTCAGACATAGGGAAGTGGGAGGTGACCTGGGTTGAGCTGCTGGGAGCGTGTCCACCCATATACTGAATAGGCATGGTCAAATATACCTAGTTCGTTGAGCAGTTCAGAGGGAACGAGCCCGAGACAGTAGAGAAGATGAAGTAGTACGCTAGAGGCTTTCTAATGTTCGTCTTTGCATTCAACAACCTAACCATTCAGTGTACCGCGTTATCAAAGTTAATCTACCGGAATCCCTTCTAACATCATTTACGTTGATTTTGTTTGCTTGGCCAGTCTATCTTTTGTGACAGTCCGCCATTGCTGCTTCTAACGTGAACATCGTCAAGTCAATGTACCGCATCGACAAAGTCAATCTACCGGATTCCCTCCAAACATTGTACACGTCGATTTTATTTGTTCGTCAGTTTCCCTCCTGACATTCTTCACGTTAATCTACCATTTTTATTTTGTTTGCTTGGTTAGTCCATTTTCTGTGACATTGTTCATGTTGATATGCTAGATTTATAGTCCCCAACTCCGTCCAGTCCATCTTCTGTGACATTATTCACGTTGATCTGCTGGATTCACAATTCCAAACTTTGTCCAGTCCACTATGCTAAGCCCGATTCACAGGAAACACCTCCAACCGACCTACCAAACTAGTGTTCTTCACGCCACAGCACTCAACGCGAAGTACAACCACATCGCATCTGATATAGATGGACTGTTGCACTGTTGGCGTCAAACACATGTATTAATGTTTCTGCGTTCTCGTTCCACTGTCGGTGTGATAACAGCGACATTGATTTGTGCACTGGTGTGAATGTGGTGGAATGATGAGGGATGACTTTGTAATACAAAATTCCGGACATACCTGTGTTCAACGGTGGTGTCAACATTAACTACTGCACTTCCTGACGATACCCCTCAAATATGAAAACTTTAGAAACAGAATATACCCCTCCCAATTCACATGTTATGACACATTCCAAAACCACAGAACTTTCTACCAATAAACTAAAGAGGGCATAACTATCCCACCAACACGAAGCTACATTTGAAACTGGACTTCTTGGTTACAATTTACCATTACAAAGGGCTTGCCAATCAAACATTTGGATTGTAGGGCCAATTGGTGCAACATTTTTCAAATCATGACTTTTCAATAATTTCCCCTAAAATAAATTATATAATGATAAATTTTTTTATACAGAATTTGATTAAAAATTTAATATAATAGTAATACCACGTCATCATTGATATGTGATATCACCAATTAATAGTATATAAACACATAGAGAGTGAACCTCACATGTCAAATAGAACTAACAATCCAATAAATTTCATATCTTTATAGTGAGATTATTTATACTTGCATGTCAATAATAATGATATCACTGTTACGTTCATTTTTTTATTTTTTATTTTTATAAATAATATGGTTTATAATAATCTTTTTATTCAATTAAAACAATCATTATTGTTCTTATAATTTTTAAAATGTCATTGACATTTTACTCTAATAATATTTTTGTAATTTTTTTTTATTAAAAGTATTTCCTTTATGTTTACAAAATTATAAAAAAAAAATCCCAAAATCCAAGAGACATGTGACCCTGGCCGTCACTCCCTCTGCCACTAGCTACAGTTGCAGCTGCAGGTAGGAATGGCAACGGGACGGGGTGAGGTCGGGGACTACACTCCCCGTCCCCGATTCCCGAAGGCTAAAATATCCCCGTTCCCGTCCCCGCCCCCAATCTTCGGTGGGGGGAAGCTATCACCCCCCCATTCCCGTCCCCGAAAAATCCCCGAGCTTTAACACAAGAACAACAAATCAATATATATCACTATGTTTCATCATCATCAACAAATACAGATTTAAATTTAAAAAAAAAAAAAATTAATCAGAGTGTGAGTACACCACACACAGATCATCACAGTGTGAGTACACCACACACAGATCAGATTACATACACACACATACAGAGATCAGATCACACACACAGATATTGCCATCCTTACACACATATCAGATCATACACACACACACACACACACACACATAGAGAGATAATAGATCTAACAGATTTGAGTACACCTCCATCGTCTGGCATAGATCTAAGAGATACTAGTGACCAGGCGCTAGATCGATAGTGGCTAGCTGTGGCGATGGGTTTGGTGGCAGTGACAGAGAGACAGACCTTCTGCGGTGGTGGCAGTGGCGGTGGCGGTAGCGGTGGCGGTGAGGAATAGAGAAAGAGAAAGAAAGAGAGATGAAGTGGAGAGAGAGAGGGAGTTAGGGCCAGCGGTAGTGGTGATGTCGCTGTCGGTGACTGCGAGAGTGAGAGAGTTGACAGAGAGAAAAGAACGAGAGAGTGAGAGAGAGAGAGTTGAGATGAGAGTTAGAGAGAGATATATATGAGTTAGAGAGTTAGAGATATATAAATGTAATACAACTAAACAGATATATAAATATAATACACGGTTGTTTGTATTTGTGTGTGAGGTAGGGTTTGGTTTATATATATATAAGGGGTATAAAAGTAATTTTATTTCGGGGAAATTCGGGGATGCGGACGGGGTCGGGCCGGGGCTTGAACACTGATTCGGAAAATATTTTTTAACAAGTGTCAATTGCAAAAATAAAAATAAATAAAATAAAATAAAATTGCATTGTTCCAGTCAACCGGCCAGACGTCCGGGATGACGCCCGGGTAAGCCAAATTTCAAAATTCAAATCCTGTCTGAAACAAGTTTTCAAAAGTGATATGGAATTAATTTTTGAAACTTGTATCCAAACATCACACTCAAATGGAAAGGTGGAATCATGATTTCAGAGTTTCACCAAACGAAAGTTTTTGTTTGTGAAATTTTTTTTCCCTTGATATTTTGATTAATATACTTGCCCCTCTTAAAACTATTTCCTGGCTCCCCCATTATACATAATTGTTATTCTCACACCATTTATTCAAAATACACTTCCTTCTATGTATAATAAGGACAAATGAAGGTGTATTTCGAGCAAAGTAGAGTGAAAATAGCTGACATTAGATAACGCGCTTGTTTCATGCTAAACAACCACCTCAACCTTAATGTTCAATCTTAACCAGCGGAGATGGAGTTTTCAGATTCAAAATTGAAGGTTGAAGAGCAATGGAGTTTTAAATTTGTTGGGTGACAGCTTGGATATGATTTTTTTTCTTTGTATTTTTTTTTTTAGTTCGTTGATATAATAATCCTTCTTATGTGGAGATTTATTTTCCTTTCTTATGAGTACCTTTTCTCCTTCTCTATGGAAACTTGCAAGGACAGACCTATATGTAGACATTGAGGGGCCATGGCCCCTTGTTCAAAGGAAACAATGCTACTAAGATGATATGCTATGTTGCCCAAAACTTTTTTGTTATTACAAATGGCCTCTGCTGCTCCTACCTTCTGTAGGAATATTGAAAACTACGGGTCTGTTTGGTAACGTTTACGTTTTCAGTTTATATTTACAAAAATTTTATAAATTGATTTTTGTTTATTTTTAGAAAAACATAAACTACAAACGCGTTTGGTAATTGACAAAATGTTTAAAAATTTTAAAAATATAAAAAAAAAAAGTGAGAAATGACAAGTGGCGGCGGAAGACGATGGCGGAAAGTGGTGACGGGTGGTGGTAGTGGGTGGTGGTGGTGGGTAGGTGGTGGTGGTAGCAGTGGCGGATGGCGGTGGTGGTGGTGGTGGCGAGTAGGTGGTGAATGGTGTTGGTGGGTGGGTGGATGGGTGGGTAACGATGGCGGGTGGTAGGTGGTAACGAGTGGGTGGTGGTGGTGGTGGTGGTGGCGGTGGTGGTGTGGTGGTGGTATGCGATGGCGGGTGATGGCGGGTGGTGGCTCTTGGTGGTGGTGGTGGATGGGTGGGTGATGGTGGCGGTGGTAGATGGTAGCAGAAGTGGTGGTGGTGGTGGTGGTGGGTGGTGGGTGGTGGTGTGTGTGTGGTTGGTGTGTGTGTGGTGGTGGGGGTCTGTGGTGGTGGAGTGGTGGATGGTGGTGGGTGGTGAGTGGTAGTGGTGGGTGGTGATGGCGGTGGATGGTAGTGGATGGCGGTGGGTGGTGGTGGTGGCGAGGGGTGGGTAGTAGTGGCGAGTGGGTAGCAGGTGGCTGGTGGGTGGTAGGTAGATGGTAGTGGCGGGTGGTGGCAAGTGGGTGGTGAGTGGTGGTGGCACGTGGTGGTGAGGGATGGGTGCTGGGTGGTGGGTGGTGGTGGCGGAAGACGGAGGTAGAAAATGGTCGCGGGTGGTGACTAATGTTGGGTGGTAAAAAAAAGAAACTGAAAACTCAAAATGGAAATACATTTTTTGAATTTACTTTTTTTGACCAAATTTATAAACTGAGACCACTGATTTATAAATTAAAAATTTACCAAACAAGTTTTTATTTGAGTTTTTAAAATTTTTGTAGATATAAACTAAAAACTGAAAACGTAAATGTTACTAAACGACACCTACTTGTTTCTTAATAAAAACAAGTTTATTAGTACGAAGGAATTGAAACACCAAAAACGCAAAAAAAAAAAAAAAAAAAAAAAAAAAAAAAAAAAAAAAGTCTTATCTTTTCTTAATTTATTCGATAAAAACATAATTTAACAATAATAATGTATTAATTATATTTTTTTTTCATAATTTATTTATCACCTGATTAGGCATACTTATTATGTTGATATCATATTAATGGGATTCACAAGAAACCTGTGAAAACTTTTGAAATTTGAAAAAAAAAAAATGACAATTCATTTTAATATAAATTTGAGTTAGCATATACAAAAGAACCAATTAATTTACGATTTCACTTTTATTTATATATTAAAGTTGAGTATATGACTCCTTTTTTTATCATGTGAAGATTAAATAGTTAATAATTTTTATGTAGTTGTTATTTATGATTCTTGAATTGAAATATGACTGTATATAATAATTGATATATAAAAGATTTTTTTTTTCTTCATATCTTGGCCTCTCTATAGTTGAAATTTTGGCTCCATCCTTGGAGGCTTGGATCCTTGTGTGGAGATTTTCATCTTTTCTTAAGATCTTGTAATGTCGCCGTACCAGGTAGATTCGATCTCTTATTGGTCTTGCAATGAAAAATTTCTTCCCGATCTAAAAAAAAAAAAAAAAATCAGAATTGATGAAATATGAAATACAGAAATGAACAAACACACAAGAAAAACAAATTACATGCGCACACAAAGAATACAAGATTTATATGGTTATCCCAAATTAGGACTACATCCACATTGCTGTAGTTCTTACTATGATAAATTAAAAAAAATAAAAAAAAGAAGAGAGAGAGGTTACTGAAGATTACAAGAGATAACCAATTCACTTGGGTTATAAGAGCAACAAATCATAAATACAAAAATGAGAAATTATTGTACATTAATGAAAACTTTTATGATATTAATTATTAATATTTGTAATATTTATCACTTTTTTATAATTACTTTTCACTGACATAGTACATAAATGCTATAAATACTATTGTTCTAAATTCCAGACACCTTAATCCTAACCTGATTCTGCTAAGCATTTTTGTATAATGCTTTATTTGGCGTTTTCAATTTTACTAAATATTTGGAATTCCTTTGGAAATTGACCTTTTTAGTGATTTTTTTGCTAAAATATGAAGTGAAATTTTTTTTTTTGAAGTGTTTGTAAATAAATTTTCAGCTTTTCAGAATTTTTTAACTTTTTTATATGAATTTTTTTTTTAATTTTTAAACATTTTTAGTGACTCTTTATATAATTCCATAAGCCAAATTGGCTGTGAAATTTTATTATTTCTCTTTCATTAAATCAATTGTATGTGAAAGAACAGAGGATTAGATGGAATACACGGCACACTTGTGAGTGTTGTGCATTGTTATTTGAGAAATGTTACAACGTACACTAACACATTATAAACAAAGTTATGATTTTTGTTCTAACAATTATGATTTTTGAGTATAATTATTCCTTTTCTTAGTAAATCAATAAGTTCCCAATAATTTCATCAAAGTCGTATTCGTATCAAGTCATATTCGTTTTGCAATTGTATTTTCACCTATAAATATCAGTGTTTCTCATTTATGCAAATCATTCAAGTAAATCAATAATAATGTAGCCAAGTCGTCATTTGGGGTCCCCGAAAGATATACAATATAGTTTTATACAAAAATAAATAAATAAATAAATATCATTGCTTGTGCAGATTTTAGTTATGGTTGATTCTCAAAACAAATTGAATAATTTATTGCACATGCAATTTTTTAACTTTCTTTACAGTGCTTTGTCTTTATTTAGTTTACACATGTTTTTCAGCAGTCTTATTGCTGAAATATCGAGCTAAAAAACATTTTGGTCATATGAATTATTATCTCTCTACAAGTGGATATAGAAAATCATTAGTCATGAACTAGGACAGAATTAGAATTTTATTATCGTAGGGTCAAAAGAAAAATAATTTTTTTCATCATATATACAAAATATACATATATGTATATATGATATATAAATTATATATACATAAAAAAAAATTTAAATATAATTTTTTTTTTTTTTGGACGTAAAACAGAAAAAGAATTCAAGATGGAAGAAGAATGACACATATTTTTTATATAGGAGGCCATTTTATATATAAAATGATATATACATATATATATTTAAAGTTCTATGGTAAACAACAATATTCACAGAAATAAGGGATCATAACCTCCATAATCTTCTCCTAATTTCGTTCCTGGTCATGAACAAGATCAATTGATACAAGAAAATAAATTCATCAGCTCAGTGCTTTATTGGATTGGATTATTATACTCATTAGTGATTTAATGGTAGCCCCATACTCTTATTCCTAAATTATATAAGGGTAAATTATATTATTCTGATATTTGAAAAAAAAGTATAATACATTTTACAGATTTGATATAATTATATTGGATTTTTAAAAGATTTTAATTCACATGATAAGTAAGTATATTTTATCAGTAATTCGTTAATCATATAAATTGAAAAATAATATTATCATATTTTACACTAAAGTCTGTATATATTTTTTATTTATGCTTGTATTATCACATCATTTACACAAGTTTTGGCTCCTTTAATCTTATTTTAAATAATAATAATTATTATTATTATTATATCAAAATTATAATGTATTACATATATATATATATATATTTTAAGTCTCTAAAAAAATAAGTATAATGTACCCATTATATTTTGAAAAATGCTTGGGAGCACTAATTAGTGCTCCCACTAATTAGGTGGCAGTGGGTCCCGCTAGTAATGATGTGATGTTTTGGTCTTGGAGTTGTATTTTTTTTTTTTTTTTTTTTTTACTTTTTTAATGCATTAGTGCTATTAGTGGTGGTGTTTTTAGTGGAATGAATCATTGTTGTTATATTTTAGGGCGAGAGATTTATACAATGTCAAATTCATGAACTTGATAGCATAGGACCAGTCAATCAAATGAAAGATTTGTGTCTTTTTCTCTGCCTCCTACTTATGGAGCAAGGGTGCTTTCATGCTTTAAATAAAATTTTAAAAAAATAAAAATAAATAAAAAATAAAATAAAAAAAGTTAAGACAAAAAGATTCATTAGCTTTTTTATTGGGATTGAATTCCCTTCAATCCGTGATCGAACAGGAGAGTATAGTTGGGTCTGTGGAGGCTAAGCACGGGTTCCGTTTCGATAATCTAAACCGTTCAATATGTAGAACTCGTTGAGTATTATATGTTTGTAAATCATCACGTTGATCGGATATCAATAACAATTTCATCGGATTAGATTTTCTACCAACCGTTTATTTTTTCGCCGTTCATTTTTTTTTAATACAAAACTGATTTGATCACGTAATTATCGATATTCGATCAATGTGATTTTTTATAAGTATATATTATTTGACGAGTCCTACACATTGAATGATTCAGATTATCAAAACAGGACCCGTGGTGGACCCTCATAGGCCCAACAGCACCCTCCAATTTGATCACGGACCGGAGGAAAGCCAAATTCTTTTTTGTTTGGATTGAGAATGTGTTATTTTTATGAATATAAAACTTTATATTTTGTATAACTGGTACAACCCCTTATAAAAGATACCATTACAATTTACAAGAGCATATATATCAAATTTTCTCTGCACTTGGACCCACTTTACTTTCAAATGGAACTTTTTTTTCTTTCATCTTGAAATTAGGTGATAATTTGACTTGCAATTAGCTTCTTGCTTTTTTTCTTGCTAAATTCACATGGCTTTAATCCCTCTTTCTATCTTCTTTTTTTAACAAAATTATTTAATTAATTTTGTTATTCAATCAATTATGTTCCCGTTCGAAGATTCCTTACCTAAAAAAATATAAAATAAAAAAATTATTTTTCATGCCACATAAGACATGTAAATATGAGTGATGCTAGGTAATTCCAATTTTTAGTGGCTTAACTTGGCCCAAATGATGTGACTTGATGATGTGATAATGACGTGTAATTTAATATTATTATTAGTATTTTATTTTTTTATTAAACTAAACCTAGTTGTTGTTGATAATATATGATTTCTTGAAATATTTTATCAATTCTTTTTTCTTATAAATTCTATATCTTTAGCAGCACTAGTATTTGGTAGATTTTGTAAAAAATTACGACGTTGGTGACAATTTGCGATTAGTATTAGTACTTGATTTGTGATAACCATGTTCCGTATTATGCTAATTAATCTTAGTTATGAATGTGATTATGTGTTTAATATGATTTTGCGTGCCATTTATATGTATATATGTGGTTTTGAATTTTTATTTATTCACCGTAGAAAAATCTGTTTGATTTTCTGCTTTAGAATTTAAATTGAAAGCCGTATCGGCCACAGAAATCGAAATTGATTACGCCATTGTGATTAGCGTAATTTTTAGAACCTACGGTGAAATTTAATTAGAAATTGATTCGGATCGAAATAATTCGAGTAAATTGATTGAATTAAGTACCCTTATTAACCTTAATTAATTTGATTAAGTGAGAGACTATAAAAAGGACCAATATACACTCTTATTCATTTGGTTTTGAGCTCAAAATCTGACTTTGCTCTCTAGAGTGAGAGAGAGAACCGAATTTAGAGAGAGAAAGGGGTCAACATTACAGAATTGCAAGGGAATTCAAGAAACTATGGGGATTAGCTCAAGAATTGGCCATAGTTGTGAAGATTAAAGCTCCTAGGTGAGTAATTGAGCAAAGATTTATGAGCTTAAGTTTGTAATATTGTGAATTCAAGTCATAAGGTGATCAAGAACATAAATTGAGTTGGTTTTGATGAATTGGAAGTCAATTTACACATACATGTAAGAAATTGCCATGAATTTGTATGTTTGAACTTGAAATACATGATCCATGTTGAATTTTGATTGAAGTTCATGCTTTTGGTCATCTTTACATCATGTAAATTGAGAATGGGAGCTATATCTCACATCCACGTACAATTCATAGGAGTATGAGTTTTGAATACATGAATTTGTTATGTTGGAAATAATTTTGGTGTAGTTTAGGGCATGCATGTAATTAATTCATGAGATTTGAGCTTCATAATGTGATAAATCTGGTGTTGTATCATGTTAGTAAATGTATATGTGAGCTATGGGTCATAATATGCAGGTTACATTAGTTTGAATACAAGTTTGAAGCTCAAAATGGTTGCTGGAAAACCCAGAATTTGGCATGTCCGCTCGAGTGAGGCAATGGCCGCTCGAGCGTGAAATGCTAGCTCCCAGAACTTTTGCAGACACTAGTGTGTCCGCTCGAGTGGGGATATTCACGCTCGAGCGTCAATCACATATTTCGAACTCTCAGCTCGAGCGTCCGAAGTCACACTCGAGCATAAAAATGAGGCAACCAGTATTTTTGCAGACCTAAGGGGTTCGCTCGAGCATCCAAATCCACGCTCGAGAAAGGAGCCCTGTTTCTGAAATTTTGAAAATATGTTTAGTGTTTCATTTTTCCATTCTACTTCATTTCTAAGCGCTCTTAGGTATACATTAAGTATTGTAAATGAGTTAAAAGGATAAGAAAGAAGTAGAACACTATGAGTAATATTTTAATAAAGATATTTGAAGTATATTATTTGTCTAATTGCTTATTTCCATATAAGCCTTATAAGTTTGTTAGATTGAATTGTGGACGAATATTTATTATGCCAAATGATTGGGCCAAAGGCCGTTGGATACAATTGACTGGGCCGAAGGGCGTTCGACATGCATAAATGATTGGGCCGAAGGCTGTTTGATATGAATGATTGGGCCGAAGGCCGTTTGACATGAATAATTGGGCCAAAGGCCGTCGGATACTGTTTGACATAAATGATTGAGCCAAAGGCCGTCGGACACCGTTTGACATAAATGATTAGGCCAAAGGTCGTCAGACATCAATGATTTGGGCTTGAGGCCGTTTGTCAAAGAACGAAGTGGGCCAGAGGCCGTTTGATATGTTCGGGCTTGAATCGCCTAACGTACTAAACAATGCACTAAATAGAATTCTAAATGGGCCCAAGGCCGTCTAATATATGTGAATCGCATTTTTGTACCTTCTTTATTTGATATTATTTACTGGGCTTTCACTCACACTCATTTATATGTATGTAGGTAAGCAAAGAGATGTCTAAACCTAGCCTCGATGAAGTGTGAGAAAAGTCAAAGTTTTGAGGAGTCAGCCTTAGCGTTTCATGCACGAGACTCGTTTTTGCCCTTTTGTTCTTTTGTTGTGTTACAATCTCGAAATGTTGGCAAAAACGTTAAATCACCCTCGTATATAAGTTTGGCTTGGCTGACTAAGACTTGAATGATTCTGTGTGTATAAAACTTTAAGTTATTTTCCTTTTGATGTGAGTTATTAATGAATACATATGTTTGACACGTTTGATATGCCACGTAAGCACATCTCTATGGACAAAAGTTTAAGTTTGCTTCCGTTTGGCCCCTTGACTCTGATGGAATATCTTTTGTCTGCTTGAAGGCCTTAGGTAATCCCCTGATTACTGGCCGGTTATGACCTAATCTATAGGGGCGGGTTCAGGTCATGACATGATTACACTCTAGTAACAAATCTTGGATATAGAAATAATGATATAGACTCATAAAAAGGAAAAAAAAAAAAAACTTATTTATAATTTTAAGATGTTTTGATTTTGGATCCACTATACTTTCAAAATAAGAACAGTATCTAAAGATTTTGACCGTTACCTGAATGTAGTCGGCGTAGGGCTCTGGAATTGGCAAGCTTTTAGTTTACAGAAGTGGCTAATCTCAAGCTTTCCTTCCTTAGATTAGGCTCAACATAGATCCGTTTCGTTTACTACCTCAGACCATAACTTCATAAATTGCTTCTTTAGTTATGTAGGAGACTTAAGATTAATAACTTGACAAACAATAGTAACACACTCTTTTTTGGAAATAAAAAGCTTTTTTATTTATTGAACAAAAAATTACAAGGGGTGTCTATAGACTGTTGGATTGTTAGAGAATTGTCATTGCAAAATTTTCAATTTTTTGCAACGGCAAAATGCCATCGCTAATACACCTAATGCTGTCTCAAAAAAAAAAAAAATAGTGACGGCAAATGACTTTTAGCAATGGCAAAAGGTGGGTCACAAATAAAGGGTGCTGCAAAAAAAGTTTTAGCGATGACATGCTGCCGTCGCCCTTTTTTTTTTTTTTTTTCTGGCGACGGCAAATGTTGACTTTTGCGACGGTATTTTACTATCGCCTAGAATATGTAAAAAATTAGACCTTTTGCGACGGCAATACGTCTACCGTCACTAAAACTTTTATTTGAGACAGCAAAAGAAGCTGTCGCAATTTTTTTTTTTTTTTTGAGATGGGATTACCTCTGTCGCCAAAAACTATTTTGCAACAGCATTGCCTATGTCGCCAAAAAATTTACGTTTTAGGTCTAATGTTTGTGCGACGGTATGGTGCCGTCCCAAAAAATAAAAAATAAAAAATAAAAAACCTGCAATAAAATTATTAAAAATATTAAAATTACATGCATTAAATGAAAAAAAAAAATTGAAAAAGAAACCAATAATTGCATAATAATATAAAAATTACTGTATAGAAATAACAATTTGTCCATAATAAAAATATTTTTACATTCATAACTAAACATCAACAAATTACCCCACTACAGAATGTTGCATAATACATATATAATGTTTAAGTACATAATGTTGTTCACAATTCAAACTAACATAAACTGAAAACAAAAGTTTTCCTCATTATTCTCTATGGGTTACAAAAACAAAAGTTAGTCGCATTCTTCACGGGCATGCATTCCACAAGAAGCAAACTCCTACTCGGGCAATATCTGAAAACAAAAAATAAAAATAATTAAAGACAATATAATTATGTGTTAAAAAAGATAAAAATTTAACAACTATACAATTATAAAGATAATTAAGTAAACAAATTTGCCCAGACTGAAATCTGGCTCTAACTCCCAAACTGAGAACCCGATTTGAGTCCCATCTTCTCCCACAAATCTTTCATGCCGAGGCGGTCGTGTGTGCTAAGTTTTGTGCTAATCCGACGCCATTTGGTAATTTTGGGGTGCTAACACCTCAAATTCTAAGTTTCTTAAGAAACTAGTTTGCTGAAACTAAAATGCTCTAACTCCCAAACTAAGAATCCAATTCGAGTCCTGTCTTCTCTTACAAGTCTCTTGTGCCTATGCGGTCGTGTGTGCCAAGTTTCGTGCTAATCCGACGTCGTTTGGTGATTTTGGGTTGTCAACACCTCGAATTCAAAGTTTCTTAAGGAACTAATTTGTCGAGACTGAAATTCGGCTCTAATTCTCAAACTGGAAATCCGATTCGAGTCCTAACTTCACCCACAAGTCTCTCGTGCCTAGGCGGTCGTGTGTGCCAAGTTTTGTGCTAATCTGACGTCGTTTGGTGATTTTGGGGCGTCAACATCTCGAATTTTAAGTTTCTTAAGGAACTAGTTTGCTGAGACCGAAATTCGGCTCTAACTCCAAAATTGGGAACCCGATTTGAGTCCTATCTTCTTTCATAAGTCTCTCATGCCTAGGCGGTCGTGTGTGCCATGTTTCATGGTAATCCGACATCGTTTTGGTATTTTAGGGCATCAACACCTCGAATTTTAAGTTTCTTAAGGAACTAGTTTGCCGGGATCGAAATTCGGCTCTAACTCCCAAATCGGGAATTTGATTCGAGTCCTGTCTTCTCCCACAAGTCTCTTGTGCCTAGGCAGTTGTGTGTGCCAAGTTTCGTGCTAATCCGACGCCGTTTGGTGATTTTGGGGCGTCAACACCTCGAATTCTAAATTTCTTAAGGAACTAGTTTGTCGATACCGAAATCCGGCTCTACCTCTCAAACCGGGGGCCCGATTCGAGTCCCGTCTTTTTAACTTCTGAATTAAATTATATGGTTTGGAAATTGGAAATCAACTTCCGAATGAAACATTATGATTCAGCTATATCTTTGCTTCGTAAGTTGATTTTCAAACCATAGGTTTTCCATTCGGAAGTAAATGTCCAAACCATGTAATTTTGTTTGGACATCAAATTCAGAACAAAAAATGGATGTGTGAACTGAGAGAAAGTTGTGGGTGGAAATTGAAGCTCCCATAATTAGACAGGAAAAAAGAATGGTTACACGTATATAATAAAAGTAGACAACAGAAAGTGTGTAAGATGACATGGATTTATGTAAAGAAATTACACTGCAGTAGAGGAACAAGAACATTACAGTTTTCTTGACTAGGTGGTGCCAGGGGAGATAATTTCTTTTCAAACTTTTGGGTTGATAGATTCTCCATTTCCTTGGAATCAGATGGGTGTACAACCTTAGAAGAGATATTGGACCCGACTCTTTTTGAAGCAACTGGATTTCCTTCTGTAGCTATACATAGAATAGCATGTTAGAGCAGCAAATGGAGAATAGTGCTGGAAGCAATATCAGCGCAGGAAACTGAAGATAATTTATTGGGTATCAAATACGATCCCTACTTGAGCAAAAACCTGAAAATAACAGATTTAACCATGTTTTATGCCTAGGCAAGCACATCAGACGGATGTAGGCCAACTGCCAACCTACCATTAAAATAACACAGGAATCAGTCCAGTCCCAACTTTCACAATAGCCCAACATGAACCAAGATGCTTAAATTTAGCATGAATTGAATTTGGACTATTGGACCAATGGATCTTCATGTTGGACAACAGGGCAAGTATTTCCTTTTAACCTACCATTAATTCAGAGGGGAGAGGGAGTTGTTAGTTTTGAACAGTTTAGCTTCCAATCTGATACTGGTTAATCAAGTTGACAGACAAAAAGATCAAGTATGTCTCTGATTTTTCACAAATTAAAAATAATGCTAAACAAACATAAATTTCTCACAAATTTTTCTATAACCTTATATCGACCTCTTTTCCATAAGAAGATTTTTCTGTGCTTCTAAGGCAATGCCTCCACAATTTTCAGGAGCTAAATTCCCTACGTTTAAGGTGGATCCAATGTGGTCATGTGAAAGTATGGCCCTATGAACATACAATAATTTCTCTATGCCGTACTTCGAATATTGAAGTATGCAGGGGGGGTGGACAAGGCTATTTTAATCAAACCAAAAAATTAATAATAATAATTTCCATATACTATTGCAGCCATTCATCATATAGTACTTAGGCTCTATAGGCAAAAAAAATAAGAGCATATTCGGAAAATATACCTCATTTCAAAATCTAAATTTTCATTGGTGAGGAATATATAATAATTGAATCTTCAAAAAAGAAAGGGGGGGAGGTGGGTTGGGGAATAGTAGTTAGTAGAAGAATATATCAACCAACATAACCTGCCATGAAAAGAATTACAAAGTATTTAATTAATTCAGATTTCGACTAGAATTGCATCATCATCCATTTGTTGACATAAAAAACCAGATATCACACCTAACTTCAAGGCTGGTTTTAATAATGTCTCCCTAAAAAGAACAACAATTAGGTCAATGACTACAGGGAAGTGCTCAAAATGTATTGTCTTAGAAGCAAAGGTGTCGTGTGTCCAAACGATTGACACATGTACCATCGACCCTAACCAAAGTTTCAATTCCATGGAATGAAAGACCCTGCCAATGAGCAGGCAAACATGTTGCTTGCTACACAAAAAATACTCCTATTCGACGAAGTTTGGGCATAGATAACCTCATTAATACAACCCACATTCAATACAAAACTACAAGTTACTTCTATTTTAAGTTTCTAAGGAAAGCACTAAAAGCTACCACAACTTTCAACAAACTATTTAACGTTAAATTTCACATGCCACGTTTTATGGCCTACTAGTAGACACTCTTTGTTAAATCTTTGACAATCCGTTCTTAATTTCTACTTTTTCAAACCTTTCATTAATCCTCACACAATTTCTATGACATGTTATTAAAGATTTTTTTATGAAGCCTATTTGAAAAAGGGAAAAGAAGATACAGTGAAAAAGTGTTTGGAGAGACTGACTATTAAAACCTCCGGATATCTTTAGGTGGCTTGAAGTGGAAATGATGAGTTTCAAGGGTGGCATTTTCATCCTCTTTCCACATCTTTATGGTTTTGTCCACTTCACAAGTGACTGACCTTGAACCAGTAACATCATATTAGAAAGCATAGATACCAGCTTCGCTATCCAACAACCCTAAAACAAAGCACATTAATGTTCACCTTTTTCCTGCCGATAAAGAAAGATGTCCGGGACATCATGGAATCTAAGGTGCATAAGATACATACCAAGCTGTACAATTGTTTGGGATTACGGGAAATTATGACCACTCTTCCAGTCCGAGAACCATAAACTTCTGTTGTTAGTCCCAGAACCATAAACTTCTGTTGTCACCTTTAAAAACAAGCACAAATTTAATAAGAAAGAAAGGCAATTTGCAAATCACTGTAAGAATGAGAAAGTAATTGCAATTTCATGAAAATCATTTTGAGTCGAGTCTTTACTATGTTTTGGTGCAAGTGTTATTTGCTAAGTTACACAAGACTAACAAAAATATTCATTTAAAATCACAAGCATTTTGCCTAACCATTTTTTTTTTTTTTCAATTCCCCCATGAAAGAAAGAGAGATTTCGATAATACATTTTGTAAAGAATTGTGGAGATGTGGTTTGGAAATACTCTTCCGGTCCTGGGAGACACTTGTGATCCTCAGCTAATCACCTGAAAAGGAATGAACACTCCGGTCGGGGGTGCCGGAACTAGCACTCCGACGGATAAGTCAGTGTATACTCTCTTGATTACTTGTATCTTAACTTAAGTTCACTAGTTCTCACATACCTTTCTCTGACTGATGATCTCGTATTTATAGTGTTCTCTTTGGGCCTTAGGGCCAGGCCCATCCTTGATCCTTTACATGTACTTTTATTCGGCCTTTGTTCTACTGGCTGGAGTGCCGGTTATTTTATTCGGCTCTTCGATTAACTAGGATCAATGCCGAATAGATGTTACGTTTCGGACCGGACGGGTCGATTTGTCTCTATTGATCCAGATAAATTCGGCTCCCACAATTGCCGCCCAAACACCCCACTAGCATCAATTAGTCGGCGTTTTTGGCCTCTAGCCTAGGAAGTCAAAAATTCGGCGGTTAACCCTTTTCCCAATGCGTGTCAGAATGCATATACGCTTTTTGGTCATTGTAACGTTTTCTCGCCCCTTCGTACACTGCATCCATTTAATGTGATTTGAAATTGTCTCTTCGAATGTATGCTTTGAATACTCAAAGATATCTGGTTCGCCTTCTAGTGCAACTCCTTCACTTCGCAGCTTCTGTAACTCCTTGTTTCTCGTCTTTCCCTTCGCCCCATGTAAGTTTTCTTCTTCTTTACTTTCGATCCCACTTCCTTGTTTGCTTTTAGTTTTCCATAATCCTTGAGCTGGCCAAGATGGCAAAACATCTGAAGGAGCTCCTTTCAGCGGACCGAATCACCGGCTTTCGTCGTCATTTTTCCATCCCTGATGACGTTCATCTGTCACTTTTGGCAGACAGCATCACTGATATGGAGAGGGATGATGAGAGCACAATCGTCTTTCCCCTCTTGTCAATTGCTAAGGGCAAAGTCCGCTTTCCCCTTCATCCATTTTTGAGGGCCGTTCTGTAATACTAGGGTCTAATCCCTTCCCAGCCCAACGTGAATTTCTTTCGTATCATAATGGGAATTGTAGAGCTAAATCGGCATCTTAGGATTAATTTAGGTATACCCGCCGTTCGGCACCGTTATGTCCTAGCCAAATCTACTGGCCAGCTGGGACGCTACTTTCTTAGAGCCAAGGATACTGATAATCACTTAGTGACGATACTTGCCAGCTCTGGCAAGCGAGTTGATGACGTGATGGTCGTCGTCCGCAGCAATTGGGAATTCGGCGAAGGTGAATATCGCCTAGACCCTGTGCCAAGGCGACAAGGCGAACCAGGTGGCCGATTAGATCACTTTTGTTTATGTTATTTCCATATCTGAATTCAACCCTATATACATCTAATCGCTTTTCTTATGCAAGAAGCGACTTGAAAAAAGTGTTGGTCTCAGACGACGACGCTATACTTACAGAAATCAAAACCATGCTACAGTTTGTCGGCCGTCCAAACCTCCAAAAACAAGGGAGGGCGGCCCACATTCTTCTACAGTACGAGCCGACTTACACAACATTTTCGGCGGCAGACAACATTCCGATCCTGAAAGGTGACAACCATTTTACAGCCCTTATCTTCCCCAACTTTAAAAACTTGAGACAGATTGGTTTAGAGGCATCTGATTCGGAACAAATAGAAGACCAAGCGGCTGAACCAATCGCTGAAGACCCGAACCAGTTGGCGGCGGAAATTGACGAAGCTCTTAATTCGGCTTTTGAGGAAGCCAGACTCAACTCGTCTAACCCTCCGTCCACATCAGGCCGAGGAGACGTCTCCTTTGAAGATATTTTTACGAATTTGGAAGACCTTCCTGGCGCTTACTCTGAGGACATGGCTGGGGAAAGCCTCATGCAATTAGCACGAAAGAGAAATGCCAAACGCATGGCCACCCGACGGAAAGCCGAGGCCACCCGTTCTGGACCTGCCCCGACTGAATCTTCCGAACCCATTATAGTGGAAGAAACGGCTCAAGTTCACGCGGCCGAGATGGAGAAGGATGCCGAGAGGCCGATGACAGAAGAACGGCCGATTTCAAAAGATCGGGGAGAAAAACATACCGCCGAGAGCGAGGCCAGCTCCAAGGAGGGCCCCGCTGACAAACAGCCACGCTTAGAGGAGTCGAGTGTGGTTGCTCCTTTCGTTGTTGAACCAAAGATAAAAAAAAAACATGCTAATCTCCTTTGAAGCGTCGGCTTTGAAAGATCCAGCTGTGGCTCTAAGCTTGGCTGCCTCGGTCTCCTTGCCGGTCGACAAGGCAACCTTTCGTGCCGAGCCGGATTTGGTAGCAATAGCATTAGCTGCCCAGTCGACCCTTCTGGTATGTGACTTGATCTTTTTTACTCGTTTGGTTTGCATACGATATTTCTTGGTATCTGACGATCCCAATTCCTTGTTTTACAGATGGTTGGAAGGATAGCCTAACAAGGCCGCCGCCAGTACGATGCCATTGAAAGAATTGGCCACTTGAAGTTGAAAGCTGAAGGTGAGAGGAGCAGGGCCAAGTTCGAGGCGGTTAGAGCCACAATGGAAAGTGCTTGAGCCGAAGTTGAGAAAGAGAGGGCTCAGACTGCTAACCAGCTCAGATCCAACACCGAGGAGAGGGCAAACGCAAGCGAGGAATTGCTCAAGTTAGCCAAGAAGGCGCTTGCCAAGGTGGAGGCCGAGTTAGAAGAGTTGAAGAAGACCAAGAAAAAAGCCGACTCTGAAGCTTCTGCGGCGTTCGAGGTTGGAAAGAGCGCCGCCCTTGAAAACTACGTAGAAGAAGTCCCCAAATTCGAGAATTAGGGATTCAAACACGGGTGGCTCAAAGCCCTTGCTGCCGCTAGAGTTACATTGGCCATGCCAATTCCATACGAGCAAGTGGACGTTGAGCCGCTTGAGTCTAATCCTGAGGCTTGATTTGGGAGACATTTTAGTTTTATTAGGTATTTTCTATTTCAATGTATGTTCTTTGTTAGTTGATTTTCATTTTTTTTGGATTTTTATGTGTAAAATGTCCATTGTTAGAGCCCAATTTATGAATGAAAATTTTCTATGCTCTCAAGTTATTGCATGTATTGTTTGTTATATGAGTACATAATTAAAAGAATCAGCAGTTAGAGCAAAATGTCACGACTACGTGAGGCGGCAAACTTAATAACTGATTAAATTAATGAATTTGATTTGTGATTGAATAAAATGAATTCATGAGGTGCCGATAGGTTAGCTCATAAGGCAGCTAGGATACATAAGCTGATTAGCTTGATGAATCTGCCTTTAGTTGGTTCATGAACAAGAACGCCGAATGAAAGGAGCATAAAACGTCGAATAAAATGAACTTGTGAATATTGTACTGATGAATCGATTCATGGAGAGGCTGGGGCACTCAAGCTGACTAGATTGATGAATCTGCCCTTGCCTCAGCTGGTTCATGAACATAGAACACCGAATAAAATGAACTTATGAATCTTGTACTGATGAATCAATTCGTGGAGCGGCTGGGGCACTCAAGCCGACTAGATTGATGATTCTGCCCTTGCTTCGGCTAGTTCATGAACATAGAACGCCGAATACAATGAACTTATGAATCTTGTACTGATGAATCGATTTGTGGAGCAGCTGAGGCACTCAAGCCGACTAGATTGATGAGTCTGTCATTGCCCCAGCTAGTTCATGAACATAGAACGCCGAATAACAGAGGTTGATGGGGCAATTGGGGTATATGACTTAATTGGTGCCGGGCTGTTGAGGTTTCAATATTTATGAGATTGCCTCGGAGGTGCTGCCCTCGTAGGAATAAATGGGCATGTACTTTGTGAATGAAGGTCCTATTGATATGCTCAATCAGCAACTTAGTCCAGCTCTTTGAGGAAGGTTAAACAAGTGCAAATGTCGAATAGACTTTTCTTCAACAGCAAAGGGGAAGTGAGGACGCTAGCTGAGCTAGGAGGAGATATGAGTCGAAGTGGTGGGCCTTCGCACACAGGAAGTAGAACTTCGAGGGATCAAGAGAGACACCAATCTCCTCGTCGTCAAAGTAGGTCGCCCAAGAGGGATAAACAGCCATAGGGCAAATCTCCTCAACCCCCTTCTGGAATGGAATTCGATGCTACTCCGCGCCCATTGAGTTTTGTAGTCTTCGTGGGGAATAGACCAATGACAGAGGCAGATTCGATTGTTCGAGATCCAAATGTGGCAGTCGAGTTCGCTTGTCAGATTTCCCACCCGAAGTCCAGCAGTCGATGGTAGTTCGGCAGGATTTCGAAGTGTTTCGTGAAGGTGTTCATGGGGCGTTAAAGGGGCTATACACCATTGATGAATCGGCATGCGTCTCCACGCCACTCGGTGTGATATAGAGCAGAGAGATGAACGCATTTGGAAGTTAAAAGCTCACGCAGAGAAGGTCGAGCGTGAGCTAAGGAAAATCAAGTCTGCCGAGTCTCAATTAGCCATCCTAACTCGGTTGTGGGAGAGAGGGTGACTCAAAGGCTGATAAGTGATGCTATTGCTGATCGAAACACGGCTAGCATGTTCGCGATTGAGATTGCGAGGGTCACGGCCTATGAAAAAGGCTTCTATGATGGCCGAAAGGTTGGAATTCAGAAGACCAAGGAGAAACTCACTGAAGAAGTTTGCTGATGTAAAAATCGTGGGTTTAGGCACAGCTGGATCAAGGCACTTCAGGATTTTGAGGCTCTCCAGGCAGCAGGTGTGAATTCTGCGTTGCCGTTGTACCAACAGAATGATTTCCCCTTTTTCGCTTTTGAAGTTGAAAAGAGTGATGATGAGGGAGCAGCTAAACAGAAGAAGACCTTGTAATGTTTATGCAGATTGAGAGCGAAATTATGTATTTATTGGCTGATTTTAATAAAACGCTTAGTTTTCAATTTGTAGCGTACTTTTTATTTATATTAGTACACTTGCTGCCAATCGATTTTTCTAAGGACACATTTTATTTTGAATGTTCGCACATTTTAGACTACGTTTATGCGGCTTGAACTATTCTATTTTGAATATTTGCATATTTCAACCTTTGTTTATACGGCTTGTATGAAGGCCATCCGAATTCGGAGGCTTTAATTGGCCCAAAGGCGTCATACGTCGATGGGGCTCCGAATTCGGAGTCTATTTGGCCATTCGTGGTATCCACGAAAGGCACTTTGAATTCGAAGGCTTTATTGGCCCAAAAGCGTCATGTGCCGATGGGGCTCCGAATTCGGAGTCTATTTGGCCATTTGTGGTATCCACGAAAGGCGCTCTGAATTCGGAGGCTTTATCGGCCCAAAGGTGTCATGTGCCGATGGGGCTCTGAATCCGGAGTCTTTGTTTGGCCAATCATGATATCCACAAAGGGCGCTCTGAATTTGGAGGCTTTATCGGCCCAAAGGCGTCATGCACTGATGGGGCTCCGAATCCGGAGTCTTTATTTGACCAATCGTGATATCTACGAAAGACGCTCCAAATCAGAAGGCTTTATCGGCCCAAAGGCATCATGCGCCGATAGGGCTCCGAATCCGGAGTCTTTATTTGGCCAATTGTGATATCCACGAAGGGCACTCCGAATCCGGAGGCTTTATCGGCCAAAAGGCGTCATGCGCCGATGGAGCTCCGAATCCGGATACTTGTGAACTGAATTGCGCGATGAAGAAATGAGAAACGTTGCATTGCAAAAGTGAAATATGTACAAGTATCAAGCCCCACAAGTTGGGTCAATGATAGAATTTATGTAAATGCGTTGAATTCCAGGGCCGTGGAAGACTCTTTCCAGACATGTCTTTTAGCCGATATGCCCCTACTTCCGCAATCGAGTCGACCTAATAGGCGTCGCCCCAGTTAGGACCCAATTTTCCATTGGATGGTTTCCTGGCAACTGGAAGTACTTTCTTCAGGACCAACTCTCCTGGTGTATAGTGGCGTAGCTGAACACGTTGATTATACGACTTAGCAAGTTGCTGTTGATATCGCGCCACGGATGCAAGGGCACGGTCTCTTCATTCTTCAATCAGAACTAAATTCAAGGCTAGCATCATGTCATTTTGGCCCATATCAAAAACTTTCAATTTCAAGGTTGGGAGGCCGATCTCCAGGGGTATGATTTCCTGGTTTCCAAAGCATAGAGCAAATGGCGTTTCCCCAGTGGATCGCCTCAGCGTAGTTCAATGAGCCCACAACACACTCGGCAGTTCTTCGATCCATTTGCCTTTAGCTTTCTCCAGTCTCTTCTTGATGCCGTCCAGGATGGATTTGTTAGAGGCTTCAGCCTGACCATTGCTTTGCGGATAAGCCGGCGTGGAAAAGTAAGGCCGGATACCATACTTGCTGCACAACTCTCGGTAGACGCCACAATCAAACTGGGTGCCGTTGTCTGAGATAAGTGCTCTTGGAATGCTGAATCGTGTTATGATATTTCTCCAAACAAAACGTTTCACGTCGGTATCTCGGATGTGCGTTAGTGCCTCCGCTTCTACCCATTTTGTAAAATAATCTGTCGTGACAATCAAGAACCGCTTGTTACTCGGGGCACGAGGCAGTGGTCCGACAATGTCAAGTCCCCATTGGGCGAATAACTAAGGACTAGTTATGGAGCTTAGCTCTTTAGCAGGCAGGTGGGTCAAAGGAGAGAACTTCTGGCACTGTTCACACTTTTTCACGTAACATTCGGCGTCGGCACTCATTGTCGGCCAGTAATACCCCTGAGTCACGGCTCGATGAGCTAAAGAGCGCCTGCCAGAATGGGTGTCACAACTGCCTTCATGTATTTCAGTCAAAAGCACTTTAACTTTGTCCAGATGCACATATTCCAAATATGGACCAGAAAGGGATTTTTTATAAAGCTTTCCTTGCGGATCCAAGTAGTATTGCAGGGCTTTGTTTCGCAGCTTATGCGCTTCTTTCTTGTCCTCTGGGAGCTGTTCGGAAAACAGGAATGCAGCAATGGAATCCATCCAACTCGGTCCAGCTTCTATGACATTGACTTGGACTTCCTCCGAAGGGCTAATGCTCGGCTCCGGGATGAAACCTACTTCGATGGTCCGTTTAATCTCTGAGTTAATGGCGGAGGCTAGGCAAGCTAGGGCATCTGCATGCTTGTTCTGATCACGTGTTATCTAATTCAATTCATAATGGTCAAATTTTGCCAGCAAGGAGTTAGCCGTTTTCATGTAAACCACCATACGATCATTTCTTGCCACGTACTCCCCCTTTAGCTGGTTGATCACCAGTTTTTAATCACAAAATACAAGCAAACGCCGAGCACCCAGAAGATGTGCATTACGCAAATCGGTTAGAAGGGCTTCGTATTCGGCTTCGTTATTTGATGCTTCGAAACCGAGCTTGACGGCCTACTCAATTATTGCACCATCAGGAGCCATGATTACTACTCCGACTCCACTGCCCCGTTGATTGGACAATCCATCATAGTACAACTACCAAATGTCCCCAACATAAATTCTCCAGTTCGGCTTAGGTCGAATTTCGTTAGACTTGAAGTCAGTAAGACCCCCTATGAATTCGGCAACAAAGTCAGCAAGCACTTGTCCCTTGATTGAGGTTCTGGGTAGAAACTGAATATTGCACTGGCCGAGTTCAAGAGCCTACTTTGAAACGCGTCATGATGCTT
Organism: Camellia lanceoleosa; assembly: GCA_025200525.1. NCBI lineage: Eukaryota > Viridiplantae > Streptophyta > Magnoliopsida > Ericales > Theaceae > Camellia > Camellia lanceoleosa. The sequence continues at coordinate 204,663,947 of CM045763.1, read as the reverse complement.
CTGCACTTCGTAGTACTGATCGGAGGGGGTAATTTGTTAGCACCCCGATGCTATGTCCCTGGAAGTAGTGCATCAGTTTTCTTGCTGCCACGACAAGGGTCAGAATGAGTTTTTCCAATGGAATGTAGCATGTTTTGGCGTCAACCATTGCCTTGCTCACATAATACATTGGCCTCTACTCCCCCAGTTCTTCCTTTATCAGTACGGCGCTGACGGCCCGGTCGAAAACTGCCAGATACAAAATGAGCGGATCACCAGCCGAAGGTGTTGTCAACAGTGGAACTGATCGAAGGTAAGTCTTGAGGTCGTTGAAAGCAGCTTCACACTCGACAGACCATTCAAAAGCCTTGCTCTGCCGTAGTGTATGAAGGAATTGTCGGCAACGGTCCATGGAACGACTGATGAACCTATTGAGTGCGACGACCATCCCCATCAACTTCTGAACTTCCTTGACCAATCGAGGGGAGCCGAGTTCTAGGATTGCTGTGATTTTCCTTGGGTTGGCTTCGATTCCTCAGTGGTTGACAATGTAACCTAAGAATTTGCTAGAGTCGATCCCAATCGCACATTTGGAAGCGTTCAGCTTCATTCTATATTTACGTAGAATGTCGAATATCTCTTCCAGATCGACTATATGATTTTGCTCTTCCTTGGACTTGACCACCATATCGTCAATGTACACTTCCATAGTGTGGCCGAGTTGCTCCTTGAACATGGCAGTGACCAGTCTTTGGTAGGTTGCCCTTGCATTCTTCAGTCCAAAAGGCATAACCTTGTAGCAGCAAGTTCCTTTTAGGATGAGGAATGCAATTTTGTCTTGGTCCTCTGGATGCATGACAATTTGATAGTAGCCTCTGTAGGTATCGAGGAAGCTTATACGCTGATGACGTGCCGTCGCATCTACAAGTTGGTCAATTCTGGGTAGGGGAAAACAATCCTTGGAGCAGGCTTTGTTTAAGTCAGTGAAATCGACGTACACTCGCCAAGTCCCATTTTTATTCTTCACAACTACTGTATTAGAGAGCCATGTAGGGTAGGTCACCTCCCTGATTGCCCTGGCGTCAAGTAACCTGCCAACCTCCTTGACAACGGCGACAGTATGCTCTGCGGTTGACCGCTGGCTTTTCTGAATGATCGGCTTGCACTCAGGGCCAACATTCAAACTGTGCTGTGAAACGGACGGATCTATACCTGGCATCTCGTATGGAGTCCACGCAAAGACATCAAGGTTGCTGAGCAAGAAAAAAATTAGCTGCTGTCTGTCGGCTTGATTCAGGGAGGCGCCGACCATGAAGAACTTGCCTGGGCTTCCGTCGATTTCAACTCGATCTAGGGCTTGCGTGGCCTTTTCACTTGGGAGCCGCCCAACATTGTCGAGGCTCTCCTGTTCCAGCACCTCAATGGAATTCACTTGCAAATCTTTTGGCGTCTTTCCAGCAAGAAGATAACATGCTTGTGCCAATTTCTGGGAGCCACGGATTTGCTCAATGCCGCGTTCTGTCGAGAAGTGTAGCAGCTGATGATAGGTACTCGACACGACCTGCATGGTATGCAACCAATTTCGCCCCATGATGAGGTTATACAGCGACGGCAGCTTAATGACCAAGAATTCCACTTCCACTGTCTGGGAGCTCGCTCGAACGGGTAGTGTGATTTTCCCCAACAGGTATTCTGGATTGGCGTTGAAGCCGAATAGTGGATAAGGTGCAATCACTATAAGTTGTCACATCTCTCTTTCTATTTTTTTGCACATTTTTTCGTAAAAAGTCAAAAAATTACTAAAATAGCATATTCTCAAATCAAACTTAACATTAATATATGATAATGACATTTTATTTTCTTCATTCTTTTTGCTGTATCTTTTTACAAACGTGTTGTATTCCTTTTGTGCCTCTTCTTCATCGTCTTTTATCCAAGCCATAAGATTTTTCTCATCTTCATATACTAGCACACTTGTAATTTTATATCCTATTATTCTTTTACTAGCTTAACTCCCACCGGATTGTATACTAGAATTATTTATAGAGTGTCTTCTTGATGATATGCTTACATTATCTACTTCATTATTATTTTCTATTGTGCTAAGAGTTTCTATTTTAATATTTTTGGTATTATCGATTTTAATTATAATTTTTTCTTTTTGAAATATTTTTAGAGTTATTGAAACTTGCTATCTATCGATTATCTAACTTAATCTCATTAGGATTTATTCTTTTTAGAGTAATTCTATCTATTGTTATACAATTAGTAGGTTCAAATTTATCTACTTCTATAATTTTATGGTGTATCTTAGGATCTATGGCATTATCTACCTTATATATTATTTTTCAAAATATCCTTAATAGATAGGTTGTCTCATGCATATCGATTCCTACAGTTTTTGTTTTTAATAGTAAGAATCTATTTATGAATCCATCTTTCAAGCTAATGCAATGTTCTGGTCTACAATTAAAACCTAATGGTCTCTCACATAGATTATTTTTTATTCCACTATTTATGGATCTTCTAAAATTTCATTGTCTAATATCACACAAAAATGCATATATATGTTGTCCTTTATCAAATAACGTTGTAATTTGTATTTGTATACTCCCTATATGCATATATTTATACTTATTATATTTATTATTTTTTCATAGATTTTTGTAATTTATTAAATTTATTTATCTTACATCATATTTACAATCTTTAATTTCAATATCTCTTTCCATTCTTTCACACATATATTTGCTTTTTAATTTGAATATTGATTTTTGATATATTTCATCTTTTCATATTATTGGTAATATCCAATCTTTTTCTATTTATTTTTCTTGAGAATTTTCTATGACAAATTGTTCTCCTCTTAAATGTTCTATACTTATTTCTTCTGTCATCATAAAATTTAGCTCTTCCTTTGTATTGCTATAATCTTCATCTTCTATTTCTATTTGTTTTTCAATTAATTATATTATTCCTTTATTATTTTCTAAAGCCAATTCTAAAACTTCTTCTTCCTCTAATTCTACATAATCCAAACTTCTTAAGGCTTTTATTATTTTATTATTATTCTTGTTTTTGCATTGATTAGCAAAGTGGCTTATTTCTCCACATGCCCAATATTTACAAGTCTTTTTCCCTTCTAGACAATAATTTTTTTTATAAAAAAAATCTTCTTCTTTTGTTGAAATTATAGGATTTTTTAAATAATATTTTCTTCCATATTTTTCTTCTCTTTATTTATTAAAATTTTTTCTTTTATAAAATGTTTTCTTTTTCTTATTGTATGTTTTTCTTCTTGAATGCTCACATCATCATGAATTAGATATTTGTCAGCAATGTAAATATTATTTTTTTCATTCTTCTTCTTTCTTTCATTTTCATGCATTCTTGCTCTACCCATTCTCACTACAAAAAATTAAGGTTTTAGAGACCAAAATTTAGGAACAAAATTAATTTTTAGGGATCAAAGATTTTTGTTACGAAAAGTGTAGTATTATATTTTTAGCAACGAAATTGAATATTAGTGATGAATTATTATCTTTTTGAGACCAAATTATTTTGTCCCTAAAAGTGTATTTATTAGTGACATTATCAAAATTTTGTTGTTATAAATCTTATTTTTGACTTTTCAAAATGACCTTTTAGCGACTATCCTCACGATGATAGAAATTGGTCCCTAAATGTCTTTTGCAACAAAATTTTCACTCTTTTCCTTCGAATTATTATTCCATATATTTTACAAATAGGTTTAACATATCTTCCGGGGCAGTTTCTACTGTTAATTTTTCTTTGTCATTTTCTTTCAGGTTGTCACACCAACTTGTTACTATACCCGTAAAGTATGTTCAATATAATTTAGAAAATTTTGTGTGCTAATAGATATTTAAGACACGATGTATGACTTCCATCCATTGTTTTATTACTTCACTTGTATTTGTAGCACAATTAATGTCTAATAAATACTATGTATTACTTATTGGTTTCAATGGTACCTCCCTTAAAAATACTTCCTTCCTTGGGGTAAAGTCTGCATAATTAGATGTTCCTCTAAACGTCATCTATTTAGATAACTATAGTGTCCCATTCTTCTTCTATAGTCATAATTTCTAATATCGTTTTCAGTTGCTGTCTGGTAAAATTCCTAAAATCTGGATGATTTAGATTAGATGAGGCAGACGAGCTACTTTCTTCTTGTTTTGGTACTGACATATCAATATCATTAACATTATTAGTCTCTTATTCTAAGGCATTATATTTTTCTTTTTCTCTATCCTCGAAATTTTTTAGGATATTATTTTCTTTTTCTTTTTCTGTGTTATCTTTTTCCATCATGTGTTCCAAGTCTTCAAGGCGAATTATTCCATTTCTTCCAAGCTGATTAATCCTAATTGTTTATAAATATCTTCTTCTAATTCTATTATCTCATTATTTGTTTCTTCATCTATCATATCAAATTGTTTATCTATTTGTAATATTATTTTGTATTTTATTTTATTATCATTTTATTTTTCAACAATTTCTTCTAACTGTTTTAAGCTGTAGTTACTTAACTCCATTATCTTTTTATTTTGCAGGTGAAACTAATTCAAAGGGTTTCTTCGGATTATTTCCTCTATATAGATAGGGATATAGATCTAATTCTTTTTATTTTTCTTCAAAAATGACTACTTATTTTTTTGGATCTTATATAAAATGTCTAATTTCGTTTATTATTTCTAATTTATTAGTTTTAATTTTTTCGTTAATTTCTTTTAATAGCCTAATTAAGATATTATTTTGTTCTATTATTAGTTGTAAAAAAAGTATTATTATTTAAGTTATCAGACCCTATTTCTTCACTATATTTAATACTCATTCAAAATATTTTTGGCAAGGCCGTGAAATCGGGCTCTGATACCAATTTCTATTATGGATTTGCGGTGAATTGCGGTAGATCTAATTTAATATTAACTCTTATAAAATTTTTCGTTGATGATCTACACTTGCCTTTTCTACTGATTTTTTATTTTTAATACTAACAATCCTTTAGTTATAATTTATTATAGATTGTCCAGAGATAATAGTCAAAATAAAATTTAATCTATCTAACTCTTTTTTTAATTCAGAAAAATAATCTAAGCTATCTTTTTTTTAGCTCTAAGTGTTGTAATTAAATGTTGTAATTAAATGCATAAAAATACTAATTCTGAGTTTATATGAAAATGTAATTTTTTATAATTTTTTAATAACTATTTATGTTTTTTGTAATTTTTTTAGATTTTTTGGGGTCGATTCATAATATTGCCAACCTTTGATGATGAGATTTTGTGATATTTTGCTTCCAGGTCTGCTCGAGCGGGGAAACCGCCGCTCGAGCATAGAATTGTTGCTCTCAGTATTTTGTTACATTATAGGCGTGTCCACTCGAGCGTGGAAAGTCTCGCTCGAGCGTAAAATGTTAGCTCCCAGTAATTCCATTGTAGCACTGCAAAACTTCTAAGACTTTTCTTTCTCCGCTCAAGCGAGGAATGTCATGACCCGAACCCGCCCCTATAGATTAAGGTCATAACCGGCCAGTAATCATGAGATTACCTACGGCCTCAAACCTGATATTAATTAATAATTAATAATATGGGGCCAGATGCGGAAGCAAACTTAAAAATTTTGTCCAATGAGCTATGCTTACATGGCATACCAAAACATTTCACGTATAGCAATTATAATAACCCACACCACATATCGGTAGTTAACATCTTGCATACCCAAGATCATTCAAACACATAATCAGCTAAACCAAAAGCTTATACACATAAACGGTCTATCATGACCAATAGAAGTAACAAAAGAAATACAAAAGATCATGAACAAAGCCTCTTGCGTGAGGCACCTAGGCTGACTTCACAAAACTCGGGTTCCTTTCTTAAATTCCACTAAGGCTGGGGTTCAACGTCCCTTTGCTCACCTACATACATATAAATAAGAGTGAGCTAACGCCCAGTGAATAATATCAAAACAAAGAGGTTAATGAATAAGATTCACTCATAAATGAGTCATACTTATAATGTACACATTTGAACCACTATTCTCATTCACATCAGATTTACAAATCTCAACAAGGCAAAACGACCCCGGGTTCAACACATCATATCCATATGCAAACGACCTCGGGTCCAATACATCATATCCATATGCAAACGACCTCAGGTCCAATTCTTATATAAAACAAACGATCTTGGGTCCATCTATACAGAACGACCTTTGGTCCAACCAACTCTTTATTCAAAACGACCTTTGGTCCGATTCAAACATATCAAACGGCCTCGGGCCCAATTCAAACATATCAAGCGTATCAAACGGCCTCAGGTCCATTCTCTTTATATTCATATCCATACGTATTTCATATTCATGATCATAATCCCTTTCATTCAAATGGCCTTTGGCCCATCACAGTATTCGAACATATCAAATGACATATTCAAACAACCTTTGGCCCATCTTTAAATTCATGTCTAACGGCCTTTGGCCCAATCATTCATGTCCGACGGCCTCTGGCCCAATCATTCATGTCCGACAGCCTTTGGCCCAATCATTCATGTCCGACGGCCTTTGGCCCAATCATTCGTGTCAAACGGCCTTTGGCCCAATCATTCATATCCGACGGCCTTTGGCCCAATCATTCATATCCAACGGCCTTTGGCCCAATCATTCATGTCCAATGGCCTTAGGCCCAATTCAAATATATCAAACATATCAACGGCAAACGACAAACGACCTTATACAAAATTAGGCATATAGAATACTCATTCATATTTCTAATCAACAAATCCATGAAGCTTATACAGAAGTAGCATTTGGAAAGTAACATACTTGAAAATATCTTTACTAAGATATTACTCATAGTGATCTGCTAGATGATTTGCCCTTGTGCTTGACCCTACATATTTCATAAACATAGTGGGTCACAAGCAATTCAATCCATTCTAAATTCATATATTCTTCTTAGGCCTCTTTCATATCTTCTTAATCCATTCATAATGCCCAATGCATGCCTAAGAGTGCTTAGAAATGAAAGAGAACGGAAAATGAAACACAAAGCATATTTTCAAAATTTCAAAGACAGGGCTCCCTGCTTGAGCGTGGCTTTGGCCGCTCGAGTGGACCCCTTTTGGTCTGCAAAAATACTGGTTGCCTTATTTTTACGCTCGAGCGTGAATTCGAGCGCTCGAGTGGAAAGTCACACTACATGGCTCCATATTCGAGCGTGAATATCCCCGCTCGAGCGGACATCAATGTCTGCAAAAGTTCTGGGAGCTCGCATTTCACGCTTGAGCGGCGCTTTTCCCGCTCGAGCGGACATGCCAAATTCTGGGTTTTCCAGCAACTATTTTGAGCTTCAAACTTGCATTCAAACTAATGCATCTTGCATTTTATGACCCATAGTTCTCATATACATCTACTAACATGATACAACACCAAATTTATCACATTATGAAGCTCAAATCTCATGAATTAATTACATGCATGCCCCAAATTACACCAAACATACTTCCAACATAACAAAAACATGTATTCAAAACTCATACTCCTATGAATTGTACATGCATGTGAGACATAACTTCCATTCTCAATTTAAATGATGAAGAGATGATCAAAAGCATGAACTTCAATCAAAATTCAATATGGATCATGTATTTCATGCTCAAACATACAAATTCATGGTAATTCTTACATGCATGTGTATATAGACCTCAAATTCATCAAAACCAACTCAATTTATGTTCTTGATTACCATCTAACTTGGGCTCACAAATTCACAACCTCAAACTCATGAATTTACTCACCTAGGAGCTCCAATCTTCACAAATTATGGTTAATTCTTGAGTGTAGCTTCCAAACCTGCAAACTTTGAGCCAAAATACATGATTCTTCCTCTTCCTCTCTCTAAAACCGGCCCTCTCTCTCTAGAGTGTGATTTTAGATTTTGAGTTCAAGCCAAATGAATATAAGTGTAATGGGGCCTTTATACATGCTTGCCTTAATCAAATTGATTAAGGTTAAGTAATGGCGCTTAATTTAATCGTTCTGAACCTAATTATTTTGATCCAAATCAATTTCTAATTAAATTTCACTATAGGCTCTAAAAATTACGCCAATCACAATGGCATAGGCAATTTCGATTTTTGTGGCCGATAAGGCTTTCAATTTAAATTCCAAAGCAGAAAATCAAATAGATTTTTTTACGGTGAACAGATACAAAGCCAAAACCACATATAATCATGCAATTAACACCCAAATTCAAATTAAGCACGTAATTACAAACATAAGCATGATTAATTAACATAGTACATGGCAGGGTTATCACAGGGAAGTTGTCGCTCGAGCGGGACTTCTTGACTGTGTCTGGACGCTCAAGCGTGGAAAGTCACGCTCGAGCGGGGAACGCGATATCAGCTTTTTAAACACAGCGATTCTAGATCATTCTCACACATTTTCTTTTTCTATTCTCCATCTCCTCTCCCTCTCTCTTTGAAACCCTAAATTTCTACCATCAAATACCTCTCATACACTTGAAATCCACTCGAAACCATTTGCTAGGGGCGAAGAACACTTTAAGAGTGCCACTATTAAGCGATTGGATTGTGGGTTTGCGATATATCCATGAAGGAGCTTGGACATTTGGCTTGATAGTTGAGGTAGGGATATTTTTATCTTCGTATTTCTTCATTGTTGAAGGGATTCCATGGCAATGTGTGTGGTGTGTGAACTAATTTGGGGATTTTATTAGATTAAACCATTATTACCTATATCTAACCTCTTGTTTTATAACTTGTTTGAAATTCCTCAATTCCTTCTCTAAATATGAATGTAAATGTTGTTAAAACATCGATTGGTAATAAAAGAGAGAAAACCCCCAAAATTGATAAAACCTTAAGTGTCTACTTGGATAGATATTACTTAATATAATGAAATTTTCTTTTGATGCATGGAAATTCATGAATAATTGGAGTCAAGAGCTTTTGGTTGTTTTGTATTTTGTTTTGGGATTATGTAACTGAACCTTCATATGTATTTTGTAATGTTGTATGCCCACGGGGCTTATGTCTTGTTAAGTCATCTAGTTTATTGAACTGAGTCTTGTGTTTTTGACATTATGGAGATGTATTAATTGAGTTGTAATCACTCAACCCTTAGTTTAATGAGAAAGATGACCCTTTTTGGAATTTCATGATCTTCTTATTCTCGTATTTTATGTTGTGATTTACCAGGGCATTACAAATTGGTATCAAAGCAATAGGCTAGAATACTTTGGGCTCGTGGGAAATGGCGTTTGTCGCAATAGGGTCCTTAGGTCAATACGAGATGTTTAGGATATTTTGTGTATTATGTGTCTTTATGTGATTATATGGATGTGGGGTTAGACTCCTAGGATGTGGCTATGTCCGTTGCATTCATCGAAATCCTATTAGAGAGGAACTTGATCATTGTTCTTTCCACTTGGAGGTCCTTGATTGCCATGGAATTCGCTAACATCAAGGGAGGACAACTCATGTGTGTTTCTATGTGAATGTTGAGTATCTATTTGGACTATTTGATGTGCAAGAGTATGAGGTTTGTAATGGAAATGAGTTTGAGGGTTGAGCATGGAGCCTTTAAGTGTGGAAAATTGTTATTTAACCTTGTTCTCATTTCTTATAGATGTCTGGACATGCTAGAGCTCGTGGTAAACCCCATCAAGGTGGCAGGAACATCCTAGCCCAACCTAAGATTCCTCTACAAGAGGAAGGAGTAGGTCAAAACAACATACCTGCTCCACCGGCCCAAGAAGCTATGGGGGTTTTGGCCAGGGAAATGGCAAGGGCTCTACGGGGAGTCCATGGAAATATTGAGAGCCGAACAACCGGCTAGGACCATTGAGGGGGAAACAAGAGCTTCCTTTATGAAAAAGGAGTTTTTTCGTTCTAATCTTGCCGAGTATAATGGCGAGCCCACCCCGATGAAAGCTGACGAGTGGCTGGAGCAAATAGTCAAGTCTTTTGAGATCTTAGACATCCGAGAACATGAGAACATGAGTTGCGAGTGGCGTTAGCGGCCTACCAATTGAAGAGAGAGGCAGGGCAGTGGTGGAAATCCGTCAAGCATAGGGTTGAACATACTTGGGAAGCATTTGTGCAAGCTTTCCACGACAAATTCCTTCCTCCCACTGCTAGAGATCGATTGATGAAACAGTTTGAACAACTATTACAACTAGATACACCAATGGCGGAGTATGAGGCTAAGTTTACTAGCTTATCTCATTTTGCACCCAAGTGAGTGGCTACAGAAGAACGGAAGTGCCTTGAATTTGAGAAGAGGTTGAGGCCGAAGATCTTGATGAAGATGGTTGGCAATATGATCCGTGACTATGACCGTTTAGTCGAAGCGGCACCTCATGTGGAGAACACTGTGGAGGTCGAAGAGGCAAGGCAAAGGTCAAAGAGAGCAGGATAGTCTGATACTAGAAGTGACACGGGTTCTTCCAAGAGGTCCAGGGGTTCATCATCATCTTGGCAATCATCTCCACAACAACCTAAATCTTCAAGTTATGTGTCGGGTGGGAGTTCGAGAAACATGCCCCAAGTTACCCATGCATGTTATAGGTGTGGCCAAATGGATCACAAGGTAGCGGAGTATGGACAGAAGGGTGGAGCACAGTCTCAGCCTGTGCGTCCACAGAGTCAATATCAAAATAGGAGCCAACCACAATCTTGTTATCAATGTGGACAACCTGGACATTTGAAGAAGTTCTATCCGCAGAAAGTAGGGGTTTCAGAGGTAGAGGGATTTAAGCAGTCTGGAGGTTTACAGATAGGTCAAGGACAGAGGCAATCATATCAATCGGTTCAATCAGGACAAGCATCTAGAACAGTTCAAGGAACAACATCTACTCAATCCATATAACAAGCTTATGTCTTGAGTGGTGACATGGGGGAGCAGAGGTTGCAAATCAGAGTGTATGCTGTCACCATTTCTGAGCCAGCTACGGGGCCATTAGTAGTGAGAGGTACAATTCTTATTGTCAATACTTGGGCTAAGGTGTTGATTGACACTGGAGCATCGCATTCATTCATTGCCACGTCATTTGCATCATTGTTGGGGTTAGAGAGTAGACAACTGCAGACTTCACTTACAGTAGAATCACCAGTAGGGGGAAGGGTCATACTAACCCGGGAATGTCTGGGGTGTACAATTGAGGTAGTAGGTCAACAACTCCCGTTTAATCTTGTGTTTTTGGAAATGTCAAGTTTTGATGTTATTCTTGGAATGGATTGGTTGTTTACATACCGTGCAACAATAGATTGTCATCGGGAAAGGGTTACGGTGTGTGCAACAAACGATGATTGTTTCACATTTCTAGGGGATAGGTGTGATAAATCCTTACCCTCCTCCTATTACCCATATAGCCGAGGTTAGTTTAATTTCGTTTTAGCAACCCTTTGGGAGGACAGAAATGATGTAGTTCCGAGCGAATTCCCAAGAGTAGTATATGAATATCTCGACGTTTTTCCTGAAGACCCTATAGAGTTGCCACCTCATAGAGAGGTAGAGTTTGATATAGATTTGCTTCCGGGAATGGCACCTATTTCCTTGTCGCCGTATCGGTTTGCTCCAGCTGAACTAGTGGTTCTGAAGGAACAGTTGCAAGAGTTACTTAGTAAGGGCTTCATACGCCCTAGCACGTCACCATGGGGAGCCTCAGCTTTGTTTGGAAAGAAAAAGGATGGGTCCTTGAGATTGTGTATAGATTATTGTAAATTGAATCAAGCCACGATTAAGAATAAATACCCCTTGCCTAGAATTGATGATCTTTTTGACCAACTTAAGGGTTTTCACTGTTTCTCCAAGATAGACTTAAGGTCGGGTTACCATCAAATTCGAGTTACAGAAGAAGACATTCCCAAAACCGCCTTTCGTACCCGATATGGTCATTATGAGTTCTTGGTTATGCCATTTGGGTTGACCAACGCCCTAGCCACGTTCATGGATTTAATTAATAGGATCTTTCGGGAGCTCCTTGATGAATTTGTGGTTATCTTTGTAGATGATATTCTTATTTATTTGCCTTCCAAAAAAGAATATAAGAGGCATCTTTGTACGGTTTTGCAACTTCTTAGGGAGCATCGGTTATATATAAAGTATGATAAGTGTGAATTTTGGCTTACAGAAGTGAAGTTTTTGGGTCACGTAGTTTCGGGAGACGGAGTTATGGTGGACTCTTCAAAAATAGAAGCTGTGTTAGGGTGGGAGCAGCCTAAGAATGCCTCAAAAATTCATAGCTTTTGGGTTTAGCCTGTTACTACCGCTGATTTGTAAAGAATTTCTTTTCTTTAGCATCGCCCTTAACAAGGTTGACCCGTAAGGGAATGAAGTTTGTTTGGAATGAAGCATGTAAGGATTCCTTCTGAGAATTAAAGCTTAGACTGACCACTACTCAAATTCTTATCATTCCGGAATGGGGATTAGGTTATACGGTGTATTGTGATGCTTCTAGAGAGGGATTAGGATGTGTTTTAATGCAAGAGGGAAGAGTGGTAGCATATGGCTCGCGCCAACTGAAGACTCATGAAAGAAATTACCAGACTCATGACCTAGAACTTGTCGCAGTTGTGTTCGCTTTGAAGTTGGGAAGACACTACCTTTACGGTAAGAAATTTGAAGTCTTCTCCAACCACAAATGCCTCAAATAATTATTCTTCCAAAAAGACTTAAACTTACGTCAGCGGAGATGGATGGAGTTCCTGGAGGACTATAATTTTGAAATACACTACCACCCCGATAAAGCTAATGTAATGGCGGACGCCTTGAGTAGAAAGTCCGTGGGTAAAGTGGCCAACCTAGTGATAAATGAGTGGAAGATAATGGGGAATGTCAATGAGTTTGCTCTACAATTCGGTGAGTCTCCGGAACAAGCTACCTTCTTTGCTACTATCGTATAGTTGACTCTTGTTGCAAGAGTAATTGAAGCTCAACTGGGGGATTCAGAAGTGGAGGCCATAAAAGGGAGAGTTCATCTCAGAAAAGAAGAGAGGGGTTTAAATGTTCATACAGACTTTAGTGTTTGTTACCTCGACCGGTTGTTTGTACCTGAATCCATGAGAAATGAAGTTTTGAAAGACTTTCATCATTCCCATCTCGTTGTGCTCCCAGGGGGTACCAAAATGTATCACGACCTAAGTTGCCAATTATGGTGGATGGGTATGAAGAAAGATATAGCCTCTTTTGTGTCCAAGTGTTTAACATGTCAACAAGTTAAGGCAGAACACCAAAGACCGGCTAGACTATTGTAACCCCTTCCAGTTACTGAATGGAAGTGGGAATATGTCAACATGGACTTTGTTTCTGGCCTCCCTAGGACTTAGATGAGTAACGATGTAGTGTGGGTGATTGTTGACAGATTTACTAAGCCGATGCATTTCCTCGCTATGAGTATGGGGGACTCCGTAGAATTTTTAGCTGAACTTTATGTTCATGAGAGTGTCCGTCTCCATGGAGTACCGGTCAGTATAGTGTCTGATAGAGACCCTTGCTTTATAGCCAAGTTGTGGCAGAGTCTTCAAAGTGCCCTAGGGACTCAATTAAACTTTAGTACGGCGTACCACCTGCAAATCAATGGGCAATCTGAACGTGTTATCCAGATTCTAGAAGATATGTTAAGGGCTTGTGCATTAGATTTTAAAGGGTCATGGGAGAAACATTTAACCCTGGTTGAATTCGAATATAATAATAGTTTTCAAGCAAGTATTGGAATGGCACCTTTTGAGGCATTGTATGGGCGTCCGTGTAGATCACTGGTATGATGGACTAAAGTGGAAGACTCACCTTTGTTAGGCTTAGATCTAGTTCGTGAAACAATCGAGAAAATAGCCCTCATTTGGAAAAGGTTAGTCACTGCTCAAAGCCGGCAAAAGAGTTATGCAGACAAGAGAAGACGACCCTTATCCTTCGAGATCGGTGATCATGTGTTTCTGAAGATCTCCCCTAGAAAAGGCTTGATGAGGTTTGGCCGAAGTGGAAAATTATAACCAAGGTTTGTTAGTCCCTTTGATGTCATTGAACAGGTTGGGGAAGTGGCGTACCGTCTTGCATTACCTCCCTAACTTTCAGGAATCCATAATGTATTTCATGTGTCTATGCTCCGTAAATATGAACCCGACCTCTCACATGTGTTAGATTGGACGGAAATTGAAGTAGATGATGATGTATCCTATGAGGAGAAGCCAATCGAAATCCTTGATACACAAGAACAAGTGTTGAGAGGTAAGACAATTCCACTAGTTAAGGTGTTGTGGTATCATCATGGTGTGGAGGAAGCGACATGGGAATGAGAAACCAAAGTCCACGAAAAATATCCTGAATTATTCTTAAATTTGTGATGTGCTAATTTCCTTACTTTTTTTGAGTACTTAATGAAATTAAACGTAGGCTACAAGTTATTATATTTCCCTTGTTCTTGACCGTGAGTTTGAATTAACATCATGCTTAGATTGGATATTGTGGTGGAATTACAAATATATTAGCATTATTTTTCTTGTGGTTGTATTGAGAGTAAGCAAATTTCTTGGATATTGTAGAAGACTAGAAAATGTGTGTTTATATTTGTTTTGTTGATGTTGCCATTAATTATAGCAGGTGGGAGGCAGAAAACAATTTCGGGGGCGAAATTTCCTAAGGGGGAGAGATTGTGACATTTTGTTTCCAGGTCCATTCGAGAGGCGGGGAAATCGCCGCTCGAGCGTAGAATTGTTGCTCTCAGTATTTTTTTACACTGCAAGTGTGTTTACTTGAGTGTGAAATGTTAGCTCCCAGTAATTCCATTGTAGCGCTGCAAAACTTGTGAGACTTTTCTTTCTTCGCTCGGGCAGGGAAATTGTCGCTCGAGCTGGACTTCTTGACTGTGTCTGGACGTTCGAGCATGGGAAGTCACGCTCGAGCGGGGCACACAATATCAGCTTTTTAAACACAGCGATTCTAGATCATTCTCACACATTTTCTTTTTCTATTCTCCATCTCCTCTCCCTCTCTCTTTGAAACCCTAAATTTCTACTATCAAATACCTCTCATACACTTGAAATCCACCCGAAACCATTTGCTAGGGGCGAAGAACACTTTAAGAGTGCCACTATCAACCGATTGGATTGTGGGTTTGCGATATATCCATGAAGGAGCTTGGACATTTGGCTTGATAGTTGAGGTAGGGATATTTTTATCTTCGTATTTCTTCATTGTTGAAGGGATTCCATGGCAATGTGTGTGGTGTGTGAACTAATTTGGGGATTTTATTAGATTAAACCATTATTACCTATATCTAACCTCTTGTTTTATAACTTGTTTGAAATTCCTCAATGCCTTCTCTAAATATGAATGTAAATGTTGTTAAAACATCGATTGGTAATAAAAGAGAGAAAACCCCCAAAATTGATAAAACCTTAAGTGTCTACTTGGATAGATATTACTTAATATAATGAAATTTTCTTTTGATGCATGGAAATTCATGAATAATTAGAGTCAAGAGCTTTTGGTTGTTTTGTATTTTGTTTTGGGATTATGTAACTGAACCTTCATATGTATTTTGTAATGTTGTACGCCCACGGGGCTTATGTCTTGTTAAGTCATCTAGTTTATTGAACTGAGTCTTGTATTTTGGACATTATAGGGATGTATTAATTGAGTTATAATCTGTGGACTCGACTTTCTTCGCGCGCTCTCCTTTCGAAGAAGGTGCGAATTGGTTCTATAGTTCGGACTCTTGTCACGGTTCTAAATCTAATCTCACAAAGTGCAATGTGAGACTGATAAACACCAAAAAGTCCAATCCGACAAATCATTTTGGAAAATCATATTTTTAAATCAAATAATGCCAAACTGGACTACTTTGCCAGATTATAGAGTTGCCACCTAAATATTTTATTTTTGAAAAATTTAGGAAACTCTGACTCGTGCCAAAGGCCACGTGTCCGTCATCACCAAAGTTGCCTTGGCTTGGGAACTTGGGCACAAAAGGAGAAGGTCTTGAAATGAGCACCCCCGCACGCCCAATCAAAGGATCGGCCTCTACTAAACATGATATGTTGTTTTATAAACACATATGTTCTTGTTCTGATTATTAGCTCACATTACTATGTGACACACACACAAAATTCGACTAAAATCGCAAGAATTGGAACAAATTCAACTCATGTTTGTTTTCGAAAATGGTTTGAAAGTGCCACCCTCAAGTGGGCTAAAGTTCAGATTTGCCACCCTCAAGTGGGCTTTAAAACATAATAATTTGCCACTTCGCAAAGTGGGCTTAAAACTCACATGTAGGCGAATTGTTCCAATTCAAGCAATAAAGCCTTCATCTACAGACATTCATGCTGTTTATCATTTAAGCAAATAGCCTCATGGCAAGCATGCTATCATGGCAACACTCACACTCATGCAAGTATGCTAAAGTGTAAAACTTACAATGTACTCCGAGCCAAAACAAAAAAAGCTAGTTAGAAATATGCGTGATCCTAACTATGTTAAATGCCTAATGCAACGCATGCAATAATGCAACTAAATAGGCTCGGCTATCTAAAATGGCATATGAATACAACAATTTGATATACGTATTCAAATAAGTATTGAAATACGATGCAGTTTGAATGATGCGCTGAGCCCGGTGCATGCAAGACAAATGAATGATGCAAACATGCGAGCATAAGGTATGCTAATCGAAAATGATCCTAATCTAATCATCGAAAGTGGTTAAATAAAAGGGAGAAAGACGTGGGGTTGGAAGACATGCACACACACACACATACTTATTACAACATTACGCCCTCACGAAAGAGGGTCTGAATGAATAACAGCTAAGATACTCTAAGCTAAGCTAACTAATCTAATTAAGCTAATTAGACTAATTATTACAAACCAAATTGAATAACTAGTAAACTACTTACTAACTATTACAACACTTAACTAATTAGCGCACTAATTAATTAAATTACAAAACCAATGAATACTAACTAAACATGCAAAACAAATGTTAAAATTACACTGCTTCAGCTCTACCTTGGGAAGCGGATGATGCATGCATTTGGTTTTTCGCCCTGAAAAGCCCTCCGGTTTGCTCTTAAGAGGCTCTGTTTGCAGGGTTATCCCAAGAACTTTCTGCTCCAACTTACCAATTCCATGTCAAGGAATGCACTAGTGGCCTGCCAGCCACCTGCCGGCCAAAAGTGAGCCATGCCCGCCAAGGATGATGCACTGCCGGCCACCAATGAAGCACTGCTAGCCATTGGTGTGCTAAATCACCAAACTGCAATAGAGCACAAACAGAGGAAAAATGACGGTTTTTCAAGGACATGTTTGTACTGTGCCTCTCCTTATCATCTCAAAACATTAAAGGAGTGGTACTCTTGGATCCAAAACCATCAATCAAGCATTTTCAATGCATGATAGCCAAAGATCCAAGTTGTACACTTTCAATAAATGCACAAAACAAGATTCAAAGTACAACCACCCTATCATGCATGATCAAGGGTGATGGAGACCAAAGGAGATTGGCTCATTTCATCACTTTGAGTATGAAATGGACCAATCTACCTTGTGTTCAATATAACATCCGATTGAACACAATGCAATACAACACAACAATGCTTATCTTGCACAAGTTTTACTTTGCTCAATTCTTGTTTACACATTTTACATTACCGATTAATCCTTTAACCGATTAAGTCTAATGTGAAAGTCCTCTAATTGGAAAAATGGTCTAAGCCACAAGTACATTGAGCATGAAAGAGGTCTCATGCTGTTGGTTAGGAGGAACCCTCAAGAGAAGGTTAAAACCATTAGGCATAAGAGCTTCAAGCTCACACTCAAGCCAACAAGGGGCTCAAGATCACTTTCAAAGCAAATTAAAAAGTGAAGAATAGAGGGAGGTTGCAGACTTTCAGTGCTGAAATGGCATGAGAAATAATACTACAACATGCAAGCAGCACATGCACAACATGTTAAGAACCAAAAGTATTAAACTAGTGAAGAGCACTACACTAGAAGCATGTAATATCAAGTTAAATGACCAAACCAGCACTAGATAGAGCTAAAACATGCCAAAACAGTGACTAAAATATGCTGATATGGAAACACAAATGGCAAGAAAAACATGCTCGCATGTTGGCTCACAAACAAGGCTCAAAGCACAACTCTCAAAAGTAATGAAAGAGTAATATAAGTGAGAGTGTGACAGAGGTATACGCACTGAAATGACATGTAAAAAAATGTTACAACATGCAACCATCCCATCCAAGACATGTAGGAGGCCTTGAAACACTAAGCTAGTGAAGGCATTTGCACTATAGCTATACAATACATGGCTCATATGACCAAGACCACTCAAAACAGAGTTAAAGCATGTCAAAACATTAAGAAAAATGTGTTGGAGTCAAGCTAACACAAGCTAGAATGATAGGTTAACTCATTAGGCATGCTAGGCTAGTAAGCATAATTACACTACAAGTGCAAGAAGCAAGCAACAAGTGCACCAACCAACCCAAAACAGAGTTGAAGCATGTCAAAATAGAGCCTAAAACATGCTTGAATAAAGCTAAAAAAAGCTAAAATGAAAGGCTAACACATAATACAAACTAGACTATTAAGCACCATTGCACTACAAGTATACAAAGCAAGACTCAAGTGGCCAAACCAGCTCAAAACAGAGCTAAAGCAGGTCAAAAAAGTAGCAAAAACATGCTGAGATCAAGTTATAAAATGATAGAAAAACATGCTCACATGTTAGGCTATTTACTCATGCAAATAAGACACAAGGAGGGGAGGCCAATCCCTCCTATTTTAGACCTCAAAACATAGTTTTTGTCAATGAAAAACCTCTGAGTTTCAGTGGTAAAAAAGCCCAAAAAGTTGGTTTGAAAGTGATTAAAAAATGGCACAAAAGCTTAACAAGCAAAGAGACAAGAAGGGTGAATCACCCCCAAACTCAAAAGGAACCTCAAACCACCATTTTTAAACCATAAAAACAGATATTTTTTCAGTTCAAAACCATCCCAAAAACAGCACAAAAAGATGGCAAAGCAAGTGTGAAAAACAAGCTTAAAGGGAGAGAGTTATACCTCTTGAAGCATAACACAATTTTAGGCAACAAAACCAAGTCAAAACCACCTTAATGAGCTCCAAGAAGGCCTTCTAGAACCTCAGCTCAAAGATAAACTACTTTGGTCAAGGATGTATAGGTAAAGGAGAAGTGTATCTACACTTGTATGCACTTATGCACAAAGGTTTAAGAGAGAGAGAAATATAGAGAGAGAGGCTCCCAAAATTTTCTTCCTCAAATGTTTCTAACCTTGAAAACAATAGAGAAGGCTTTCTATATATAGAAGAATGAGGCTCCAGGTCCAAAATATCCCAAAATTGACAGCTGGAACAGCTGGAACACAAATATCTGCCAAAAACTGACTTTCTGCATCAATTGCTGGCAAGCCATCATTCATGGCCAGCACATGGCCAGAAAAACCCATTCATGGTTAACAACCTCCACCTGTGGTTGGACAGAAAAATATGTTTTTTGGGCCCAACTTCAAATGGACATACCTCCTTCATCTAGACTCCTTTGTAGGTCATTCTTGAGCCTAAATTGAAGCCTTGGAAGTCTTCTTTCCAATGGTGCAACCTCACTTCAAAATTCCAAGTGTTCAAAAAGTTATGCCTCTTTTAGTGAAGATTGCTCAGTTTCGATCCTACTCGGATTCATGCCAAATTTCTCCCAAACTTGGTTTCTTCTCTCCTCTCCCATTTTCTTCAACTCCAAACCCATAAACAAGGTGCTTTGAAAGATTTTTCAAAGATCTCATATCTCTTCCATTCATTTCCACTTTGTCCTTGCTCGGTTTACCGAAAAGCGCAACATTTAACGAAATGTGAGCGTCAGAACATCGTAGGAACTTTTTCAAAAATATTTTGAAAGAGAGGGTTTTAAGGTCTAAAATCTTTTTGGTCAAAATAGTTTTGGTCCAAAATGGGGTGTAAGGTTGGGATTTGACGCTCTCCTTGTTGAAGAAATCGAACATTTGCACTGCACAACTTTCACCATCAAGTAAGCAATCAGTAGTGACCAAATCTTAAGGACGGTCAAAAATGGGGTGTCTACATAATCACTCAACCCTTAGTCCAATGAGAAAGATAACCCTTTTTGGAATTTCATGATCTTGTTATTCTCGTATTTTATGTTGTGATTTACCACGACATTACAGATTTGATGACTTGGCTTTGGTTGATGAGGTGGAGCTTCCACCTCTGAGTCGGCAAATTAGAGGCAATGGAATTCGGGCACTAAGGCCCAGTTTGGTTAGAATGAAAATAGTAGAAAGTAGACGAAATGAAAAAAAATTAATATTTTTTTGAGTTTGTTTAGCATGAAAATGGTAGCAGTTATAAGAAAGTTAATTTTCTTATACAACTCATAATAGCATGGTTAATAGGCTTATAGTTTCTTGCAAAAAACATATAAAAACATAAGAAAATTAAAATATGTTATAAAAATAGTTAGTTATAATTAGAATTCCTATTTCCTTATAAAATTTTCATCTTAGTCAAATTCATACAACAAAATATATTTTATTTTCGTTTCCTTTCCTTTCATTTTGCTTCACTTTCCATCATTTATTTCTTTTTAATCAAACGGAACCTAAAGGTTTATTGTGTAAATATTTTGCGACTTGTATATCAGTTTTTATTTATTTTTCTTACTCTTATATGAAAGAGTTCATAATGAATTTTGTAGGGCTTTCACTTATGGCCTCATTTCATTTGGCTATAGCTAAAATGTTAGATTATTAGTTAAAAAGAAACTCAATTTTGTTATAATAAGAAAAAAAAAAAAAAAAAAAAAAAAAAAGGAAAAAAAGAATGGGTGAAGTACCGATAAATCCCAAATGCGATCTTGTGATTAGTCCTCCTTTTTTTTTTCTTTTTTTTTCTTTTTTTTTTCTTTTTTTTTAAAACTTAAAGGTCTCATTAAAGTGAAAATTACACAAAATGATAGTCACTTACATGTTTAAATTTATTTTTTGATGGATAAAAGTGGATTTCTCCAAATGTGAAATTACATATTTGGTCAATTTGCACTATAGAGATTCTGGATTTTCCCTCATTCTCGAACAAATCCCACATTACGAATAAGAACGTAACACCCCAAGGTTACTCCAATAATGTAACACTCCAATGTAACATATTAAAAACTTTCTTAGTGTACTTTTCCCAACGTAACAACATAACACTCCAAAAGAACTCCTTAGTGTATTTTTTTTTTTCCAAACATAACACTCTAATGTAACACATACAAAATTCCTTAGTGTACTTTTGCCAAACGTAACACTCAAATGTAATGCACAAAAACACTAAAAAATTTCTTAGTGTAGTTTTTCCAAACGTAACATTCACAGTTTAAAATTATACATTTATCCAAAACTTACTAAGGAATTTTTCCTTTCGGAATGGTTTGAAGAATCTCATATCGTTTTTTTAGAGTATTACGTTTGAAAAAAGTACATTAAGGAATTTTTTTATATGTTACATTGGAGTGTTATACTAAAGGTTTTTGTTTTGTGTTATATTGAGGCCTCGTTTGGGAATAGACTTTTTTAGTAACTTTTTAGCTTTTTGACTAAAATATGAGATAAAAAAACACTAGTATGTTTGAAATGATTTTTTGATTTTTTTCGAAAAGATGTGCAAAAAATAGAGAGAAAAGAGAATTTTTAATTTTTTTGGACAGGTTATAGACATTTTGATTTTTTTAGTAACTTTTTGACTTGTAGGATAAAACAAGCAAATGCCAAATGAGATCTGAGTGTTACATTTGGAAAAAAAAAGTACACTAATTTTTTTTTTTTGAGTGTTACGTTGGAATGTTATAATTTGAAATTATATATTTGTCCAAAACTTACAAAGACTTTTTGTACTCCTTTTGAAATGTTTGGAGAATCCCATATTTCAAGTCATTTGTGTACTCCTTTTCAAATGTTTAAAAATTCTTACATTTCAAGTCATTCCAAATAAAAAAAAAAATCTCATACAAAAATTCATCTCAAAATTGATTCTCACAAGTTGTATATCTTACTTTCTAGCACCAAAAAATTAAAAATTAAAAAAAAAATTAATATAAATATGGGTATAACTAAAAATTTAATTTTCAAATAATATATTAAATCTATATTTCCAAAATTAATGAAATTAATTTGTCTATAAAAAATTTCTTGAGATCAAAAATATCACCAACCCTTAAGATGGGATTTATAAGTATATTTTTCAAAAAGAAAAGCATTCATTGAACAATTCGGCAGGCAACGACTCACTTAGTAGAGTAAGTCTTCCAGAAATTTCAAGGTAACAGCTTGCCTATTTAATAGTAAGGAATCGTATACTTACATGATTGGCTGTGTACACAGTCGCATGGTGTTTCCGGAGCACTAGTTAATCTTTGCATTTAGTGGGTGTTTGGGCTTAGCCTTTTTTGCCTTTTTTTGGTTATCTTTAGTGATTTTTTTTTTTTTTTTTTTGGATTTCTCAAATTTTTTTTTTTTTACTTATTAGATTCATCTATATAAGATGGACCTAAAAAGTAAAAAAAAATTGTTATAATTTTGAAAAAAAAATCACTATGGGTAACTTTTTTTAATAAAATAATATGACTTTTAAGCTATATTCCAAACATAATATCGGTGAAGTGGATATCATGCTGATGTTTCTGCCTTCTGGGCTGTAATTAGACAGTATATATACGGTTCAACAATGATATTCTAGTTGGTGATCGGGTGCATGAATGAATTTGTAATTGTAACATATGAATTCAATGGTGGAAATCAGAAGCAACTAACTTTCTAAAGGTTAATTAATCAATCATTTACAACTCGTTTGTTAATGTTTTCGTTTTACTTTCTTTTTAATTTTTTCTTGGAAACTGACAAATCTCAGGCTCAGTTTGTCTAAAATAAAATAGGTAGAAGGTGAAAGAAAGAAAAAAAAAATTTTAACTTTCATGAATTTGTTTAGCTTGAAAGTGGTGGAAATTATAAGAAAATTAATTTTTTTTGTACAACCCATATTAGCGTTGTAACTAATTTTTTTATTTCTTAAAAAAAATATAAGAAAAATTGAATATGTGAGTATCCATAACTAAACTTTTAAATTTTTTTTGTCTTTTTCTTACAAATTTTCATCTTAATCAAATTTTTGAAAGAAAATATATTTTCTTTTTATTTCTTTTATTTCACTTCATTTTCTTTTACTTTTATTTTTTACTAATTTTTCTTTCTAATCAAACAAAACTAAGGAAAATATAGACTGCTTTTGATCCTGTTTTCTCAAAGGCCCCATTTGATTTATGGTGTGATAGATGGGAGGGGATTAGGATGGAGATAGGGTTATTTAATGTTATGTTTGTTTGTAGAGTTGGGAAAGGGATTGAGATAAAGGAGATGGAGATGGTATTAGAAAAATAGTGAGGAGATTAGAATTTTTTTTATTTTTTTTTATATTGGGAATTTTTTTTAAAATATTAATGTTTAATTTTTTTTATATTTTTTTATTTATTTTATTATTTTATATAAAAATAATTTAATAATTCCTACACTAACAATCAAAACAAACATAATTTTATTTAATCTTTTCACTATGAAATTTTTTACTTTGAATCTCTTTTATTTTACCTTTAAAAACAAACCGGAACAAAATACTTTTGATGGTTTGTTGGAACGAGACTAGTGAGGTGAGAGTCCCACATTGGTTTATGAGAGAGAGTGCGAGTGAGAAAATCAACAATAAAAGAAAGGAAGCTAGGAAAGAGAAAGTTATCTTTGCGCTTGGGGCAATGACGTAGCTAGTGAGGTAATAACCGAGGCGCGTCAATTGCTGGTTGAAAACTATTTCCAAACCCCCTCTTAGGCCTTTGGTTCAGCCTTGGGCCTTCGAGAATTTCTGGAAGGGCCTCCCTCTAATCAAGGGTTACAAGCCCTACAATTCTCAGTTCTAAAGTTTGTCAAAGTTGGGCCAGTCCCAGACATCACAGAATTTGTCATTGGGCCATGTACACATCAAAAAATCCATAATTGGGCCATGTTTGGAAGTGAGCAAAGCTATTCATTCTTATGAGATAAAAATAGTACGGAAAATTTGAGATATAATTTAGAAGATTGATAAGAAGACTATTAAAATGAAAATGATTTAAAACTGATTCACATGTTTCTGATTCTAATGATGAATTGGAGACTATCTCACAATTCTCAAATCAAAAAGCGATGAGCAAACAGAATCTACCTTAATGAAGATTTTCTCAAATAATAAAAATAATCGTTCTTTTGAGATATAAAAATAGAGAAGTAAGGAAAATTTTACACAAATTAGTTAAATTACAAGATTGATAAAAAGACCATTAAAATGAAAATGATCCAGTTGACAGATTGTTTCTGATTCTGATGATGAATTATTGAAGACTATCCCACAGTTCTCAAACCAAAAGCAAACAATATCTACCTTGATGAAGATTTCTCAAATAATTGCCAAGGTATAGTTCTCAATAATCTGTGACCATTGGCTATATTTGGTTCCATTTTTCTAAAAATAATTTTCAGAAAATTTTGTTTCTTATTTTCCATATTTTTTTGTTTTTACTGAATTTTTTTAATATTTTATGCAAATTTTTTACTTTCTAGATACACCTAACATAAATACACCATGAAAGCGTAAAAATTGTAAAAAAAAATCTTTTAAAAATTCACTAAATACCAAAAATATTAAAAAAAAATACAAGAATTCAGTACATTTTTTATATTTTTATGTATTTCTTAATTTTTTAAAATATTTTTTTACTTTTTAGATATATCTAAGTAAGATACATTTAAAAAAAGTTTAAAAAAAAAGTGTTTAAAATTTAAAAAATATTCACTAAAAATAAAAAAATACAAAAATCAAAAAATTCAATTTTCAAAAAATTTAATTCAAAAAATTCAAACCAAACACACTAAATAATTTTTACAAAATGATAAACAACCAAAAGTAAAGCCTACAAAAGTAACACCTGCAAAAGAAAAATACAGATTCCTCAACAAACATCCCATGTGATCTCCTCAACTTTATCTCTTTGGACATCAAATGGGTTCAACTAACTAGAATTTAGGAGAAAGCGTACAAAAATAATCATCATTGAGATATAAAAATAGAGAATTAAGGAGAAATTTACACTAATTAGTTAAAATACAAGAACTATAAAATTTTGGAGAGAGAGTTGGGTTAAAAGAGTTCACGAAAAGACAAAATGGGCTAAAAATAGTCAATATGACAAAATATTACATACAACTCATAATCATTTCACTTTCTCTCACAACCATCAAATCAACTACTAAAAAAAAAAAAAAAAACAAACAAACAAACAAAAAACAACCAATTTCCCAAACATAACTATTTTAGTTAGGCTTATAATGCCCCAACTTCCGAGTCGTTAATAAATCAACTCAATCTCAAATTTAAACCTCTCACTAATTAATAACCTCAAAAAAATACAAATTTACCTCCAAAATAATTACACAAATGTATCCAAATATATCTTGTACAAATCTCTAAGAATAATATATAGTGGTGATCCCAAAATCTTCTAACTCAATAATCCTTTAAATTCTTCAACTCCAACCGCCACTAAATTTGCTCCACACTTGAAAAATAAATTAATTCAGGAAGTATACAATACAACAAGAATAACAAAGCTTGGACAAAAAATAAATTCACGGGGATCTAATAATTACACAAACAATTCAATTCGAGATACCAAGCAATTTACCAAATTGAACAAACAAGTCAACTCGACATATGATAATTTATCCAGGATTAAATACCCGTTCCTACTTAGTACAGGACCAATGACTGGCCTCACCCCCCTCACCCAAGCACAACATCTTATCCGGGCTATTGGTACAGAGCATATTGGCAAAGTCTACTCGATTCATGTACGGAGTATTTCCACGTCATTTAGCCAGACAAATCAACATTTCCAACACAGAATAACTACACAGATTTCATCAAATGACTAGAGTAATCAAACGAATCAACAATGAATAATTCCACAGAATTTATCAAATTATCAAAATCATCAAGACGAGTATAAATTGAAGCAGATTAAAATAACACTGTTTGCAAAGAGATTTAAAGGAAGCATATTATATACCACTCAAATTGCCTCAAATCAATCTCTTATGTCGCCAACACTCTAGTCTCGATATTTCTCCATAGATCTCCAAAAATAACTCTGATATTATTTTGATAAAATCTATAACTCTCATCTGCTATATCACCAAGGCAAAACAGAATTTACAGATTCAAAATCACTTAAAAATTGAAATTAAAAGGACCATTTCAGATTTTTGCCGAGCCCAACCTTCCTATAGTTTGTAGAGAATTTTATCCAGTTTTCATAACATTTTTCGGAAATGGAATAGCTTTTCTAGATTTTTAGTTATTTAAGAAACACTCGGTATTTGTCAGTTAATTCGGCCGTTCTGAAAATCGAATTTTCTTACAAACCGCTCACTCTTTTTTAATGAAACCAATTTTCCTTGTGTAGAGGGGTTCAAGGTTAGGAAGGTGATTAGAGAGGCAAAACTATGCTAATGGTCCAACAATGGTGGAATGGCTGGAGGATGAGTAGTAGCAACTATCTGAGAAGTTGGAGAGTGAGCAGGTGGGTGAGGGTGAAGTAGGCAGCTCAAGAAGAAAGGTATGGCAGTGCACAAATGGGCAGTATCTCCCTAAAATCCCCAAAATTCCTCCATTTTAAACATTGGGAAATGGGTCATATTTATAGGCTTTTCCTTGGCACCAAGAGGACACCAAGTGGCCAAATAAAGAGAGGACGTGTCCTAAAGGATCATATGGAATATTCTGCCTTGAGCTACCAGGCTGAAGATGCCACGTGTCCCTCTGCATGTACTGTATACTATTTGTTTGCCTTCACAACTACCTTTTTTTGAGCCTCAGCAAGTGTAGTTATGACGGGAGTGTTTGGCGTTGCAACTCCCTTTTGAGCCTCAGCAAGTGCAATTGCAACGGGAGTGTTTGCCGTTGCATTTGCCTTCTCAGCTCGAATCTCAGCACGTAGACTGGCAACAATAAACCTTGCTACTGTACTTGCCTTCTCAATTTTACTTGGCCAGTACATGCATTCTCAAGACTCTATTAGTCTGCTATCGACTATGTTTGTGCTTACCTCTGCGAAGCCTCTACCTTTAGCCACCTAACCACAAACTCCCTAACTTTTCAGGGCAAAAGCCACATCCGAGCCTGTTATCAGCCATGTTGTGCCTTAAGACCAAGCCCAAGGGGGCTTCCTTAGTCGACTAAAGCGGCAGGTTCGTGACCTTGGTAAATGGAAAGGGAGTCCTTTGCGCTCGCCTCGCTTATATCTTCATGGGGTTCTTTGCGTAAACCGTTATCTCGGGCTCGCTATCAACTCTAGCTAGTAAGTCTTGGAGCCTGCTATCAACCCTAGGCTAGTAATGCGTTGGAGCATGCTATCAACGCCAAGCATTAGCCTCTACTTGTAGAGAAAAAGCTTTCCCCAAAGGCTACTATCACCTTGGTGGGATGTTCCCTCCGCAAGTTGGTTGTGGCGGGTATAGTTCTTCTTGGCGTCATTTCATTGCAAGTTCAAATAGTAGAGCCGACAATATTAGAGATGGCGGCGCCGACAAAACACCTCCGCAACTTGGGTGTTGCAAGTACTACCTCTGCAACTTAGTTGGTTCGATTTTCTCCTTCCCTCAGTAACTCCAGATGGCTGTGGTACCAACAATACTTGGAATGGCGAGAGTACCGATGATATTTGAAATGGTGGCGCTGAGATAAAGTGCCTTTGCAACTTGGTTGTCGCAAGTATTGTCTCTGTAACTTAGTTACTTCAGCTTTCTCTTTCCCTCAGCAACTTCAGAGGGCAGCGAAACCGATAATATTGTGAATGGCGGCACTGAGGCAAAGTGCCTCTGCAACTTGGCCATTGCAAGTGTTGCCTCTGCAACTTGACCACTGCAAGTGTTGCCTTAACAACTTGACTTAGGCATTTTCCTTTGTGGAGTTTGTTTGGACCCTAGGCAGGTCAGACCTGCTTCCACCCACTATTGGCCCATTTCCCTTGGGCTTTAGCCCATGCTCTTTTTTCATTCCTAGTTGCCTCAGAACGGCGACCTCAGCACTTAGGTCCATACTTAGTTTGGGGTTTAATTTCTAACCCTCTATACCTTGAAAACTAACTCCTTAAGGAAAATTTTTACATAAGATTTAGGTTCGGAAGATTTTTCTACATTTTTCTAGAATTTTCGAAAGTTGGCTGTAAAACAGATTTCTCTGGCACAATTCTTGAAATAAGAAAGTTGGTGAGAAAAGAGGTCAACCAGGAAAAATTTTCCACTTCTCTTGTGATGAAAACATGCTAAATAATATGTATTAAACTTAGAAATTTGAGGTGAAGGTGTGCCTTTGAAAATTTTGAGAGATTGATATGGAAAAAGGTAGCTTTATACCGATTAAGAGAAATACAAGATAGGTAGAATCAAAGCTTGACTCCTTTCATTTTTAACACAAGAATACCATCAAAACACATCTGAAATGAATGTTTAAAACTTCTAAAAGCATGTATTTGAAAGGAAAAAAAATAAGAGAGAGTTGTGTTATGACTTACTTGAGGGTTGTTAGAATTGCTAGCAAACTTTTTCTTCCTCTCCTCTTTTCTACCAAACTCACCATCCTTCCTCTCTTCTCTCTCAGCTGAATATAGTGTGTATGTGTGTATTCTTGCATGTAAAATGCTATGGAAGGGGTTGTTTTAATAATGAATTTGTACAAAAGGTCTTAAATGCCCATTGGTTGGAATTAGATTAGATAGTTTGGGTTTAGTTTGAATTCAATGGAATAGTGAATGATTAGAGGTCTTAATTATACAATTAATCATCATCTAGTTAGGATTTTGTTAGCATTGAACTTAGGGTGGAGGCATGGTTCCATGATTTAGAGGTACTTGAATACTTTCTGCATGAATTCATAGATTTCGTTTGAAAAAGTGTACAATTTTTCTTTTCCTAGGTGGCTGGCCATGTGAAAGGAATTTTGAGAGATTTTTATTGATTATATATATATATATATGAAGATATTTTGTGTAGAAAATTATTTATTTAAGAAAGATACAAGTGTATATATATGTATACGTGTGTAATGGTACTAGTTTGGAGTCAAAATGTGATTTAATAAAAATGTGAGGGCATGGGCTCAATTAAAATATCTACTTCAAGTGTAGAGTTAATAAATTAGTGTTAGGAAAAATAATTCGGTTTGCGTTATCTTGCTTTGAATTTAAAGGTGAATAATCGAATGAAAACTATGAAAATTGAAAGTTAAGGTTTAAAGAGATTAATCTAAAATTTGAGAGTTAAATAATTAATATTATAGTGTTAGAAATGATTTCTAAGCTTCCAGGGTCGATTAGAGTTTGTATAGGTTTTACCGTGATGCGTTTTCGATTCTAGGGTGTAATTCTGCAAATAAATGGAGAAGTAAGGGTTTTTATTATAACAACTCAAAATTTAGGAACCTAATAAGGTTTACTAAAATTAGGAGTCTCACAAGGCTAAAATAACTAAAAAGTCAAATAACCAACTTCCCAAACAAGGCCAATCCCAAACCAATCCAAAGAGTTCTAAGCATATGCTAATTTCATCTAGTTGAGTCCTCCAATCAAACATAACCTTAACATGTGATTTTGAAATCAATTTAGTTAAGATATAGGAAAAATGATACAACAAAGTGATTCTCGAGAAGAATTTAAGAGAAGGAAAATAAAATAAAGATAAATTGTAACTTCTCTCTAATTCTGAATAAATTACAACTAAATTTATTATTTGGGAAAATTACATTGATATCCTTGTAACGTTGTGTTATGAAATTGCTATATTAGTGCTAAATATTTTGAATTTATGTATTGATATCAAATGACATAATTATCCTTCTTATCTGAAGAATTTACCTAATTTTAAGTATAAAAATAAGGAAGAGTAAAATAAATATTTTAATCTAATAAATGTGGTATCATCATATTTTCTATACATTTGATTGAAAGATATGATGACCAATGGTAAGGGCCAAAGCACTATGACATTTATATTTCACAGTAGCACAGTATAAGTATACTTAAATTGTAAAATTAATTATATATTTTCACAAAGGTTGATGTAACTATAAAATAATTAATTTTCTCACAAGCTCATGGTTTGAAAGAAAGTAAATTAAAAAATAAAACTTCAGCTTTGCATAATCTAATACAAGATACATACCAAACATTTGATAGAAATTATGTTTTCAAGAAAGTGGTATTGTAGGATTCATGCTTTCCAGTGACAACCAAATTCACATATTATGTAACAAAATATATATTTTTTTTCTTTCCATTTTCTTTTCTTTCTTGTCAAAATGAAAGACAACCTAATACTGTATCAATTAGTCCAATCAAAGACACAAAAATAAAGAAAAGTTGGAGAAATTTGATCCCACATCAATTCACAGACCCAACTGTGTTCCAAGAAAATAATTCATAAGGATGGGTGATTTCACAGTAACACTCACGCAGTCACGTGGTGAGCACAAAGCGAACTATTCTTTCGCCTTTTACTAAAGAATACCGTGTGCTCGCCGCAAATAGTGGCATACGCTAATTTTTGGGGGGTCCTTTCCGTAAGGGTTGGGCTCTTTTTAAATTGTTAGTTTAAATTTTGTTTCCAGCAGCTGCTTACTTTTTAGTTGTTCCAGTTTTGGAGAACTTTGTGTTGAATTAATTAAATTATTTTTCTATATAAATTTATTTAATTCAAGATTTTTAACATGTTTCCAAACAATTTTTATAGTACTTTAGAGATCAAATTGTTGAGGAAACGTCACTGAGACTTGGGTTTATAATATGTATCAATGAGGGGATGCTGTAATCGTTCATTTCTATTCGTGTCCACTCTGATTATAGATTCGACTGTTAACACAAGTTCCATGTTTGATCCATCAATTTTAGATTAGTTGCATCAAAGACAAATGCGACCCCCCCCCCCCCCAAAAAAAAAAAAAAAAAAACCAACATTTTTCGGTCTTTTTTTTTTGGGGGGGGGGGTTCTTATGTCCATCAAGAACCATTCTTTAAAGTAGGAGTGGGTTTCAAACGGATTGAGAGGTTGTCCAAACTCAATTTAAGTCATGTTAAGACTTATTCAGGTCCAACCAACCTCGAATTGTAAGACGAGGTTATCTGCTCAAGCATGATCCGAGTTAAACCCAAATTACACAATTTATTTTTATTTTTTTTGTTATTAATTTGTTAAAATTAGACTCTATCTATATGTTTTTTTAGAAAATCATTAATAACATTAAATTAAATAATTGGCAATCTTTTTTTTTTATTTTTTTTATTTTTTGATCGGCAAAGAAAATCTTTATTGATGAAAGTATACAAAAAGGATACAAGACATCAATAAAGAAGAGCTTGGAGCTAACTGAAGCTCCAAGCTCCAGTTGGTGAGAAACCAACAACAACACAATAAGGAACAGAAATGAAGCAAAACAGACTACAGATCAGCAAATTGCACTGAGCATAAGCACCAAAAATTGAGCAAAACTCCTACAACAACTGGGCTTGAAACAATCCTGTTCAAAAAAAGGAATCAATCCTGCTCAGAAATAGAACCACTATCTGGGCTTGAAACACCAAACCACGCAACTAATAAATCTGAGCAACAAATGAGGCTTAAGGAACAAAACCACTGTAGAGCAACTAGATCAATCTCCACACAGATTCAGAGCAAAATACAACACACAGATTGAGACCAATCCACTGAACTAATAAATCTGGATAGCAAGGAAATAGATCTGGACACCCAAAACTGAACCACTGCTGATTCTATGCCAGGAAGGAAATAGATTGAAACCCAGCACTACAACAGATAGAGAAATGGAGCAACACTACAACATCCCCTACAACCAACTGACTACAACATAGCCAAGCAACACCCCAAACTGCAGAAAAGGGAGCAGAGCTGATCAGAGCAGTCACCAAAGCTATACATCAGATATACTTCAGATTGTAGATCAGTCTTCATAACAAGCAGACTGCACAACAGATATACTTCAGATTTGCACAGACACGAAGCTGGGTGAGGATACCTAAACCCAGAAATTACAAAGACTACACCTCTGGCCTTAGTTCAGAATTTCCACCCTTTAGAACAACAGCATAGCTACACCACAACAGATGCAAATCTACACACTACCACCCTTCAGAGTTTCCATACTGCAACACACATCAGTTCCTCACACATATGCAGAGCTTCACAACATAGATGACAACACAGCCAAACACAACAGCAAAGGCACACTACAGCAGTTCACAACAGCCCCAACAACAAAGGCACACTACAGCAATCTTTATAATTTATGAGTGAATAAAAAATATAATATTTTGTATTGTATTACTTATGTATATAATATATATTTAATATGATTTAATAATCTAAATTAGTTTAACATTATGTAATAACTAATATTTATATATATTTAATATTTTTATATATCTATATATAATTCAGGTTTCAGATTGCTCGGGTTATTTGATATCTTTACTCAAGTTTGTTCAAATTTAATTCAAGTTTTTGAATTTTTTACCAAACTCGTAGTGAATTCAAAAATATCTTACTCAAACCCTAAAAAAATTCAGACTGAACTCGGATTGCTCGAATTGAATCCATCCAGATTGCATCCCTACTCTTCGGTAGCAATTGGTAGCTATGCAAGCGATTTGGAAGTTGATTAATCATAGGTAAAACCCACGGGGCGAAGCTCACAACAAAAGAAAGAGGAAGATATACTATTATTAGTTCTAACTCACTCTCTCTCTCTCTCTCTCTCTCTCTCTCTCTCTCTCTCTCTCTCATGCTTAAAGATTATCATCAAACCAAATATGCTAATTGCTAGCTGAAGGACTGGAGTTTAAACTAGCATCACACACTGGTGTCCTCACAAGGCTCACTCTTTCCCTTCTATTTCAGATCATGTGGATCCAAAAAGGATTGAAAGAAAGTTAATATGTCCCTAATTGGCAAAGTTAGAGAAATTTTTTCCCACACCGACTCACAAACCCAACTATAGTTCTTGAAAGTAGATCATAAGGGTGGGTAATTCAAAAATTGAATTCACAAAGCCATGCGATGAGGACGGAGCCAACTATTCTTTTGCCTTTTACTAAAAATTTTGGCTCCTAGTTTTATGGATTTAACGAAGAATTTTTTTTTAAAATTTTTTTTAAATGTTTACATATTTTCGGACAGTTTTATTTTACTTGAGACAAA
This sequence comes from Camellia lanceoleosa, assembly GCA_025200525.1. NCBI lineage: Eukaryota > Viridiplantae > Streptophyta > Magnoliopsida > Ericales > Theaceae > Camellia > Camellia lanceoleosa. The sequence continues at coordinate 204,630,555 of CM045763.1, read as the reverse complement.
AAGGAGAGAAAGGTAAGCCATCCGTATCAACTCACTCTATTTGAGTGCTCTCATTCTCGCTCCTTCTCTCCACTCTTTTGCCCTTGTTTGGCTTGCAGGAAAATGATACAAGAAAAAATATCTAAAAGAAAAGAAAAAGAAAAAATTAATTAATTTTCTAACCTGTGTCTGATTTGCAAGAAAGTTCATAAAATTGTAAAACTTCAACTTTCTCTTGATGCATAATAATGGACCCTGTTTGCGGGTCCGACTGTGGGCCGAATTCAGAATCATCTCAGTGATTTGAACCGTTTTATAAGATCCACCAAAATCAACTATACTAACATGATCTTCACCTTATTGGTTTAAACTTGTTTTTAAACGTAAAATATCATTTTGAGAATAGATTGTCTATTTTTAAAGAAAATTGTGATTTAATCATATAATTACTAATATCTAATCATATTGAATTTTTGGCATACATAATTTTCTTGATAAATCATACAAGATGAATAGTTTGAATCATTGAAGTAAGCTCACAACCCTCTCAACTGGAACCTCCAACCTAATTAATGGATGGAAAGAAGCCTTTTCCTAATCGAATATACATAACATTTGAAGGAAAATATTTGTGAGAACCCGAATATAAAAATTAAATAAATAATTAGATAATAATAATTTTACAAATCTCAAATATTTTGATGGTGAATCTTAAAGTGCAAATTACATATTTAGAAGGTCTTTTAATTAATTTTAAATCCGAAAATAAATTATGGTGAAAGTCTTTAGTTTGGAGGCAAAATTTATTATAAAAAAAAAAGAAAAAAGAGAAGAGGGTGTGACTTGAACTCTAGACCACAAAAAGAATAAATAAGGCTCTTACCATTTGAGTTACATCTAACTTATATATACATTTTGTATATTTATCCATTTATTTGACCCACAACTAATATAAAATAAAATATATACAAAACCTACAAAACCCTAATTCTCTTATTAGTTTACAAAACAATATAGCGGCAGCCAGGGGAAGGAATTGAGAGAAGAAGAAGAAGAAGAAGAAGAAGAAGAAAAAAAAAGAATTGCAAAGAAGGAAGGATTTTTGGGTGTGTAGTAAGTATTTATCTTTCTTCTTCCTTAAGGTTTTGTTCTTTATCCTTACTCTATGATTATTTAGTTCATTGATGGAGAGGTTGTAGGTTTATGTATTTTGTATATAGATATCCTATTGAGAAACTTGAGGAGCTAAATTTATGTGTAAAGATTGGGTGTAATTCTTAGTTCAAAAATTCTGCACAGGATCGCAAACTTTAAAAATCAAGAAACCATATCAAACGAACGAATTTTAATCTGAAATTTTTACAGTAGATCAATTACATATTGAATTTAATATCTGAATTTTTTCATAATTTTTGGCAGTCAAAATCCTTATAAATTGAGGTATTCAAATCTGTCCAGAAAACCAGTTCGAAACAGTAAATTCGGGAGTGTTGTTCTCTTTGGGTATAAATCCAAAAATTATCAAATTAGTGTCATTAGAACCGGTTACGAGTCTAGTTTCGTACGTTTTTTTCCTTGCATTGATTGCTCGTGTATATTAAGAGAACCGTCAATTTCTTTAAAGTGCTGCAGAAAACAACCTGTTTGGATATAATAAATTGTAGATAATTATTTTGATAAGAAAATCAAGTGAAACCAATTGAATTTGAAACCTAGGATATATTAGATCATATTTGGAGGTTATTGGAATTTTTCGATTAGCGTGGCGTGGGTTTTGTAATTTTCAAAGTTAGCGAATAGGTTGGGAAGGCTTGTTTGAAATTCTGTTTTATCTTAAAGTCACAATTAATTAAGTTTTGACCGGAACCCATGTCTTGGGTAATTTTAAACCTTGAAGAACATGAAATTAGATAATATTTAAGAGTAACGGTGAGTTGGGTTGAGCCGGGTTAGTGCGCTTTAGTTGAGGTTACTTAGTTCCTAATTTTTTTAGTATTTTTAAGTTAGTTGTGACGTGTAGTTTTTATACTTGGTTCAGGGCACTAGTTGGACTTTTACACTCTATTCAATTCAAGGATTATATTATTTCGTTTCAGGTGAGTAGTTTCATGCTACGTATTTTTATAAATATTCCCCTACCCTGAACTGTTGGAAAATTAAATTGTTGTTTCATGATTAAACTGTTTTGATAAATTATTATATTATCAATATGAAATCAAATTATTTCTGAAACATGTGTGAATTTGGCATACTGTAAACTATTTGTTTGGGTCTCATGTTTATAATGATGAACTACCATGTTTTGCGAAACTGATGTGTATTGATTATTGGGACCATATGTGTATTTAGTCCAGGGAACTTATTCCACTGTGTGTGGTGACTCTGGCCACCAGGGAACAGATCCGGGTTGGGCCGTGATGACTCTAGTGCTCAACGATTGTAAGGAAAAGACCTTTAAAAACAACTAGGTGACCTTCAATCAGATCGTCTTTGAGAAAAGGCCCAGGTGCCACCCTGAGGATAACTCTTAGTTCGGTATTGGATCCAACGGGGCTTATAGCCTTGAGAACTGTGGCATATTATTGTTTTTATTGGTACCCAGAAAATTATTGGTGTTCATGTTATAATCTGTTTTAAGTGGAAAATGTTGTTTATCGTGTTCTTGTGAGACATGAGTATTTTAAGTGTTGAACTGTGGAACCTTCTTTTGAAACAGATTGTATTTACCAAATTGTATGCCAATCTAGTTTCTGTGATATATATCTTATTTTGGAATTTATCCCTGTTTTCAAAACTGTATTTACTATCCATGTTGCTACTCACTGAGCTATCAGCTGACTTAGTTGTTTACCATTTCCAGGTGTTAGAAGGACTTAGAGTAGACTCATGGCGTAGCAGGGACTCTATTTCATGGACCTCTAGGGCATTTATTTAATTTGTTTTAGGGTGCTAGTCGAGTTTGTGCATATTTATATTTATTTATTTTATTGAAATTCATTTAGGATTATTTTTGATATGTGGGTTGTTTATATCCTATAAGTTTGGATGGGTTTGATTACGGTTGATTTTGCCGTTTACAATTGTGGTATGTCTGGATTGAGTTTTGGTTATTTATTATTGGACTATTGTTTAGTTGTTCAATTTGATTATGGATTCGTGTTTAGGCTTACGTGTGCCTTGGGCTAAGTCCTGTAGATACGGCCGGTCATGCCCGGATTTGGGGTGTGACAATATTTCTTCCAAGAAAGTGGTTAAGGTAGGATTCTCACTGTCAAGTGACAACCAAACACACTATGTTAGCAAACTGTTTTTGTTGTCAATCAAACACAAACCAATACTCAATACATTGGCTATGTATATATTATTATTATTTTTCTGAGCCTAGTCCAAATCAAAGATAGTCTGACAATGTTAGAGAAACTTCCTCTCACATCGACTCACAAATTCCGACTATATTCCATGAAAGTAGTTCATAATGGTGGGTGATTCGACAAATGAATGCACGCAGCCATGCGATAAGTACAATGTGAACTATTCTTTTGCCTTTTACTAAAGAATATTGTGTACGCCATAATTAAGTGGCATGTGCCAATTTTTGGAGAGCCCTTTCCAAAGGTCTGGGCTCTTTTCAAACCATTAATCTAAATTTTGTTGCCAATTACTCTTGATTGAGTTTTTATGTTTGTTGGAAAAGTCAAGGAGTTGTCCCAGTATTTAGAAAGTTTGTTTACAGCAGTTCCTAGTTAGTTGTTGTACGTGGCCTACTTTGGCCTAGTTTTAGGAGTAAGTTGAGTCTGTTATGCAGTCATTGCAATTCCTATTTTCATGCTTTAGTAGTTCCTGTTTTCTTGTTGCTATCAATTTGTTTACTTGCCTATATAATGGCTATTTGGTTTATCAATAAAGTGTGCAAATTAGTACACTTTCTTATTGTGAGTAAAAGTCTTTCTCTTCTTCATTTTTGTAACAATGGTATCAGAGCCTCCAAGTGGAAAAGTGAGGTAGAGAGTGATATAGTAGCAGTTCTATTTCTCTATCACCTATTTTTCTTTTATAGCAGTAGACAAGATCAATGGCTTCAGAAAATTTTGTGCAACCATCCATTCCTTGCTTTGATGGTCACTATCATCATTGGAGCATGCTAATGGAAAACTTCTTGTGGTCCAAAGAACACTGGCTGGTGGTTGTTTCTGGAGTAGCAAAACTAGTCAAAGGTGTTGTGCTGACAGATGCGTGGAAGACAGAGCTTGAAACACTGAAGTTGAAAGATCTCAAGGCAAAGAATTATCTTTTCCAAGCTATTGATCGCTCAATCTTGGAAACAATTCTTTTCAAGGACACCACCAAGCATATTTGGGATTCCATGAAGAAAAAGTATCGAGGGACAACAAAGGCGAAGATACAGTAGCTTCAAGCAGTTCGTTCGAAGTTTGAAATGCTTCGAATGAAATCAGGAGAGTCGGTGATAGATTATTTTGCAAGAACAATGGCAACCGTCAACAAGATGCGAATCTATGGCTATAAGGCAGAGGATGTCACCATTGTTGAGAAGATTCTTCGATCCATGACACCAAAATTTATTTTTGTTGTCTGTTCTATAGAAGAATCCAATGATGGTAATGAACTTTCAATTGATGAATTGCAAAGTTCTTTGTTGGTTCATGAGCAAAAAATTAACCAACAAGAGAAAAAGGAACATACATTGAAGGTCTCATCTGAAAGTCACTCTACACCAAGTAGAGTTAATAGAGGACGAGGATGTAACGCCCTCAAAATATTACATAAAACCCATCACTTTAGACATGCATTGATATAAGAGAAATCAACCATTTATATTCATCAGGGTGGTTCTTACAACAGTATTACATGTTAACAACAAAAGCAAGTGCCCTGCAGGCTTACAGCTTTCCAAGTTAACACTTGGTTACAAAAAGAAGAGTAGTAACTCTATACAGATAAGCCCTTGGCTTGATACACATGTAATACAAACAAAATAATCCAAAAAGAGTCTTCAACTCCCATAACCATCCAAGTTATGTCCTTGGAGGCGGCATGCTACCTGTATCTGAAAATGATGCCTCATAAAGGGTGAGCCAACGCTCAATAGAGATATGCTAAACACAATATGAGCATTAACTAAGACATCAGCAATTGATAAATGTTTAACTCACAAAGATCAATTTATAATTCCATTTCCATTACATGACAACCGTATCTATGTTTCATTTCATTTTCCATTTCTTATACAATTCTCAATTCACAACAGCGGCTCAGAACCTGGCCAATAACTTACATGAGACAGTGACTCATATTAAACATTTCCTGTTCTACATTAGATAAGCATATGAGCTAAATCCCACTTCCATAGATATGCATATGAGCTATATCAACACTTCCAAGGATAAGCGTATGAGCTATATCAACACTTCCAAAGATAAGCGTATGACCTATATCAACACATTAACTGACAAGCATATGAGCTGTATCAGTGGAGTCCATCCCCTATCTCCTCCCAAACAACATCCGGTTTAGAGGTCCATCTCCTATCTCCTCCCACACACACAATGTATATACACAAAGGTCATATACGCAATCAATCAATACATAACGTTAATGTATTCAATCAACCGCCATACTCCATGACGCACCCAACTGATTAGTTTTAGTTTACCTGATCATCATGCACTGTCTACAACAATCAAAACTACCCTCCACCGGTAGCCCAAGCAATTATTTCTAAACAGATAATAAAAGCTCCAACAAATAAAATATCAATGTTTTCGAAAATGAGTGATTAATAAATCCAACTCCACCATTTCACAATATAATGAACCAATTTCATTATTTACAACTCAATTCAAATAACAACAACTTTCCCAAATTAATTATGCCAATTAACTTATATAACAAATTAGGGCTTTCTCCATTCCTCATTAATCACTCAAAGGTTCAATAATCAACAACCAACCACTAGAACATCATTTTGAAACCCAAAATACATCTTTAAGAATCAAAATCACAAAACCCTCATTCATGCTTTTTGAAACCCTAAGTCCCAAATCAAACTATTTAAACAATAGACTCGAAATCTATGTTAAAACCCATAAGAGTGAGTAGGAATCCCTACCTCAAGAGATGACACCCAATGGAGAAGATGAAGAAAAACAGAAATGCTCCAAATCACAAACTTCTTGGATCAAAAGATAGCCCTCGACGATCAACAACTTTTTTGTAAAGGCCAAAGATGAGGAAACAACTCTTACTAGATCAATCCCTAGAGAGAAGGGAAGGATTTAGAGAGAGAAGCTCAACAATGGAGTTTTTGGAAAAGTATGAGAGAGAAGAGAAGTGAAAAAGTGATTTTAAAAAGTCAAATCACGGAGCTTAAACCCAGTTGCCCCGCTCGAGCGTGTAAACCCCCGCTCGAGCATCACTCACAGACTCCAGCTCGAGCGTCAAAAATCCCGCTCGAGCGGCGGATACACACTTCTAGAACTTTACACTGAACCAGGTCCCTGCTCGAGCGTCAAACTCCCCGCTCAAGCGTTACACACAACCTCCCGCTCGAGCGTCCAACACTGTAGAAGAAATACTGGGAGATGAAAAATCACGCTCGAGCGTCAAAACTCCCGCTCAAGCGGATAAGCAACAACGAATACCCGATTCGGCGCCAAAGCTCGCTTCGCGTGACAGTCAAATCTGGGCAACTAGTTTAGGTTTCTAAGCTCAACCAACTGTTTCAAACACGCCCAACCGACCCAAGACTCAAATACAAAAGAGTAAAGAATGTAAACAGGATATACGCAACAACCGACTCCACGGAGCCTAAGTCCGGATGCAACAATTAAAGAAAGGGAAACCGGGATCGCTATAACCTCCCCCCCTTAAAGAATTTCGTCCCCGAAATTTAAATATAAGTTTTCAAAGCAAGTGTTCTCCATTCCCAACAATATTACAACATAATATTTAACAATCCGACTCATCACCGGTCAACCTCGTCTCTTTTCAAGAGGCAATTCACATCATATAACAACCGGCATTATCAACATGCATTCCTTTGAAATCTACCAATTTCAATTCGTTTTCCAAAATTCCATAACACATGCAACATTAATATCATGCTTGCATTTCCACAATATACTTAACATATACAATGTTAAAACAAACCTCCATTTATCAAAACATTCACAATGTTTTACAACTTAAGACATATATAATGCTCTTAAAGTTCAATATTATTACAAAATTTCAATACATGATTACACATCAACAAACATGTTTGGATATTTCTCGCGGACTTCCAACCCACGTTCCCAAGTGGCTTCCTCCACTCCGTGATGTTTCCACAGGACTTTCACTAAAGGAATGGTCTTGCCTCGCAAGACTTGATCTCGCCTATCCAAGACCCGAACCGGTCTCTCCTCATACGAGGCATCCTCATCTACCTCTAAATCGGTCCAATCCAGCACATGGGACGGATCGGGTTCATACTTTCGAAGCATACTAACATGAAACACGTCATGCACCCCGGACAACTGCAGTGGCAAAGCCAAGCGATAAGCAACTTCCCCAATCCTTTCAAGGATCTCAAAGGGACCGATAAACCGAGGGGATAACTTCCCACTCTTCCCGAACCTCATCAAACCTCGCCTAGGTGATATTTTCAAGAAAACATGGTCACCTACCTCAAACACCAAAGGTCTCCTCCTATGGTCAGCATAGGATTTCTGACGACTCTGGGCTGTAACAAGCCTCCTACGGATAAGCTCAACTTTCTTCGTCGTCTCTCTCACCAACTCCGGACCCAACAGAGGTGCGTCACCCACCTCGGCCCAACAAACTAGGGATCTACAAGGTTGGCCATACAAGGCCTCAAACGGTGCCATACCGATACTAGACTGAAAGCTATTGTTGTAGGCAAACTCCACCAATGGCAAGTGCCTTTCCCACGTCCCACTAAAGTCAAGGACACAACTTTGAAGCATATCCTCAAGGATCTGAATAATACGCTCGGACTGCCCGTCAGTCTGAGGATGGTAAGCCGTACTAAAGGTCAACTAAGTGCCCAAGGCACTCTGCAAACTCTGCCACAACCTAGTAGTAAAACGAGGATCTCTATCTGAGACGATCGTCACTGGGACCCTGTGTAACCTCACTATGTCCCGAATATACAAGTCGGCAAGATGATCTACCGAATCCCTCACGCACATAGGAATGAAGTGCGCCGACTTAGTCAACCGGTCTACAACTACCCAAATTGCATCACTACCCCGCTGAGTCCTCAGAAGACCTACAACGAAGTTCATAGTGACATGCTCCCACTTCCACTCAGCAATAGGCAAGGGTTAGAACAAACCCCGGCCTCGATCTTTCGGCCTTCACTGCGACAAGTAAGGCACTTGAACAACGCCACATCTCTCTTCATACCCGCCACCAAAGCGGCGACCCAAATCGATACATCTTAGTACCCCCGGATGCACCGCAAAGCTCGAATGATGGAACTCTCGAGTACCTCCTCTCGGCAAGACTCGGCACAAACAAGCGGTCTCGGTATCTCACACTCGGTCGGGATATACCGTCAAACCCTCTCAACTTTCCCACTGGAGATCTTCTCTCGGAGGACTCTACCTCGAGATCACGCCTACATGCACGCTAACACTCGAGTCACAAGTGTAGGTCAGACAATAGAAAACAAGGCTGCGACCTCAGATTCGGATGCAAATCGAACTCACCAAGTGCCCCAACATCCCCCACTCCCGGATGGCTATACAAGCTACATCACCTATGGATTTTCTACTAAGGGCATCGACCACAACATTGGCCTTCCCCGGATGATAATACAACTCGAAGTCGTAATCTTCAATGAACTCCATCCACCTCCTCTGCCTCAAGTTCAAGTCTTTCTGTGTAAACAGATATTTCAAACTCTTATGATCCGAGAACACCTCGAATCTCTCACCATAAAGGTAGTGCCTCTAGATTTTCAAGGCAAAGATCACTGCTGCTAACTCTAGGTCATGGGTAGGGTAATTCTTTTCTTGAATTTTTAACTGACGTGAGCCATAAGCTACTACTTTCCCCTCTTGCATCAACACACAACCCAAACCCTCCCGTGAGGCATCAGAATAAACCGCATAACCCAACCCTCTCTCCGGAATAATCAAGACTGGATCGGTGGTCAATTTAACTTTCAATTCCTGGAACGACTTTTCACAAGTCTCACTCCATACAAATTTGACTCCCTTAAGGAAATCGGTCTAGTCAACGGTGAAGCTAACCTGGAGAAATCCTTCACAAATCGACGGTAATACCCAGCTAATCCCAAAAAACTGTGGATCTCAAACACACTCTTAGGCTGTGCCCAATCTTGCACTGCCTCAGTCTTGGATGTATCAACAGACACCCCTTCTCCGGATACCACATGGCCTAAGAACTTGACTTCTTCTAGCCAGAACTCACACTTCCCAAACTTGGCGTATAGCCTATGGGCTCTAAGCAACTCAAGCACCACTCTCAAGTGTGCCTCATGCTCCTCCTCTGAAGGTGAATAAATCAAGATGTCGTCCACGAAGACGACCACAAAAAGATCCAAGAATTCCCAGACGATCCGGTTCATCAAGTCCATAAAGACTACCGGTGCATTGGTGAGCCCAAATGGCATCACCAGAAACTCATAATGGCCATACCGTGTACGAAATGCCATCTTCGAAATATCCTCCTGCCTGACCCTCAACTGGTGGTAACCCGATCTCAAGTCTATCTTAGAGAAACAACAGGAACCCTTCAACTGGTCAAACAGATCATCTATACAGGGCATAGGGTACTTATTCTTGACCGTAGCCCGATTCAACTTTCGGCAGTCGATACAAAGTCTCAAGGCACCATCTTTCTTCTTAGCAAAGAAGGCCGGTGCTCCCCACGGTGAAATACTAGGGCGAATGAAGCCCTTATCTAGCAATTCTTGGAGCTGAACTTTTAACTCAACCAACTCTGCTGGGGCAAAACGATAAGGTGCCATAGAAATTGGCACCGTGCCGGGCACTAAATCAATAGAGAACTCTATTTCTCGGTGAGGTGGCAAATCTACAAGATCCTCGGGAAAAACATTCGAATACTCACAAATCACCCTCGGCAACACACTCTGGGTCTCGTCAAACTCACCACTCATAAAGCTAGCAAGTAAACCACTAAGCTCATTCCGCCCTCGCGGACCATACCCCGGTGGCAAGACACTACCAACCCGGTCCCCAAGAAATGGAAACACTCATTCACGATACAACAAGTGACCCTCTGGCGATAGCAATCAATAGCTGCCGGTATGGCGACAACCAAACCATACCCAAAATAACATCAAAGCCCTTCCCCGGCATAACTACAAAAGGAAACAGAAGCCTATGATCGTCAACCTCTATATCACAACCCCTACATCTGTGTTTCAAAATCAACTCACCTCCAATAGGCGACACGACACAAATAGGAGACGCTAATAGTGCTAACTCCAACTCCAACACAGATGCAAATGCAGCAGATACAAAAGAATGAGACGTTTCATCAATCAATACACTAACAGCCAAGTTGCAAAAGCAGAAAAGGTACCTCTCACTCTTGATGGAGCCGGTACTAGGTCCTCTGTGATGACGATACACGCTTCTATGGGCCTGATCCACTGCTCACCTCTAGGAGCAAGCAGTGATGCCTGATTAGGAAGCCAAAGCTCCCAGGTTGGCCCTCGAGGCCTACACAGACTGAGCTGGCTGATAACTCTGCATCTGCCTAGAACCAGACGCCCCTGAAGTGGCACTCAAATGTGGACAAAACCTCTTCAGGTGTCCAGGTTGTCCATACTGATAACAAGACAAAGGCTGGCCCTATACGACTCTGCCTGAGTTCTTTGAAAAAAACAACTCGTGACCCCCTTCATGCAGCAAAGCAAGATTTGTGACCCAGTTGGCCACATGCAAAACAAGTCAAACCTCTCCGAACTGCACTCGATCTGGGAAAAGTCGATCTAGCCAAACCACCACAGAGGCTGCGAGGTTAAAACCCCTCATCTCCTGCCATCACAGCCCTCTTGGCTCCTCTTGGAACCTTGCTGCTTCTCATCATCCTCCTCCTGCATCATAATTTCCATATGAGCAGCCGGATCCACCAGATGTCTATACTCTCGGATGTAAGACCCACCAACTCTCAACTTGAGGCCTCACCTCAACTTCCGCTCAAACTCATAGCAACGGCATTCCTCGGACGCCACTAGTGCAAGTGCAAACCTGGACAAGCTAGTAAAAGTAGCCTCAAATTGACCCTTGACAAACCACTTTGCTTAAGCTAAGCGATCCTCAGCTTCTCCCTAGCAGCTGCAGATAAAAACCTTTCCTGGAAAGCCTCTACAAAAGCCCCCCCATGTACCACCAACACGGGCCTTCTCATACTTCCACCATTGACCCGCATCTCCCTTCAGCTGGAAGGATGCTAAGGTCACCTTTAGAGTCCCATCCTCGATGCCAAGCATCTCGAATGTCTTCTCCATCTGTTCCAACCACTCGTCAGCCTTAAGTGGCTCTTTCAGATCTCCAATAAATTCGTCCGGGTTAGACCGGAAAAATTCCCTCTTCAAGAAAGAAGGCCCTGCCTCTCTGACGATGCTCAACTCTAAGAATACCCAAAGCTCCGCTATTTCTCGGGGCCAAGGCACCCATAGCTTTCTTGACCCCTGGTTCGCCACGTTGGCACGACCAACTCTCTGCACTACGGAATGTCATCGGTAAAGGCACCTCTGCCTCCTAGGCCTACCACGCCTACCACCGTCCGAGCATCTTATTAAAGGTAACAAAGGCGTTAGCACATTCATAAATGTCTTTGAAACTAAACACCGCGTCCTAATGCATGGACAAGCGTAATTCACTCCACGTACGTAAACACATAAGCACTTACGAATTCTATTCGGGATAATAGCGGTCCCAAGGCGTTACTAGAGTTAGGTTAGAAAGCGGCATTGATCAAGTGCTTTTCCAACAAGACTCACGAAACCCAAGGATCGGTCGATATCGGAAATCAAATCCCATACCCAAATAGTCACATAAACATGCTATCACAAAAACACATTACATTACGCTTAAGTCTCTAACAAGCGAGACAAACCCATTGTGATACTAATCACTTCCCACGTACCCAAAGTATTCGAACCCGGTGCACTCTGATACCAAGTTGTAACGCCCTCAAAATATTACATAAAACCCATCACTTTAGACATGTATTGATATAAGAGAAATCAACCATTTATATTCATCATGGTGGTTCTTACAATAGTATTATATGTTAACAACAAAAGCAAGTGCCCTGCAGGCTTACAACTTTCCAAGTTAACACTTGGTTACAAAAAGAAGAGTAGTAACTCTATCTGAGATAAGCCCTTGGCGATACACATGTAATACAAACAAAATAATCCAAAAAGAGTCTTCAACTCCATAACCATCCAAGTTATGTCCTTGGAGGTGGCATGCTACTGCTTGAAAATGATGCCCCATAAAGGGTGAGCCAGCGCCAATAGAGATATGCTAAACACAATATAAGCATTAACTAAGACATCGACAATTGATAAATGTTTAACTCACAAAGATCAATTTATAATTCCATTTCTATTACATGACAAGCGTGTCTATGTTTCATTTCATTTTCCATTTCTTATACAATTCTCAATTCTACAATGACTCGAGAACTTGGCCAATAACTTACATGAGGCGTGACTCATATTAAACATTTCTGTTCTACATTAGATAAGCATATGAGCTAAATCACTTCCATAGATATGCATATGAGCTATATTAACACTTCGAAGGATAGCGATGAGCTATATCAACACTTCAAAAATAAGCGTATGAGCTATATCAACACATTAGGCGACAAGTATATGAGTCATGTCGATGGAGTCCATCCTATCTCCTCCCAAACAACATTCGGTTTAGAGGTCCATCCCTATCTCCTCCTACACACAATGTATATACACAAAGGTCATATATGCAATTAATCAATACATAACGTTAATGTATTCAATCAACCGCCATACTTCATGGCGCACCCAGTGATTAGTTTTAGTTTACCTAATCATCATGCATTGTCTACAACAATCAAAACTACCCTCCTTTGGTAGCCCAAGCAATTATTTCTAAGCAGGATAATAAAAGCTCCAACAGATAAAATATTAATGTTTTCGAAAATGAGCGATTAATAAATCCAACTCCACCATTTCACAATATAATTCAATTCCAAATAACAAATACTTTCCCAAATTAATTATGCCAATTAACTTATATAACAAATTAGGGCTTTCTCTCCCATTCCTCATTATTCACTCAAATGTTCAATAATCAACAACCAACCACTAAAACATCATTTTGAAACCCAAAATACATCTTTAAGAATCAAAATCACAAAACCCTCATTCATGCTTTTTGAAACCCTAAGTCCCAAATCAAACTATTTAAACAATAGACTCGAAATCTATGTTAAAACCCATAAGAGTGAGTAGGAATCCCTACCTCAAGAGATGACACCCAATGGAGAAGATGAAGAAAAACGGAAATGCTCTAAATCACAAACTTCTTGGATCAAAAGATAACCCTCGACGATCAACAACTTTTTTGTAAAGGCCAAAAGTGAGGAAACAACTCTTACTAGATCAATCCCTAGAGAGAAGGGAAGGATTTAGAGAGAGAAGCTCAACAATGGAGTTTTTGGAAAAGTATGAGAGAGAAGAGAAGTGAAAAAGTGATTTTAAAAAGTCAAAACACGAGACTTTAACCCGATCGCCCCCACTCGGCGTGTAAACCCTGCTTTCGGCGTCACTCCTGAACTTCGCTCGGCGTCAAAAATCCCGCTCGAGCGGCGGATACACACTTCCAGAACTTTACTTGAACGGGTCCAGTTCGGCGTCAAACTCCGCTCGGCGTTACAACCTCTCCTGCTCGGCGTCAAAAGCGCTCGGCGTCAACCTCGGCGAAGAAATACTGGGAGATGGAAAATCACGCTCGAGCATCAAAACTCCGGCTCGAGCGAATAAGCAACAACAAAGACCCTGCTCGAGCGCCAAAAGCTCCGCTCGAGCGGACAAGTCAAAATCTAGGTAACTAGTTTAGGTTTCTAAGCTCAACCAACCTATTTCAAACCTACCCAACACGACCCAAGACTCAAATACAAAGAGTAAAGGATGTAAACAGGATATACGCAACAACCGACTCCACGGAGCCTAAGTGGGATGCAACAATTAAAGAAACGGAAACCAGGATCGCTATAGAAGAAGAGGCAAAAGTCGCGGTAGAGGAGGCAGAGACAACAATGATCATGGAAATCAACAACAAAACCATCACCAAGAGAATCAATTTCAAGGAAAAAGAGGAGGATGTGGAGGCAATCAATCAACTAGACCAAAGTCAGCAAACAAGTCCAATGTTGAATGCTATAGATGTCATAGGTATGGCCATTTTCAATCGGATTGTCGAACTAATTTGAATAGACAAAGTGGAGAAAGAACTAACTTTGCAAAAAGAGAAGAAGAGGTGTCTTTTTTGATGGTGTGTCACGTGAAAGAGGAAACCCACAAGAATCTGTGGTACTTAGACACTGGTTGCAGCAACCATATGTGTGGAAAGAAGTCTGCATTCTCTGAGTTGGACAAAGCCTTTCATGATGTTGTGAAGTTCGGTGATGATTATAAAGTCTCCGCTATGGGAAAAGGAAAGGTAGCAATTCAAACCAACAAAAACTCCATCCAAACTATGTCTAATGTTCACTTTGTTCTAGATTTGAGAAAAAATTTACTCAGTGTTGGTCAGCTTCAAGAAAAGGGATATGGAATCTCTATAAAAAACGAAGTCTGCAGAATTGAAGATGAAAAATTGGGCTTGGTGGCTCAAGTTAACATAATGACCCGAATGTTTCCATTGTATCTCAACAACACCACTCATTCATACTTCTTAGTAAAATTGAAGGATCTGACATGGCTATGGCATTTTGCTATAGCCACCTAAACGATGGTGGATTGAAGACTCTCTGATGAAAGATATGGTGATTGGTCTTCCTTAAATCATAGCTCCCTCTGAAGTTTGTGAAGAATGTGTTGTTAGCAAGCGACATAAATGTCAGTTTCCTGAGGAAATCATGGAAGTGAAAAAGGCATTAGAGCTTGTTCATTCAAAGATTTGCAGGCCAATAACTCCATGTTCTAATGGAGATAAAAGATACATAATTACCTTCATTGATGATTATAGCAGGAAGATATGGGTCTATTTTTTGGAAGAAAAATCTAAAGCTTTTGCAGCCATTAAAAGCTTTAAAGCACTTATTGAAAAAAGATTAGGCTGACTCATAAAAGTTCTTTGCGGATCGTGGTGGAGAATATAACTCACATGAATTTGAAAATTTTTGTGAGACCTATGGAATCAAGAGGCAATTTACTGTAGCTTATACGCCCCAGCAAAATGGCGTTTGTGAGAGGAAAAAGTGCACTATTGTGAATATGGTGAAGCCTTTTGTTAAGTGAAGTTCCAAAAGTTTTTGGCCTAAATCGATAAATTGGAGTATTCATATTTTGAGCAGAAGTCCCACTCTTCTTTGTTCAAAATATGACACGAAGAAGCATGAAGTGGATAAAGACCAATGGTGGATCACTTCAAAATTTTTGGATGTGTTGCATATGCCTATATTCCAAAGCGAGAAAATGAGAAAGCTAGATGATAAGGAGAAAAATGCATTTTCATACGTGTTAATGATCAATTAAAAGCTTATAAGCTATATAATCCTAGCACCAAGAAAATCATTCTCAGTCGAGATGTTGTTTTTGATGAATAGAATTTCTAGCCATGGAACAAAGATGGTGTTCAACAACAGATTCTTATAGGTTTCCTCTTTCACGTGACACATCATCAAAAGAGACACCTCTTCTTCTTTTTCTGCAAAGTTAGTTCTTTCTCCACTTTCTCTATTCAAATTAGTTCGACAATCCGACTGATAATGGCCATACCTATGACATTTATAGCATTCAACATTGGACTTGTCTGCTGACTTTGGTCTAGTTGATTGATCGTTTCAGAATTTTTGGGTGTTGCATATGCCCATATTCTAAACGAGAATAGGAGAAAGCTAGCTGATAAGAGAGAAAAATGCATTTTCCTTGGTGTTAGTGATCAATCAAAAGCTTATAAGCTATACAATCCTAGTACCAAGAAAATCATTATCAGTCGAGACGTTTTTTATGAAGAGAAGTTACGCCATGGAACAAAGATGGTGTTCAACAATGATTCATGTTGATTTTGATGGAGAGAATGAAGATGGAAGGCAACGACTAGTGGAGAATGAGCAATGACCACTTCCGGCAACCAGAAGAAGAGAACAACCTCAGCGTGCGGAAAGAAGACTAACATGGATGTCGAACAACGAGGTAACGAGAATTGATCAATCAGACACACTCACTCACTTTGCTCTATTTTGTTTTGTGATCTTACAGTTTTTGAAAGTGTTGTCAAAAAATCAAAATGGTAGAAGGTTATGGATGAAGAAATTGCAGCCATCGAAAAAAAATGATACATGGGAGTTATCGATCTTCGAGAAGGCACAAAACAATTGGTGTAAAATGGGTTTCTGAGACAAAATTTGAAGTAGAATGGTGGCGTTGACAAGTACAAGGCAGCTTGGTAGCTAAGGGCTACAAGTAAAGTTCGGTGTTGATTACAAAGAAGTTTTTGCTCGGTTGCAAGGCATGACCTGTCAGTTGGTGATTGCATTGGCAACTCAAAACTCATGGCCTATTTTCCAGTTGGATGTGAAATCGACATTCCTCCATGGAGATTTGAAAGAAGAGGTATTCATTGATCAACCTCCTGGTTATGTAAAACTTGGCAATGAACATAGAGTGTATGTAACGACCCAGAACCGTATGATGTCATTTTTAGTAATTAATTATGTGTTTACGTGATTTAATTGAGAAAAATCTGTTCGAATTAGATAAATATCTGTTGGAATTATGACTTTGGGACTTAAATTGACAACCGTAATGGCTTCAGAAAATGAAATTGAACATGCCTATGTGATCGGAATTTTAGAACCATGTGGAACAATAAATTGAAGTGAATTTAAATGCGATTCGTAAGGCTTGTTTGGCTTAGGTGTTTTGGTTTAATTGGTTTTATTTAATATATATGACCTATGAGATAAGGATGTTGACCATTTAGACTCAAATAAGAAAAATGCGGGAAAAGAGAGAGAGAAGTCGTGGGAGAGAGAGAGACCAAGAGAGGAAGAGGAAGAAAGGGAAAATCAAGAACTCAAGGTAAGAAATTCTCTCTAACTTCATGAAATAGATTGTGGATTCTTGGTATTTCGCATGTTGAACTCAAGATTATGACCTTAGATAGTGTGAATCATGTTTATTTTGTATATTGAGGAAGAAGCCTCCATGGATGTAGAGACATGAAGTTTGTATATGCATGATTATGATTTTTTATCTTAGTTATGGGTTCAATTTTGTATAGGATTCACATGGGTTAAAGCAAGTTGGTTTTTAAATGGTTTTGAGACTTGGATTTCATGTATTGGGAATGGATTTTGTAAAGGAAGAAGGGAGCCATGGATTCAAGAAAGAGTTCAGTTTTCGGACTTTTGCCTTGTCGCTCGGCGGAGATAAGCACTTCGAGCGTAGAAATCACCCTTCCGGTTTTGACGGTTCTGATCCTTTCGGCTCGAACAAGTGGGCGCTCGGCGAGAAGGCTATTTTCGAAATTTTGGAAATGAACTACATGATTTCTACATGTTAATTGCATCATTTATCACCTTATGAGCATGAGGCGAATTATGAATTACATGAGATTGAAATGAATGAACATGAAATAAAGTAAAGAAAGGAATGAAGTGCATGATTAATGAAAATGTATATTGAGAAATGTGCTATAATGTTATTGTTGCGAGTCAAATTGAGAAGGCCGTGCCATCGGTTTGGAAACCCTCTGTAAGTGACATTTACGTAAAGATATGTTATTATGAAATTATGTTCTAAAAGTGCTATGACATGATCGTTTTGAAATGAGAATGTTTTACGTGAGCGAATGTTCTATTGCAAACCTAGTATGGCATCCATAGTCGATTGAGTCATGGGGCGAGAACATGCAGGCCCATCGTCATGAGTCATGGGGGCGGCATGGAAGGACAAGCCCATGACGATTCTGAGATCTCGGTATGTGTTTAATGTCGGTTAAGGGACCGGTTACTCTAGTCGTTAGTCGACACATGTTATGTTCTATGGAGTATGCCATTATGTATGTTCTTATAATGACGAATGATTGAAGTATGTTTATGACTGTTTTATTATGGTTTGATGAAATGTCAGACTTCGTTCACTAACCTCTTTACTGTTATGTTACTTGCTGAGCTTTAGCTCATTGTTTATGTTATGTATTATAGGTGAGCAATCAGGAGCCAAGCCTAAAGTCTCGGATCGAGCCGCCGTTTTGAAACCTACCGTTTGAGTGCTCCGGGCAGACTAGGCACGGAGAAGCCCGTTTGTGAAACTCTTGTTTTGTTTTTGTTGTATAGTTATGGCCCGAATGATCGTCTTGTACTAGATCATGTTATGTAATGAATGTGGGTAATTAACTCATTTTGGCATGTAAATGTATGTTCATATAAATGCAGACTCTTGGACTATTAGTTTCTTTTAACCCATGAGCCCGTTTATTTATGTTTTTGTCTGATGGTAGGAGGTAATCTCTAGTCTTGGCAGTCACGTTCTTAGGACTTTTAAGGCGGTAGTGTGATGACGGTGTATAGGTTAAAAAGGCTTTATATGGATCAAAAGCAGGCTCCACGGGCTTGGTATAATCATTATAGCGACTTATTTTTGAAGAAGAATTTCAAAAATGTTCTAATGAACATACACTTTTCATAAAATTGAAGATGGAGGAACATGCTCATTGTTTGCTTATATGTAGATGATTTAATTTATCTTTGGAAGTAATACAACCATGTTTGAAAGTTTTAAGAAATCCATGATGGTTGAATTTGAGATGTCGATCTTGGAATGATGCATTATTATCTTGGTATTGAAGTAGTCATCTACAAGAATTTTTATTTCTCAAAAAGAAGTATGTGGAAGAAATCTTGGGCAGATTCCAAATAAAGGATTGTAATCTGTGAATACACCATCGAGTTTGGCTTAAAGCCAAACAAAGATAATGGAGAAATGAAGGTTGACAACACTCTTTACAAGCGATTGTGGGGGGTTTAATGTATTTGGTGCAACAAGGCCTTATATAATGCATGTTGTAAGAGTCATTAGTAGGTACATAGAGTGTCCTCTGATTCATCTCTTGGCTGCAAAAGAATTTTCGGTACTTGCAAGCTACTAAGGAGTTTGGGTTGTTCTACAAGAAGGAAGAAAAATCAAATTTATATGGCTTCACAAATAGTGATTATACAGGAGATTCAGATGATCGGAAAAGCACATATGTATTCATGATAGGGACAAAAGTAGTTTCATGGTCATCAAGGAAGCAATCAATCATGACTTTATCAACTACAGAAGTTGAATTTGTTGCTGCAACAGCTTGTGCTTGTCAAGCTATTTGGCTAAAGAAGATTCTCAAAGAACTAGAGTCCAAGGAAGACAAGCCTACTCTAATTTATTATGACAACACTTCAACAATAAAGCTGTCAAGAAATCCTGTTCTACATGGTCGAAGCAAACATATAGACGAGAAGTATCATTTCTTGAGGGATCTCACGAATGATGGAGTCATTGATCTAATTTACTACAGAAGTGAAGACCAAGTTGCTGATATTTTAACAAAGTCTCTCAAGTTTCCTACATTTCAGAAGCTAAGAAAAATGCTTGGTGTTTGCACTTTGGATACCTTTAGTAAACTGAATGTTGAAACATCAGTTTAAGGGTGGGATTGTCGAAAAAGTCAAGAAGTTGTCCTAGTATTTAGGAAGTTTGTTTACAGTTGTTCCTAGTTAGTTGTTGTACGTGGCCTACTTTGGCCTAGTTTTAGGAGTAAGTTGACTCTATTATGCAGTCATTGCAATTCCTATTTTCATGCTTTAGTAGTTCTTGTTTCCTTGTTGCTATCAGTTTGTTTACTTGCCTATATAATGGATGTTTGGTTTATCAATAAAGTGTGTAGATTAGTACACTCTTCTTATTGTAAGTAAAAGTCTTTCTCTTCTTCATTTTCATAACAATGTTATTTTTTGGTGAGTTGAAACTGCTTTCGAAATCATTTTCGTCATACTTCTTAAGTGAAAATTTGAAAAATGTTTATATGTTTTTTGTCCCTTGTTTCCAAATAATTTTTTTGTTCAATCTAGAGAATTGACTGAACGAAGCGTTGAAGAAAAGTATCAATCTGTTATCATTTTGTTTCTATTTGTTTCCACTTGTATCTTATTTATAGCTTCTACTGTTGATTCAACAAGTCGCATGTTTGATCCATCAATTTTAGATCAGTGGCATCAAAAACCAATAGTATCCCAACAATTTTGATGTTCTATTTTTTATAGGGCAAAATTATCCTTGTGGTTTGGACTAGGAACAATTTACCCCCATATGGTTCAAAAATAGGCAAACAACTCCCTTGTGATTTTGGATTAAATTACAACACTAACTCCATTAACAGAAGACGTGAAATTATCTTAATATTCCTCTAGCCTTCTACCTTATTTTTTGCTTCTCTTATTTTATTTCTAAGTTAAACAATAATAATTTTTCATAGAAAAATAACATTAATTCAATTAAATTACATATTAACTACCCATCAAAAAATAAATACTAAATAAACTATAGATCTCTAGTTATTTATTTTAATTTTTAACTTTCTAAACTAATTTTCATTTTATTATATTTTACACAAATATATATATACACATATATATACACATACTGTGTTTTTACACAGAAGAAATTGGTATTTTCATTTGATTAATTTTATTTTATTTTACACAAATTGGTATAGATATATATATATATATATACATACATAGGGATGTTTTGGGAAGTACATTTTTGGCTTTTGTTCTTTTGGTTTATTTTCATTTTTAGCGAGCTTTTAAAAAAAAAAAAAAATCAAAAAGTTTTAGATTTTTAGATTCAACTAGACAAGGCAAACGGAAAAATTAATTTTTTAAAAAATATCTAAAAAAATCCAGATTAGAAAAAAAAAAGTAAACATAATCAATCTTTTTAAAGTTATTTTCATTTTTAATGATTTTTTTAGAATTTTTTCAAAAAAATATATACTTTTTAGGTTCGTCTTGATAAAACGAATCAAAAAAGTAAAAAATTTTGATGTAATTTATAATAAAAAAAAACACTAAAGACCAAAAAAAAAAATTGAAAAAGAGGTGACTTTTTTTTTCCTGCCAACATGGGCTACAATAATATATACACTATGGGTCTTTTGGGAAGTAAAAAAAAAAAAAGTCAGCATTTAGCTTTGAGTCCGGATCCTCGGCCATACAATCCTGCCATGCCCCAAAAGCAGCGTCGTTTTGGGCGAAATTCAAAAAAAAATTAAAAAAAAAATCCGAGAAGAACTGTCTTGAGATCCAGACGAGGGTGTAAGACACGAAGATTGGAACACTCTGCTTCCCCTGGATCGACTCCTACGAATTTTAGAAGACAAGGAAGACGAGGACTGCTCGATCCCATCTCATTGCCGTAATGGCTTCAAAGACCCACCAATCTTCACATAAGGCGAGGAAGGCGAGGACTCAGCTGACGTGGGTTTGCTCTTGCTCAATCCCATCTCAGCCCGCCAATGGCTTCAAAGACCCACCAATCTTCACATGACCAACGGAGAAAAAACCGGTTCTAGATCCAAAAGCAACTCCATTGCTTCCATTTCAACATAGAAAGGAAAGGGATCTGGTAGGGATTTTGGGGAGGAGAGAGAATATGGATTTGGGTTGAGAGAGAGAGGGTGGGAGGTGGAATTTGTGAGGGATTTGAGTTGGATTTTGGGGAATTTGGGGAAGGTGGAGTCTGGGTTTCGGAGGGAGGGAGGGAGGGAGGAAGAAGGAGGAGGATTAGGGTTTTAGATGCAAGCAGTCTGAAGAGGCGAAGAGGAGAGCAGACTACAGTTCTGTTTTTTTTTTTTTTTTTTGAAATTACGCTAAGCAGCGTTGTTTTGGGGCATGGCGAAAGAATGTATGGCGAGGATCGGGACTCTTTAGCTTTTACCCATTTTGGGTCACTATCATCTCTCACATTTTTATCACAAAAGACAAAATAGACTAAAAAGTCAAAAAAAATTAACTTTTATCAATTTTCGAAAATACCACTACATATAGGTCTCTCTTTCTCTCTCTTAATCGATTACGTGTGTATGTTTGTGAAATTGATTATGGCACTATTTGACATCCCTATATTAGCATACTTTTTTATCTTTTTTGGGTCATATTATTTCTCTACTTTTTTACATATCTTTTCGTAAAAAGTCAAAAAGTATACTTAGATCAGCACAAATACCCTCTGTATATGTGTTTGAATGTGATTTATATGTTTTTCTTCACTATCTTCAACTGTTTAATTGTAGATTTACAGTTATCATAGAAGAAAAATGAGTACCACAGTACATAGAACTCCTAAATCTAGAAGACAATCATTGTTCTTCCATGATTTGGCTTACCCTATTTCTACAACCCATAGAGGAAGTGGAAAATTCACAACCCCAAGCCAAGCTGTAGCTGTTTCAGCACTATAGCGCGAGAATTTCATCAATTCCGATCTCTCCCCCCCCCCTCTCTCTCTCTCTCTCTCTCCTATGTTCACCCTCAAAGACCAATCAGGCTTCTCTCCAGAATTTGGAATTACAGACTATCCCATGTCTTTGGAAAACAAGTTAGGGTTAAGAATTCCAAGTGGCGACAGACGGTGGTAAGAGGAGAAGAAAGGTGGAGGTGGCTAGTGAATGCAAAGGGTTAGGGTTAGGGTTAGGGTTAGAATTTGATTTTTATGTTGATTGGAGATGAAGATGAAGATGAAGATGAAGATGAAGGGTTTGTTTGTCTTTTAATATTGAATTTTGACTTTGACTTCTAATTTTTTTCAATGTCAACTCTCAATTTTATGGCGTGGAACACTCCCCATCTAAAACTCTAGTTTATTTTAGGCGAAATTAATAGCGGTAAGGAGGCAAAGTGTAAAATGATCAAAACTACAAAAGAGTTAGTTTGCCTATTTTTGAACTATACAGGAGTAAACTTCTCTAAACCCAAACCATAAAGGGATAAACTAAATTTTGCCTTCTCATGTTTGCTTTGGTAACAATTGGTAGATATGCCAAGGTTAAGATTACTATTTCCAATTGTGATTGCCACTTTCACACTTGTTCCCATGAAAATAAAAGAGAACACTCATAAATCTGACTGGCTTTGCCTTTTGTCATTGAGCTCACATTTAATGTCAATGATGTGGTGGGGGGCGATTTCTCGTTCATTCTTTCCTATATTACAATGAACTTAGATAGAAATTTGAAAAATAAAAGGAAAAAAAAGAAGAAGAAATAGAACAAAAAATTAGTTTATATTTTATTTACATCTCTCACATTTTCATTTTCAAATGTCTACCCAAATTTAAAATCAAACAATCTTAATACTTCATTGTATTCATATAAATGAATCAAACAACTAAAACCACTGGCCGAAAGTTTGGCTGAGTGAGCACCTTAGTTCTTCCTATGTAGGGTGGGATATATTTTTCATATACCTTCCCATCATGGTTCCTTCGCTATATAGAGGGTCAATGGTTTACCATAATCACATTCTTGCCCAGATATGACAAGGTTTACAATCCTATGAGGCTTTTACCAACATTCTGACTTTGGTATGTTACTTGTACATGACGTGTTAGGTTGAATTGATCTAGTTTTCAGTAAAATTTACCACATCAATACGATGGTAGTAGCTACATGTAGAAGTAAGGTGGTCTATGGAAGAGCCAAGGCCCCCTAAAATTTTGAGACCCTATTAATATTTCATGCAAAGTCTAGTGGTATATTAAGTATCATGTACAACATGCTCCCTCTAAATTAGTTCCTTTTGCACTACATGTGCTTATTATCTTTATTTTTACTTTGGCCCCTTAATCTTTGTGTTTGGTTTGGGGATTTGGAAAGGATTTGGAAAGGGAAAGGTGTGAAACTATGTGAAATATAAGTATGTTTTATTCACATTTCACCTACCTTTTCTATTTCCTTTCCAAATCCTCTCTTGTTGACAAAAAATCTTGATTCCAAAATCACACCTTCTAATAGGTCTTGGTAGGTGGGATCATAGGTCGTTTTCTACCATAAATTACCAATGATGAGTAATGGAAACAAAAAACAACATGATCATCTCAAACTCCTAAATAATTTTTTTTTTTTTTGCCCTTTTCTACCTTCTTTAAATGTAATAGCTATTTCTCAGGATTCGTCTCTCTTTTAATATTCATTAAAATTGAAAACTCTCAATTTTGACATGAGAGAAGCAAGCCTGAGTTTTGGCTTAGAATACCAATACAAAGAGTTCAAATCCTTAATCCAAAATTGGCCATCATTGTTTGTTGGTTTTAGCTGCAAAATCAATCAACTAGTTTCAGTCAAAGTGGGGATTGAGAATGTTGAATTATTGGTTGCCCGATTTGATCAATATGATTTGCGTTGGCCTTTCCATGTGACTCTCACCAATAGAGCTAACATATGGATTATGCACTCTTCATATGATTAATGTTGTTGTGTTATTATTATTATTATTATTATTAGAAGACAAATTGGACTTGAATTCCATGCTGCCAATTCTTTTGTGACAAATATTAGCTCCAAAAAAATATATATTTCTTTGACAAATGAGATATGGGAAATAACAAATCAATGTAGCGGTTGAAAGGGAAAAAAAATCAGAGTAATGGTAAAATTTATAAATTTTAATTATTAAAATCATAATTTTTTTTTCATGTATAGGTAATTATTTTTTAAGATTATACATGATTTGTAATTTTCCTAACAAGATTAAAAAAAAAAATGAACAGTATCTATCAGTCAACCAACATATCAACCCATTTTCCACACAAAACCTTGATGAAGATTTCTCAGATAATTGGCAAGGTATAGATCTCAATAATCTGTGAATAATCTGCGACCACAATAGTTTCTGCAAAAATGACAAATAACCAAAAGTAAAATCTGCAAAAGTAACACCTGGAAAAAAAACAGATTCCTCACCAAACATTCCGTGTGATCTCCTCAACAACTTTATCTCTTTGGACATCAAATGATTTCAACTAATTAGAATTAAGGAGAAAGCAACCAAAAATAGCCATCATTGAGGCATAAAAATAGAAATTAAGGAGAAATTTACACCAATTAGTTAAATCACAAGATTACTAAAAGGTCATTAAAATGAAAATGATCTAGATGATGAATTATTGGAAACTATCCCACAATTCTCAAACCAAAAGCAAACAGTATCTGCTTTGATGAAGATTTCTCAAATAATTGCTAAGGCTTAAATCTCAATAATTTGTGACAACAATAGTTTCTGCAAAATGACAGACAACCAAAAGTAAAGTCTACAAAAGTAAAGGAAAATTCCTCAGCAAATATCCCATGTGATCTCCTCAACAACTTTATCTCTTCGGACATCAAATGGTTTCAACTAATTAGAATTAAGGAGAAAGAGTGCAAAAAGAATCATCGTTGGGATATAAAAATAGAGAATTAAGGAGAAATTTACATTAATTAGTCAAATTACAAGATTGATAAAATTTTGTCAATTTCACCTCATAACACTACAAGAAAATGCAGCATTGGCGACCAAAAGTTTGATTTTCGTCGCTAAAAGTAGTGCAAATGGCGACTAAAATCAGGTTTGTCGCCAAACGTGGGAACTTTTGCCGACTAAAGCAGTTTGGTGGAAGTAAGGGCTTTGGCGACTAAAGTCACTTTAATCGCCGAATATCTGAGTTTTAGCGACTGAAAAAATTTAGTAGCTAAATAGCACGGTTTTTGGCGACTAAAAGCATTTAGTAGCCAAAAAGCGTACCTTTGGCGACTAAAATAATTTAATCGCCGAATGTTCTTGTTTTACCGACAAACAAACTTTTGGTAGCTAAAACACGGACAAATGGCGACTAAAACTGATTTTAGTCGGCAAAACTCAAACTTTGGCGACAAAAAAAGTTTAATCGCCGATTGTAGTATTTTTAGGAAATTCAATTTTTTAGCGACAAAACAGAATTTAGTAGCCAAAAAGCATCAAATTAGCGACTAAAATTCATATTTAGTCGCCAAAAAGTATTCTCATATTTTTTTAGTAAATACTTTATTTTTTACATTAAATACATTAAATAAAAATAATTATTTATATATATAGTTTGTACTAAAATCGGAAAATTTAGTATATAAATAATATATGTTGCATTAATATTAGCGTGAGAGTGTAGTGGCATAGTGGGGAAAAGAGTGTTGCTGAAGGTTGACACACTGAAGTCGATGGTCTGAGGTTGAATCTTAGTAGCCTTGAGGGAAAAAAAATTTTTTTAAAAGACTTTCAGCGACTAAAGTTATTAGTAAAGGTAAAATAATAAAATAAACAATTAACTATTGGCGACAAGCGGTTTAGTCGCCAAAGGTAAAATGTAAAAATGAAATTGACTATTGGCGACTAAATCTTTAGTCGTGAAGATCTATTAGCGACAACGATTTTAGTCGCCAAAAGCATCCGCGACTAGGTTTTGGCGACAAAATGGGCGACTAAAATTTTTAGTCGGGGAAAGCGAATTTGTGACATTTGGCGACTAAAATGGGACCTTTGGCGACTAAAAATTTAGTCGCCAAAGGTGTTTTTTTTTGTAGTGTAATCTCAAGCCAATCCAAATTGTCGTAAGCATATGCTAATTAATCTCATCTAATTCAATCCTTCCAAACAAAGATAACCTTAACATGTGATTTTAACCTCAGTTTAGTTACGATATAGGAAAATAATACAACAAAGTGATTCTCGAGAAGAATTTAAGAAGAAAAAAAAAATAAAGATAAATTGTAACTTCTCTCGAACTATGAATAAATTACAACTAAATCTATAATTTGGTAAAATTACATTGATCTCCTCGTAATGATGTGTTATGAAAGTTATGAAATTACTATATTAGTGCTAAATATTTTGAATTTAAATATGTATTAATGTCAAATGACATGATTATCCTTCTTATCTAAAGAATTTACCTAATCTTAATTCTAAAAATAACGAAGAGTAAAATAAATATTTTAATCTAATAAATAATGGTATCACCATTTTCTATACTTTGACTAAAATATGATTATGATGACCAATGGTATGGGCCAAAGCACTATGACATTTATATTTCACAGTAGCATAATATAATTTCACTAAAATTGTAAAGCTAATTATATATTCCTGAAAGGTTGATGTAACTTACTATAAAACAAGTTTATGGTTTGGAAGAAAGTAAATTAAGAAATAAAACTTCAACTCTGCATAATCTAATACAAGATACATACCAAACATTTGATAGAAATTATGGCCCATTTTGGGAAAATTTGGTAAAAAGCCGACTTCGACTTTTAAATTTTGAGTCACACCACCTCACACAAAACTATCTCACAAAACAACAAAAGAGGCACATCATCTCTTACAGAACTCTCTCAGAAAAAGCTAAAATAAGTTAAAAACTAAAAACTAATTTTTACCAACTTCCAAAACACCACTATATCTTTCAAGAAAGTGGTTTGGTAGGATTCGATGCTTTCATAATTCACATATTATGTGCGAAATATATTGTTTTCATTTTCCTTTGCTTTCTTGTCAAAATGAAAGACAACCCAATATCTTGTATCAATCGGTCCAATCATAGATACTCAAATAAAATAGTGGCATCACGATAATTTTTGGAGAGCCCTTTTCAAAGGTCAGGCTCTTTTCAAATCATTAATCTGAATTTTGTTGCCAATATTTGTCATACTTTTACCAATTGGTTGGTGGTCAAGTGGCGAACGGCGCTTGACTTGCTAGGCAGGACCATGGTTTGATTCCCCGCATCGCCAATTGGGCAGGGATTTGAGTCTATCCATCCAAAACTACTTCGAATCGGATTAGTCGGCCTAAGGGTCGGATCTAGGGTAGTGAACAAAAAAAAAAAATGTATCATACTTTTTAATCATTTGGTTTTGAGAACTTTGTGTGTGGAGTTAATTTCATTTGATTTTTATAATAATTTATTCAATTGATAATTTTTAACATGTTTATAAACTATTTTATATTACTTCTGAGATAAAATTAGCATGGCTTGTTGAAATAATCTTACGTGTAAATAAAATAATTAGAAATAAATTCAAACAAAATAAATAAATAACATCTGAATTTATTTATTGAGCTGAAATAAAAATTAAGACCAAGCGAGTGTGCGACACTCATCCTTAAAATCCATTCGTCGCTATGGTGCTTACGGTTGAATGGCGTCTATCTCCCAGGATACAATGATCTTCATAAATTTATAGAAGCACTTCAAATAAATTTGTTCGGCGAACCAAACCTATATTCTAACTCTCTAAATATTTATTCCTAAATCTAAAATGTAGAAATAATGCATTAAAAGAAAATAGGACAGCAATGAGATAAAGCAATGAATCTCGGAATATCTAATTTCTTGGAATTATGGCGGTATTTATAGACAAAATTACCTGCATAGAAAAGGCGCTATAAAATTTGAACAAGTGCAAAAAGGTGTAGCGGATACTATTTTGAAAAATCCATGATTCATAGTAGTTTATAAAAAGCTGAATCGGCCAGATTAATCAACTTTTGAAATCACTTTACCACGTTTTGAAAAACAACCATTGGTTTGACCAAGTCAAAACTTAACCAAAACAAAAGAAACAAAAGGTACTTAGTATGTAAACTATTTGAAATATATATATAAATATATAAATCAAATTAAATAGTTTAATAAATAAATAAAAAGAGGTGCAAATTTTAGGAAACCATATAGGAACCTAAAATTTAAATTTAGAATAAAATTAAATTCCCACAATTACAAACTTTAGGAAACCACTTTCGGAATCCAAAATTTGAATTTAGAATTAAATTAAATTCACAATAATTTTATTGAAAAAATTCAAATGAATTTTATCTAAAAAATTAATGTTAGACTTCGAAAATAGCGTCAACTTTCCATTCACTCATAAATGGTTTTGACATTACATCTTCACCTCTTGGACCCACCCCAAACAACATTTGGGGTCCACCCAAATTAGGCTAAAAATATGCCTATATAAAACCATTTTTCCAACAATCCCCCATGAATGGAATTTGTGGAGAAAAATGCAACAACATGATCGAATCGAGAGTTTAGAAATTGAAAATATTACGCAAGGATAGGTAGCTTTTGGCTTTGAACCTTCCTTGTGAGACACTATCGGATTTACTAGCTAACCGATGAACATGATGTCTTGACTGCTGACCATTTGTGTAAACCAAGACAATAGAACTCATACGATATATTCCCACACAGTTTAGTTCTCACTATTGTGTTCATTTTGGCCTGAACAACCTAGTCTTCATGGAGTGCTCTAGAGAATTGTAGCCCTTCACAAATCTCACGGAACGACCAGATTCACACTCACATAGGTGATTCTTATGAAGAGTATCTTGCCGCCTCCACTAGGTTTAAAAGTTTTAAATAACCTAAAGCCCGCAGACATCACTATTTCATCATAGAAATGGGTAGAGTTAGACTCCCAGTGATCATACGAGTCAATCACAACTCGGTTGTCCCTTTGAACCTAGATCTTGGGATCTCCAGTCAATTAGGTTGGGTTGCCGTTGTGGTAACTCTTATTTAATAGGCTTAAGTCTCATTCCCCTCGATGAATTCTCAACTAACTCTCTTGCTAATCCTTTGGTTAGTGGATCCGCTATGTTGTCTTTAGACTTAACATATTCTATAGAAATAATTTCATTAGAGAGTAGTTGTCTTACGGTGTTATGTCGACGACGAATGTGTCGTGACTTACCGTTATACATATGACCCTGTGCTCTACTTATACCTGATTGACTATCGCAATGTATGCATATAGCGAACCCGGTTTTTGGCTATATTGGAATATCTTCAAGGAAGTGGCGAAGCATTACGCTTCTTCTCGACTTTGTCTAAGGCTATGAATTACGATTCCATAGTAGACCTAGTAATGCAAGTCTGTTTGGAAGATTTCAAGATCTGACCGCCCACCAAGAGTAAAGATACCTTGCGGTGGACTTTGAGTCTCTAGTATCCGATATCAATTTGCATCACAAGTATCCTTCAAGTCTTCTTTGGATATCTAGTATAATTAAGCCAATGTTACGAGTAAATGAGATATCTAAGAACCCTTATAATTACTTTCCGATGTTCTCTCCCATTACTCGTATATCTACTTAATTTACTTCTGCATAAGCTATATCTGGTGAGTCAGTTCATCAAGTACATTAAGCTTCAATAATTTGGGCATACTCTAATTGAAATACTTTCATGTATATTCTTAGAAAGATACAAATTAACATCTCTGGGAGTTCTAGCAAGATGATCATCATCTTTGCTAAATTTGTCAAATATTTTCTCCAATGTAATGAGATTGTGACAAAGTATAACATTACGATGTTTTGGTAATTTTCATACCAAGAATTACATCGGCCAATGCCCATGTCCTTCATGTCAAAATGTTTATTCAACATTTTTCTTAGTAGTTTTAATCATATCATTATTACTACCAATGATGAGCATATCATCTACATAAAGACATACAATGACATAACCTTTATGCATGTTTTTAATATAAACACATTTGTCACACTCATTAATTTTAAATCTATTTGACATCATTGCCTTGTCAAATTTCTCATGCCATTCTTTTGGCGCTTGTTTTAAACCATATAATGATTTAACAATTTACACACTTTCTTTTCTTTCCACTGGAGCAGAAAACCTTTGTTGTTCCATGTAAATTTCTTCATTTAACTCACCATTTAAAAGCGGTTTTAACATCCATTTGATGAATTTCTAGATTGTATAGAATGCAATGGCAATTAGCATTCTAATGGATGTTATTCTAGTAGGTGAGTATGTGTCAAAGTAATCTAGACCTTCTTTTGTCTAAAACCTTTGACTACAAGTCTTGCCTTGTATTTGTCGATTGATCCATCTGCTTTCAATTTTCTTTTGAAAATCCATTTGTACCCAAGAGGTTTACAACGTGGCAAGTCCACTAATTCTCAAGTGTGATTTTGCAAGATGGATTCAACTTCCTGTTGTGACTTCTTTCCATAAAGGAGCTTGATGGACATAGCCTCTTTAAAAGTTAAAGGCTCATTTTCTAACAAAATGTTAGGAAATCTGGACCAAAAAGATTTTGAGGTTCTAGTCGTTTACTATGCCTAGGTTCCTCTTCCTCATTTGATCTAACTCTTGTTCTTGATCATGTTCTTGATCGACTAGTAATAGCATCAAAAGATCTTTTATTAGTACTAGTCTCTTGTCGATCTTCTTTGGAAATACATGTTTAAAGAAAGATGCATTAGAGATTCAAAATAGTATTTACATGCATTTAGGTGTGTTACGATTTATGAATCAAAAACGATATACTACTATTCTTGGCATAACCAATGAAAATGCAATCAATGGTCTTAGGACCTATCTTAGTCTTTTTAGGACTAGGAATAGCCACTTTAAACACCCCACACTTTTAAGTATTTGTAGGATGGTACTCTTCCATGCCACATTTCATAAGGTGTTTGATTCACTTTTTTCGGGGTATTTTATTTAAAAATAATTAGCGAAAGTATTCTTCCACAAGTTCTAGGTAATCGGGCTAATCGAGTAACATAACATTCATCATTTCTTTTAAAGTCTTATTTTTCCTTTCGGCAATTCCATTTCTTTGAGGTGAGTAAGGAGCGGTGGTTTGATGAATTATTCCATATTCTTTACAAAATTCACCAAAAGGTGATTCATATTCACCACCTCTATCACTTCTAAGTTTCTTGATTTTCTTACCAAGTTGATTTTCAACTTCATTCTTATATTGAATGAAAGTTTCCAAAGCTTCATCCTTGTTTCGAATTAAATAAATATAACTATATCTAATATAGTCATCTATAAAAGTGATTACATACTTTTTCTCACCTCTTGTTTGAATTGATTTAAAATCACAAATGTCACTATGAATTAATTCAAGTGATTCCATACTTCTTTCAATTGAATGAAAAGGAGTTTAGATAATTTTGCTCTGACACAAATTTCACATTTATGATTTGAATCAATGTCAAATTTGATAAACATTCCATATTAATTAATCTCACGAAGATCCATAATTAACATGTCCTAGTCTACCATGCCATAAGTAGAAGACTCAAACGAAATAAGAAAAAGTGTAGGCTATTATTAATAACG